>JACAXG010000111.1:623722-1135019 GCA_018881555.1 Amblyornis subalaris | reverse complement strand
AGCAACTGCTCCTCCACGAGAGCGTTGAGCGCTTCTAATTTTGGTTTCGCAAGGGGCCACTGGTCCACCCACACTGGAGAATCTGTTTTCCAATGCAGTGCCTGGGTGGCGCGCTCCGCAGTGGCCCTTCCTAAAAATCCCGAGGTCGAGATGGTATTTCGACCCGGGCACCCCATTGGGACATGAGATCTCTGCCCCACAATGTCAACCCGGAGTCCGCGATGTAGGGTTTGATGGTAGCCACCCTACCCTCCGGACCTTCCACTTGCACTAGGTGTTTCGATCTAAAGGCGGTCAAAGTCCCTCCTATCCCCGTTACCACGCCCTCATCCGGCTTTTGCTCCCAGACCGATGACCACTCATGTGAGCTGATTACGGTGACATCAGCTCCAGTATCCATCATCCCTGTCAGCGCCACCATTCCCCCCTGTGTCTGAAGTTTGCACTTCAGCATGGGTTTGCTGCGCCCCACTACCTCAGCCCACATGACCGATGGCTTCCCTACGGGAAGCACAACGGCCTGTGTAATGGGGGTCCTCGCAGGGAGGAAGAAAGGTGGGCGGTGACACTTGACATGAATGATGGATTGCCCATCCTGATTCGTCCTGACGACTGCCGGTGTGATTTCTACCTCAAGTGGTGTATTAACCGCATTCCCAACCACAAATATATCGGTGTCGGGTAGTGTGGTGGAAAGACTCACTGCGATTAAAGTCCGCTGCGGGGAGTTGAGATGTAAAGGCTCGATCGTTAAGATGTCAGTCCAGTATTTTTTGTCGTTATCGGAGGTGTTGTCTCGTGCAGTGACGGCTGCTCCACTTATGTCCTGGCGCGGGGCCGTCTCGCCGCGCTCATTTATTGGTTTCCCGCCGGTGTATTCGCAGGTGGCTGTCCCGATTTTCCTGAGCCACCTGAGGGGAATTTCTTGAAATTTTTGTTATTTTTAAGTCTACAGTCTCTCGCCCAATGTCCTGGTTTTCCGCAGTTATGGCAAGCTCCTCTGGGGTTGAACACCTTCCTAGGCCCTTGCCTTTGAGCTGTTTCTATCGCCCCAATATTGATGTTTCTCTTATTGGTTGTYTGGGTCTCGACCACCGCCAGTCTGGTGCAAGCCTCMACCATTTGAGTCAGGGAAGGGGGAGGATCAAAGGGCARCGACAATATCACCCTYTTACAGGTATCATTACAATTAGCTTTCGCTAATTCCCTAAGCATTTCCTCCCTCATTCCCGGGTTTTGTATTTGTTTATTAATTAGTTGTTTCAGYYGATCGACAAAATCGATAAATGGCTCGGCAGGGCCTTGCCGTATYGCTGTRTAACTGGCGGTTGGGGCTTGTTTAGGGGGCATTAAATTTAAAGCTCTCTCTGCCGCTAGAGTACTWGCCTCTAGGGCAGGYCTAGGAATTAGGATCGCTTGGTCCTGRGGTCTTGTRAATTCTCCTTCCCCRGTTAGATGTTCTATGGTTAGGTTRGCATTGCCATCTTGCTGYATTAAGTTCGGGAGAGCATCCCTTAAGAGTCTCCTCCATGCCGCCTCCCAAAGYAGATATTCTGATGGTGTCAARAGACACGAYAAGACRTTTTTWATRTCGTGGGGGACAAGCGTGTTTGCTGTAAAWGTGGCATGGAGAAGGCTYTTAAAGTATTCACTCTCTCGGCCGAACTCCTTTTGGGCTTTGCATAACTCCTTCAARTTCTGATAACCGAAAGGCTCCCACCTAGGGTTCAGGCCCAGTCTGTTGTAGATGACTGGGGCCACCAAYGGTKGGCCGTCAATGGGAGCATCACTTCCGGTTCCGATGGCGTGGGAACCGGAAGGCAGGCCGTGGGAACCGGAAGTTGAGGAAGGGTAGGCGGGGCCGGAAGTGGGGTGTGAGAGGGCGGAGTCCCAGGTGAGGCGGGGTTTCCCGACGCTGTGGGAGGGACCCGACGCAGACACACCCATCGCCGCGCAAGGGGTGGGACCCGACGCAAGGGAGGGGCCCGCGGTCGACACTTCCGGGGAGAAGGAGGAAGAGGTGGGGTAGTTAGGGAACAGGGAATTTTGGGAACAAGAAGGCAAGATGGAGGTCTTTGCCACGTGGCGACCGCCATCTTGTCTCCTATCCTCCGGTCCGCCATTTTGAACGAAACAATCAGGATCTGAAACTAAGGACTGAGGGTTAGGAAAATGGGCTAAGGAAAGGTCCAAAGTAGCCTGGCCAGGGCCACCTTGGCAAGGGGGCAGAACAGATCTGGAGGAGCCAGGGAGACGGTCGCAACCCTGCGTCGATTGACGGTCTGCTCCCTCTAGCCTGTTCTGCTTAAGGATTGAGGGTCTGGGAACTCGGGGTGAGGAAAGCGGGGTACGGGACGAACTTACTAAACTCAAAGTGGATTTCTGCTTCTCCTCCCTTTTGCTCTTTGAGACTATGACATCTCTAATTTTTACCAGYAAGGGGAGGAATTTTTCTACGGAGCTATTTCCTCTCCGCATGGATAGGACTAWAGCTTCATCMACCGCYTTCCAGAAGGAAACCTTCTGGATTTCATCTACGGTAACTTGCGGTAAATTGCAGAAAATCCATTGAACAAATTTCTTTAGCGTCCCCTTTTTGAACGAAATGCCCTCCCCCCTAAGGGAATCCCCAACTTGGATGTAAATCTCCCTTTGGGCCCGGGAAAGTTTGACACCCATCTTTAACTTAAACTCCCGGCACCCCAAAGTTCACCCTTAGCAGGAAAAAGGTAAAATAAACTAAAACCTGAGGGGCCGACTGAGACGTAGAGTCTCCAACGGAGACGTGTAGTCTCTCCCACCTATCCCCTAAGTCGGGATACTCACCTCCCGGCGTCCCGGCGAGGCTCCAAGGTCCCTCAAAAGAAAACTCCTGCCAAGGTCCTCCGGCTCTGGACCTTCTCCTGCTTCTTTTCTTCTTGGTGTCCTGGAGAAGCGGTCCTATTCCTGGAGCACCACACTCTAGAACGAGGCGTGCTTCGACAGGAATCTCGTGGTCCCGTGCGGCTCCAACACTTGACACTCTCACTGGCAAGGGCGAAGGAATCCCCCGATGGAGACTCCTCACACGGGGCACCACCTGCGGCGCTGCCCTAGGCTTGGTGAGTTCTGTGTTATCAGCCTCGCAGAAGAGTGCGCAGCACCGCCTATCACTACGCCCTTGCTCGGGAGCGGCAGCTCCGCTTAAGTGTGTGAGGCTTTAATAAGCTGGCCTCTCTGGTCCTCTAACCCGCCGATAGGCAATTTCGAGCGCGCCCGCCGGAAGCAAAGAACTGGGAGAGGCTCTTCCTTAGAATACAGAGGGTTTAATCTCTATGGTAACTAGAGGGAAAGAGCCCCGAGCACTGCTGTGCACGGGTTTTTGTATGGGAAGGAAAGTAGGCGGGGAAAGGGAGAACAACCAATGGGATAAGGGTAAAGGGGTGGTAACACAGGGCACATAACCAATGGGGTACAGGTGAAGGTGGGAGTACAAACAGGGGACCAACCATTAACCGAACTTAACAGAACTTTCCAGAAACAGGGGATGTGTCTTTAGACTTCGTCCCCGCCCTCGGATCCTCCCTCTTCCATCCATTGGAGGGCGAGGACTTGAGGGACGTTGTCCGACCACAGCCCACGAGGGGGCTGTGCCATCCCAACATCCTTCTATGACAGATCTAATTTGAGTTACAAGGTCTAGTAATTTGTTTAATAATACTTTCATAATGTTGCAGTAAAAGGTTATGGTAAGGTGATAACAGGGTAAAGCTCTTTTGGCCACAGTACAGCTATTTATTTTGCTACTGCAGCTTTTCCAGTAGTTGCAAGAAAATGTTCATTACTAAGCGTAAAGTTGTTGTGGGGCAAGTGTAAATAGACAAGTTCTGTGTATCGTTGGGTTGCAGATCTGATGTTCAACATTCAAGGCAGGCTAGACGGGCAGCCTACAATGGGACAATGGTCTGCTGGCTGGTGAAATCTATGGTGGCCCTGAAGTGGTTTGTGTTGTGTAGTTCCCAGAGGGTGTCCACTACAGCCCAGAAGGACTTTGGAGCTTGAGGTTATATTAGATGAGGCATGTGACTTACTAATTTTGATATTTTCCTGGGAGTAGCTGTATGGCTTTATATTACTGGCCTGCCAGGATTCCCTCATTTCTGGATCTTCAGGAAGATGCAAAAAACTGCTGGAAAGCAGGGTGGGTTATTTTACATTGTTTTCTTGGAACCAACCCAGAAGTGACACAGTGATTTCTTAGCTTTTGAAGGTAGAAGCAGTATATGTGAACCTTTAGTAAATAAGTAAAATGTACAGCAATGTTGTCCCTCCATGTAGGCTAATTTCCTTCTTTCACAAGAAGACAAGCCAATAACAGCACCTAAGAGAATACATTAACTTAGCAAGCTTCACTACAATCCTATAATGAAAAAAGCATAAAACTGAGAAATTAGCTGGGAATTACAGCTCTTAGCTTGTTATTTCCACGAAACAGATAAAAATGCATGGTATCAAGTCCAGTTAAGTTCTGCCAGGAAATATTTGGAAATGTCCAGCCAAAAGTTTACCACCCAACCTGAAATGGAAAAGCATTACTCCATTTCACAGATGTGTGAATCCTACTGGGTTCCACCTGTGGCAGGACAGCTGTAGTGTGCTGTTATGAATTTGCTCTCAGCAGCGAGAACATAAGAGCATCTAAAGGGATTTGTCTGTGAAATATGAGTCAAAAGTGTATTATGCCTCTTTCCTTTCCTTCCCAGCACATGAAAAGTCTCTTCCTTAACTGCATGGGAACAGTGATCTGTCACTCAAAACCTAAGAAGCGTCCTATCTCCTAAGGGTTTTTTTCCTTAAAACATGATTTTTTCACTTAACAAAATTCAGAATTGCATTTTTTCCCACACTTACAGCCCTGTAAAATCCCTTTAAACTTTTCTTAGTGCCAAGAAGGACAGCAAAATTAATATTCTTCATCAAATTCAAAATCCAATCAGTTAATATATTTCATAGACTTTTCAGCTCTTCAAATCAAACAAGGCAGTCCATCACATCAAATATTATTAACAGGAGAAGATTACTATTTTGAAAACAGACTAGGAATTCAGGATAACATTGTTTGCTTTAGTGTGGAATCATAAGAATATTCTCTCTGGAATGCAACAAAATGTATTTAGGCTATTTAAAATATTCAGTGTAACTGCAAAACTCACTATGAAGCTATTCTATAAAACTCGAACATAAAAGTACAAGTTTAGTTTACTTAGCCAACTACATGTATCAACAGAGATGCAAATAACAACAAAATATTTATCACAAATAAATATACAATATTTATTACAAACAAATGAAAATAAACTTTAAATATTCACTCACCGGTGCCAATACTACTTGACTATTGCATAGAAAGACATCTAAAGAAAAAGGGAGGAAAGAGAGTAAGAATTTCAGTACATTGTAAATTCTCTTTATTGATGCAATACTTGAATACAGAAAGTCTCTTCCTGGTGGAGTCAGACTTCATTGTCACAGACCAGACACCTGACCACTAGGCTCCAGTATCAGCATAAGAACTGACAGCTGTTCCTAACACCTCTTTATGTAAACACAGAACTTGCAAACCAATTTGATGGGCTCACCATGGGCAGATGCCTATACCATGAAAACATCGTTTCAGTCAGTATTGTTAAGAGATGTTTAGAAGCTGAATTGGTATATATGACAACCCTAAGGCTGTGTTGCAGCAAAGGGACTGGGCTATATGGGGTATTAGGACTAGTATGAGTTTCACCTGTTAGGTGGCTAACCAGATTTTGGTCTTCATGGCAGAATCTGCATCCTCTAGCCTGTAAAGTCTATGTAAAAAGCAATAATTATGAAATCATCATAAAATTGCGATTTGGGGAAGAGGATGAGGCTGGGGAGACATAGTTGTCTTAAATTTTGTCACTGTCGACAAACAAGAGCAGTGTACAGACGCATTTCTCATTCTGCATCCCCCTTGTAACACCGTTATAACTTTCCACCTCCCTTAGGCATGCACATCTCTGCCGCGGCAGTGCTTTCAATGTTAGGGTGCCGCAGCCTTCTGGAAGCGCCCCGGGCCGGGGCACTTTTAGCGACGGCTTTGGAAGCTCTCACGGTTCGGGATAGCAGACGCCGTGAACACTCTTGCACCGATCTCTAAGGCAGCGGGAAGCAGTAAAGAAGGAGACAGGTCTCTGATGTGGTCTCGGCAGAGCAGTTTATTTGCCAAGGGGTCAGGGACCAGAGAACCAAGATGGCTTCGGCTGCCGGAGCTTATGAGGATCGCGACGGGGGCGGGAAGAGCATACAGACCAATGATCTGAGGGTAAGTAGGTGAAGGATAGGAGGATACCGAATGGGAACAGAGCGAAGGAGGGACTTAGGGAAGGGATCCAATGGAGAGTACAATTTAAACGAAACATCTGGAACTTTAACCATACAGGGATACCCGTCAATCAGTCCCTCAGGGGGAGGAGATGTGGGTGGCTCAGACCCTGGAAACCGCCCACCACCGTGGCTGGACCAGCCTCCTTCCCTACGGGGCTTGAACCACCGCGACACATCTCTAAGAGCAGATCATCAGTCTTACTTGTACTCAGGGTTGTCCATCCACTTAGCATACAGTTCAGATGACAGGTTCAAACAGTCTTGGAGGCCCAGCCAACATGCTATTGCAGAAAGTTTTTCCAAATACACTCTTGAAGGGAAGTCAAAATAGTAAGAACAAAAGATATGCATACCACATTTGTAGTACTTGAACTGTGCCTGATCACCACAGTTTCAGAACACGCCATTAACCCATAAGAACCTCTACTAGGAACAGCTGAGTTTTAATAAAATAATTAAACAAACAATAATGGTCTCCTGACATTAATATTAATAGATATTAGTGAGGCAACCAATCTACTATATTTTCTCTTAGTCTTTTGTGTGGCTTATATCCCTCTCAGAAGTCTTAATGTACTAGTTGTATCTAGTCCAAGTTGCTCTGATGTTCAAGCCTGTGGCTACAGTGGCCTTGCAAGATGAAGTATTTTAAAGTTTTAGTGATTGATCCATAAATCATATCTTAAGTTCATTGTTGTCAGTTTTTCTTCAACTAGCAGCAGCCTGTTGAGCCTGTTCTCTGATACACAAAAGCTACCACTAAGATCCTTAAATCACCATCCTTTATGATCCTATCCTGATAATGCAGTTTCATTGGAGATGTCATCATAAGTAATGCACAATTATAGGACTGTAAAAATAACAATTCAGTTACGTTCACATTAATTAGAGAATTATTCCTGTGTCTTGTATTTAAATTTACACAAGCAAACTGCAATGCATCAGATCCAACCACACCAGAAAAAACTTGACAAAAGCAGAATACTTACTGAGCAAATAGTCATCTTCCAAAGCATCAACACTTTGATGAATAAAACCTGCATAATAATGGTATATTAGCAAAATTCTCTTTAAAAGGTATTTATTTTAAAAGAAGGAAAAGAAAAATTACTTTCATTTAGATGCAAGTTTTTATTTTTCTGTATTTTTCTTATTTACTCAGATTTATCCTATATCCTAAAATTTACCACTATTAATTTCTTGACAACACAGAACATTAGAATAAAATATAAATTGGGTCTAAAATTCAATATACCTGTACCTCTGTTCAAACTGACACATTGCCATTTCACATCACTAGGATCCCTGACCTTATTATGAAAGAAAACAAATAGTCGTTCTCAGGAAAAAAGACAGAAACACCCTTCACAATAGGAAATACTTTGTTCTCACTAATTTTGACATACCTTTACTTTTTAGAACTCAAGAGAACTTATACTGTGTGATCGTATTTTAAACGTCAGTGAAATATTCAAATAGAAGTCAAGGAAATAATTATGACAGTATTATCTCAGGTAAGTCAAATATGGGAGAGAATAGTTTCACTTAATATCCAAACCTAATTCCTTTTTTCACTCCATGAAGATGAACTGAAAGGCATTACAAAGCACAGAGCACATACATACTATATGCCCTTTATACATAGCAGTGTTAGTCTTTTCGCTTCCTACTGACTGATAGCTGTATTTTCCAGATTCTCAGTTTCAAAAAACCCAAGGATGAAGTTTAACGTAAAGAATGTAAATGTATTTCTGCTTTTCCATAAGGATGACTCAAGATTCAACAAGTCTTATCATTGACTAATATATAGTATTGGAGTACTAATTAAGTAAACCTTCCTATTTATAAAAAACTTCTCAAAATCATGCAAAATCATGGAAAGAACTCTGACCCATCATAGTCAACACTACATTCTTAAGAATTTAAAAAGCATTAATTTTAAACTGATGTATTGATGTGCTGAGGCCTGAGCAGCAGGCCTCAGCCTGAGTTGACTTACAAGATGGATCCTGGGCATTGTATGACTAACACCATCAGTATTATTTAGCTGAAAATAGATGACAAAGACAATTATGCTTGCTGTTTAACACCAAACCAGCACATAAATTGAGTAGTTATCTTCAAGAAATGTATCATTTTAAGAAACTTTCCCAACCAAAAATGAATAGAGGCTTGTTTATAGGGTATTTTAGGGGCAAACCCTCCCAGCCAAGGCCTGGGCTCTGGCCAAGCCCTGGCCCTGGCTGGTCGGGAAGTGTGCCATCAAATCCAGGTGTTCTGTGCTAAAAATATGATCAGGTCACTTTAACTTGCTGATTTGGGCCTATAAAAGCTGGACCCCCTTTTGGGCAAACCCAAGACCTCACCTATGGGTGGATGCACCGCATAGGATTTCTCAATTGCTGGGAAGAGTTCTCCAGGTCTTCGCTGCGAAACGAGGCTCCCCAGCAATTGTGGACTCTGGATGATTGTGTGAAATGAGGTTTCAGAGACCTTGCAGGTGCAAACAGAGTACATAAACAGCATTGTGCTTGAACAGATAGAAATGGATACATGTTTCGATCTGAGGCCTTGGCGAAAGCTGCCTGAGTTAGAACAGTKAGCCTTTTACAGCTTTAAGCAAAAACGTAGTTTTGTAGTTTTTAAATAAGTATGCTTTATAAAAGTAGAAACGTACTTTTAACAAGTAAAAACATGCTTTATGTAGAAAATAATAATGATAAGTAAAAGAGTTAAGAACTTTAAGCAAAAACTTTGAGTTTAGCAAAAAACCATATATAATAGAGTTTCATAGAAAGTTAAAATGTAGCAATATAAGCCTGTACAACGGGCCTCAATAGAAGTGTGATAATTGGTTAAGAAAATGCGCATTGCAGTAAAATCATACAGTAGTGATTGGTACAAATGTATTAACCAGCTTTGTGGCATCTGCTTATTGGCTTAAAAAAGTATATAAGGCCTTGTACAAAAAAGTAGGAAAAAAAAAACAATTTTTAGCTACCTCGACTTCTGCTGCAGAGAGCTTGCTACCTCAACTGCTGCTGCAGGGACATCCGTGCCTGCTGCAGCTGGTATTGTTGCTATTGTTATTGTAATTGCTGCTGCCTTTGATAGTAGAGATGTTGTTCACACGTTTCTACTATCTCACCCTTCAATAAAGATGAGACTGATTCAACAATAAAACATCTCCGGGACATCTCTCAGTCATCCCAACCCCTTTAATCCCGGCAGATGATGATAACTATTTAGGCACTTGGTGATGTATCTTTCTAAATCACTATCCTTTCTGTCGTATAGTAATGATTAGGTGCATTACCTTGCTTATTTTTGCTTGTTGCTAAAGCTGAGCAGGTAGTAAGCTCATTGTTTTGTTACATGTATCATTTTACTCCTGTGTTGCCGTCTTATTTCTAGTAAAATAAGACCATTCTTTCTACTGGTGTCTGTGTCCTTTTAAAGCTCCCCCGTCAATTAGCAAAACAGTATTCGCATGGTCTAGTATCTTTGCTAACTAACAAAATGGTCATACCTTTAGAAGTGGGTACACTTCATAGTTCTTCAGTGTGCTTCCCTAATTCTCAGGTACTGGGTTTAACAATACCACATTCCATATAAAGAGTTCATCTTCTCTGGCAAGGTACTTCGTTAGTTCAAGTGCTGTTTCAATCCGAATATATCCAAACCTGTGTAAAAAAACCGCCAACATTTTAGCATACTTATTCACATTCATTACCTATTACAAATATCTGTTTATTTCTGAAACTGAAAATAAAACACCAGGATACTGTGTGGAAAATCACCTAGAAACGACATCAGAAAAAATTAAAATAAATATAAATCAATGGTGATTTTAGAAGATGAACTCTCAAAACATCTATTAAGGAGCACAGTGCCACTACAAAAGTAATAGGACAATCATGGCAGTAGGCATGAGTCATGGAGTGGGTATAACCAAAGTATGTATTCTATCACCACCCACATCACTTCTTGATAAACTGGTTAACGATGGGTCGTTCACAGTAGCTGGGTACACACTTGGCCCCTCAGGCTATGAGCTGAGAAGAGACAAACCATGTGAGGTGGGGTTTCTTATCTCAGCCGTGATAACTCCTCTGGGAAACAGCAGCACCACACAACCTGAGAGGGTCATTTCTGCTAATGGCTCATTAAAAAACTGAATAGACACCAGCAGAATAGAACTCCAGAAATACCCTATGACTCATGGGATTATATCATTTCAATTGTGGATATCCCCGCCCTGGGGGAGGTACCACCTAAGAACCACCAGATAAAAGGAGGGTCCAGGGACTGAGACACCACCACCACTGGGTGTCCAGAGGAGAACCTGAATTCCGACAGGAGGACCAGACATTTTTCTACCAGACCACTGCCAGGTTGTACTGGTCTACAGCCATCATCCCAACAGGACTGCAACCACTGCCAGGTTGTACAATCTCTGTCTGTTTACCCCGGTGTTTCTGTATTACTGCATTTATTGTAATCTTTCTATTAAAATTGTGACTCCAACCTAAAATCTCTCACAAGGTTTTTGGGGGGGGAATAATTTCTTCCATTGGTTTACTTTGCTGTGTGTTTAACCAGCACAGCATGGCAGTATGCACACTGTATCTGCTTGTGTCTGCAGGATACAGTACAAGCACGTTTACAGCATGTGTCAATCTCACTGGAACAAAATTAAGAAAAAAACACTGCTTTAGCTATAACACATTTGTATTTTTAATGTGAAACAACTTATTTTCATTACGTGTTCTTTCTATTCCATTACGTGGAATATATGGTATTGTAAAAATCAAGCAGTTTAATTCACATGCACACTATTCATCTGATTAACTACTTCAGCATAGTGTTTGTGTGCCTCAGTGTGGAATAAGCATGGAATTCATTTTTTCACAATAAAATTCCAATTCAAACCCCTCTTCTCCAAAACAAAAACACTTTTCGTGTACTTATATAGCAGCATATTTCTACACTTCACAGTTACATTCCTTATTAAATACTAGTTTCGAGCTCTCTTATGAAAAAGGATATTTGCATGGGAGGAGGAACAGGAATTTTTACTTCCTCCTCTCAGAGCTACTTCCATAGGCCCTGAAGTGGGGTTTTGGCCACCTCCTCCCTGAGGTCCCTCATCACAGGTGTCTGATACTTTTGGGATCTCCGATATTTGTGAGGAACACATATACTTAATGCTTCTTCATCTCCTTACAATACCACTGACCTCTCTAGCACCACAGACATGAAAAACCAAGTTATGCTTCAGCAAGAGAAATGAAAGAGGTTTTAAGAATGATGTAGTACAGCACAGCTGAGATATCCCAGAATAAATTAAGGAAGATACAGAATATTCATTTGGATTTTTTTCAGTTAAAACCAATAAGGGTTAATCCCTAAAGAATTCATGGCAATGCCAATATTTGAAATAATTTCCTAGAAGCTAAAAGTTAAAGAATTTAAAAGAAATTTTGAAGTAAATCACTCAGCACTGACAAAAGAAGGGATTAAATAACTCCCCCAACGTTTTGTCAAAGCATTAATTCTTATGAGGCAAAAATGGGTAGGAATGAAGGAAGCAGAAGCAGCAGTCGAATACAATCATGTCATTGAATCATTTTCTGTGATATATTAGAAACATACTCACTGTGTCAATGCAAAAACATCATCTATCAGCTGGAGCCTGCTGACAGTGGGAATAGGCTGCAGAAAGCATTCATGTAGTGCTAATAGACTTTAACATATCATTAAGAGTTTACAAAATGCTTTACTATGTTTTAGAAGGATAAGACAAATACCTAACAGGTTTTTTAAGTCAAAACAGCCTACCAAACATTGTGAAATGTATCCCGCATTTTAAGCTGAAATTATTTACGTGCTTTTAAGGATGTGTATATATATACACACACATACACAGCTACTTAATACAGCTATATATACAAATATACAACTACAGTACATTAACTACAGAATTTCAAGACCCCTCTTACTCGCATGCTGTAATGAAAACTAAAACATGGAAATGCCACAGGTCCTAAAAATATCCTAGTTATATAATTTTGGTACATTTTTTTTCCTTTCGAGGCTAAATTCAGAATATCAACTTAGTGCAGAGCAGAGTGTCTAGCACTACCATGAAATAAATGACCAAGGCACAGCATGGGTGTACCTCTGCCTACAACTCATGCTCTTGTGAGAGGACTGCTGGCCCTTCTTCTCTCCTCCCTATTCCACGCCTCTGCAGCTTGGCCACTGCTTGAGCAAATATTCCCACTGACTGCTGGAAGCATAAAGCAGTGCAGAAATGCAAAGCTAAACATGCGACGTTGAAACCAGAGAGAGGTGAGGTGGTTTGTGCTGACATCCACCAGGGAGGAATGTGAAGCTGGGTGGAAGGTGTGCCGACTCGTTGTCCCTCTTGATACCGAGAAATATCACATAGAGCATGGCCATAAGGAATGGATGGTTTTGCACAACTGCTACCAAGAACATTTCCTACCAAGAAACATTACCATGAAGAACAGATGGTTTGACCACAGTCCCATCCACGGCATTTTGCACAATAGTGGTTAATACAGCACAGAATGTACTCCAATTTTATATGTCACTGGGGGATGGGAATTTGACACAAAATTTTAGGAACAGATCTATGTGTCTGTCCTCCTCACCCTTCCAAGAAAAGATGCCTTTTGGTAAGACTACTTTCCTTGGCCAACGCCGCCAGTCCCCGGGGCCTCTCCGAGGCCAGTTCGTCCATGAATACTTGCCTATCACCCCAGATCGGCTGGCTGGCTGGCCGAACAATCAGTGGGGGAATCCCATCCCCCACTTCAGCCACCTGGGGCGAGAGGAAAGGCCTCAGCCCTGTCTGCAAGCCGATTTTCTCCTCCCCCACCTCAGCCAGCTTGGAGATTTCTCCCGGCTGGCTGAGTGAATCCACAGGAGTGACTGTTCCCAAGAGACTGCTGCGGCTTTGAATGACAGAATTCAGGGGTTTCCAGGGGAGCAGCAACTTTGCCACATCTGGACTAAATTTCTCGGCAGCCACATCAATCATAACATCTCCTAACTGTGCCCAAGTTGCCTTAGAAAAGACATCTCCAGACTCCTGGAAGAAGCCACGCTGTTTTCCCCAGAAATGTATTTTTCCAACTCCGTTAGGGAGATCGGGACTCCCTTTCTCTCCAGCGCTATCTGTAAAACCTTTAGCGCCAAGGTATCGCATGAGAAATAAGTATTATTATCCATGTTTAAAATCCTAGCTGCCAGGGAAGGGTCCTACCTGACAAAAGCGAGCCTGCATTACCCACGTTCAGGCGCCAGATGTCGCACTCCGACACAAAAAAAACCACACCGAGACCGCTCTTGTCAGACAGGAGTCAAGAAGGCAAGAAGGGGCTGAGAGGACCCCGACGCTTTATTTTATATGTTCTTAGAAACCAGCGTGGATCGGAGGGTGATGTTGCCACCTCTCAATCACACTGGTCAAAGGAAAAATCCATCAAATGTCTCCACCCAGCACCAAGGAATGTAAACAATAAAGAGGATGTTATCAAAACATGACCATGTTTATAGAAGGAGCATGGGAACTTTGTTACAGAAGTGAAAAACATGGAGAAACTGCGAAAACCCAGGGCGACAAACTAATGAACAAACTGAATAGTGAAGACAAATTGAAAAAGATATTAAGCTGGAGTCCCAACTAGTGTGAATTGGTACAGTCTTCACTGGTTTAAAACATGACAACCTTGCATATCTGAAATTGTAGCACTCTCATTCTTAAGACTGTGTCTGCAACACAGCAGAAGCCTTCTTTAAAGGATCGGGAGAGTAGATTTTTTAAAAATAAACCTTTTATTAGCATCTGTTTTCTTAGTCAGATTTCCGCCCAAACCATCGAAGCGTGAAATGCTGAGCTACTGCCCCAGGTAGAGACTTTTCCGGATCTGTGACATATCAGCATCTTTGATCATCAAGCCCAAGACATCACACACTCTGATCTGGCAAAACTTTAGCCATAGCTCGAGAACAATGCAATTCCATGTACGCTTATGCAATCCCCACAAAACCCAAAACTCCACCTGGTCGTGATTTTCCACCTCGTCCCTCTACTCCTTGTACTTAGTTCCACTGATCTCGGGTGTAGCAAAGCAGCCAAATAAACGCATATGAAGACATTAGCTGAAAGAAACAGCAAAGCAAATTTTATGCAAGAGAAGGACAGCACTACAGATAGCTACATCCCAGTGCAGTCTTCCAGTGCAGTGCAGTCTTCCACAAATAGTTTATGCCTAAATTTGGACTGTGCCAAACATCAGAGAAAGAATACTAGAGATATAAAATGAGTACCATCTGGATGTGTGTCCAGAGATCACCTTGATTAGCATTTGAGAAGCAAAAATCTTTCAGATGGGACTGTGTGGGAACAAACAAAATATCAGAATTCATGGAGTTTCAATTAAAACCGTCAGCAAGGCAAACAGCAATTTGTACAACTGACATTTTCAAGCTTATAAACCAAGATGAAGGGGTTGTTTTTTCAAACTTACAGTAAGTGCAATGATGAACAACTTCTCAGTCAGGAAACCAGAAAGCATCCAGGTTCTAGAAGCCCCCTGGAATACAAAAAAAATGTATAAGGAAAATGGAATTATTAGTGCAATTACTGTTGCAATATTTTTCAAATATTCCAGAGATGTTAGTTGGTCTACACACACACTTCCTATTTCACAGAGGTTAAAAATGTTTCCACCACTTCCTTCGTAGCCAAGCAGATTTGCAACATCCAATAAATTTGTGTATGCAGCAGAAATAACGTTGACTGACAAAGCAGTTTCGTTCAACTGTTCTTCTCAAACCTAATTTGTACCATTAGTTTAGTGTCTGCAAGAAACAGGCGGAATTTTATGGTTTTTGTCTTGTTGTATGTGATGCTGTCAAATACAGACTTCAAAGAAAATGATCTTTTGATCTCGTCTTCACTCTCTGACAGTGATCGAACTACTTCACTGTCTTCCCTTAAGACAGGTTGTACAAAATGATCATAAAATATTTTATCCTGCAAGAAAAAGACAAATCTAAATGAGCTGAACAGAAGATATTAATCCTCAGGAGAGAATGAGGATTATGGAATTAGCACTATTATGAATCCTTTGTCCATAAGAGAACTCCCCCTCCCTAAGTTTCCAATGAAGTACAAGGGACCATACACCTGATCCTAACATTTTCCACATGCAACATCAATGAAAATTTTACATCTGAGAGTACTGTGGGCTTGGGCCTGACAAAGTCACTTATAGTGTAATCCTCAGGAAAAATAAGTCAACTATATTAAACAGCAAATGAAAAAATACTGAAAACTGAAAGCCTGCATCTCATTTACATCTGTCATGAATATGGCAGCATTTTTCTCCTAAATTCCCTGTTTCTTCTGCTGAAACCCTGACCAATAACCTAAAACCTAAGCTACTGAGGGTACCAAGGTGTAGCTATGAGGCGTTTCTGCTGTCACACAGTGAGAAATACGGAGGAAAAATGGCTCCTTAGGAGTAAATGTTACCTACCATGGTCAACAGCTCAGAGTCCCGATGGAGATCAGAAACGTGGTCTCACTGGTTTGGGACCAGTGGTATTTAATATCTTCATCAATGACAAAGACAAAAGAATCGAGTGCACCCTCAGCAAGTTTGATGGCTGAGTGGTGCAGTTGACACAAGGGAAGGATGGGATGCCATCCAGAAGGACCTAGGCAAATTTGAGATGTGAGCTCATGGGAACCTAAAGCAGTTCAACAAGAACAAGTAGAAGGTGCTGCATCTGGGTGTCCTGGGTTAGCTATATATTCTATTACAACCCAAAAAAGCTGGATAAATTTCATAATTACACGCCTGGGACTCCTTATCTCAACTGAGATAAGCACTCTGGCTGACAGGAAGCACCACCCACCCTGGTTATCTGATCTCAGCTAGTGGCCCATTAGCACCACCCAGCCTGACTAATTAGCCTGAACCCCATCGGAGGACCCCGGATCATCTCTGAGAACCCTCGGGAACATCTCAGAGGACCCTAGGGCTAATGCAAGCTCATTACCGAAGCAACAAATAGAACATCGGGAAGATCCTCTTCCATTGTGAAAGTCCCCGCCCCTGTGGGAGGTGCCAGCCAATAAACACAGCATAAAAAAAGGGTTTTGGATGGGAGAAGATACCCTCGACTCAACAGGACTCCGCTCTCAGGGCTCCACTCTCAGTGGGACTCTCAACTCAACTCAACTCCACTCCGCTCCTCAGAGATGGATTCACCTAGCTACTCCACTCCACTCTTTGGAATTGGACTCAGCTAATCCACTCCACTACCGAGACTGGACTATCAGGCCTTCCTGCAGGACCAGTGCCTAAATGGACTACACTGCTACCATCCAGGTCAACAGGTTATCAGGTTGTACCGTGACTCTGTGGGTTTGTTTAAGCCTGTGTTTCTGTATTACTGCATTTATTTTAACCTTGTTTATTAAAATTGTAATTTTGACCTAAAATCTCTCGAGGTATTCGGTGTAGGGTTAATTTCCCCTGCTGGTTTACAGCCAAACCAGTACACTGGGTCAGGACAATGCCAAACATGGGCACAGACTGGGAGACAAGCCATTGAGAGCAGCCCTGTGGAGGCCTTGGTGTTCTCATGGATGAAAATCTGGACATGAGCCAACAGTCTGCACTAGCAGCCCAGAAAACCAACCCCATTCTGAGCTGCTTCACAAGCATGTCAGAGGAGGTGATTCTGCTCCTCTACTCTGCTCTGGTGAGGTCCCACCTGGAATGTCGCATCTGACTCTGGAGTCCTTAGCACTGGTATGACATGGACCTGTTAGACCAAGTCGAGAGTGAGACCACAAAGATGCTTGGAGGGCTGGATGAAGCCCTCTTGTGCTATGAAGACGGACTGAGAGACCTGGAGTTGTTCAGCCTGCAGAAGGCTCCAGGAGAAATTGCAGCCTTCTAGTGCTTAAAGGGAGCTTATGAAAAGGAGAGTGATTTTTGACCAGGCATGTAGTGACAGGGGAAGCGCGAGCAGTTTTAAACCAAAAGACAAGAGATTTAGATTAGATCTTAGGAAGACATTCTTTACCGTGTGGATGCTGAGGGATTGGAACAGGCTGCCCAGAAAAGTTGTGAACACCCCATCACCAGAAGTGTTCAAGGCCAGGTTGAATGGGGTTTTGAGCCACCTGCATTAGGAGAAATTGTCCCTGCCCATGGCAGGGGCATTGGAATTAGGATCTTTAAGATTCTTTCTGGCTCATGCCATTTAATGTTTCTGTGATAAATCAGCCAATGTCGCCTTGTGCTCGGCATGGTGGTAAACGCCGCGACCTTCCCAAGAGCTCTCTGCATCCGGCTGTACCTCAGCGTGGTGCACTGTGGCCCTATAACACCCGCACAGGTGGGCGCGTGGGCTTTGCACTCGCACATCCGACACCTTAAGACGGGGGTAAAGAGCTTGGAGGCGGACTCTCCCTATGAGGTTCCACAGAGATGGTGTTTATTGGAAGGTCAGGGAGGGAGACCCAAAAGAACAGGGTGACACAGGGTTTTATATAGAACCAAATAGGGGTGGAGAAAACACCACAGAACAATCACACAGGGGTAAGAGGGAGGAGAAAAGGCGGGGTAAGAGTACATGCAACTAATGAGGGTAGGTGAGAGGAGGAGCAGAGGAGCAAGGCCAATGGAGCCTCAAATGAGGGAGAGAGTACAAGAACATAACCATAAATGGATACAGAGATTGACCGGTAACAGAACAAAGGGACGTACCAAAACAGGGCTTGGGGGGAGAGACCTTCTTCACTATTACAACAGAGGGGGAGACTTTAAACCCTGACCTTGGAGCCTTTTTATTCAATACCAGGGCTCTCTAGCCCCACTGGCTCCTCGGCCTCTTAGGTGGCTGGCCCATCCTCTGCGGCATCCCCCGCTGCAGGCCAAGCCACCACCGCAAGCAAACTCCTCTTTTTGTCAAGTGATGACTCAGTTTCCTACAGCTGTCCTAAGATATAACGGAAAATTACACCAAAAAAGTAAAGAAAAAACCTAATTTTTTAAGCACTGCAGGCTACTTTGAGCACTTCTTCTGAAGGAGAAGATTACACTGTTCCCATTAATGGCGTCAGATTTGTTGACCAAATTTTTTCCATGTAAACAGCCAGGACAATTTATTTTCAGGGTTCAATTTCAAGTTGAGCATGAAACAGTGATGTGCCCCTGCAGCAAAGGCTAATGGTATCCTGGGCTGCATTAGAATGAGTACTGCCAGTAGGTTAAAGGAGATGATCCTTCCCCAGCACAGATGAGGACACACCTGGAGTGTTGGGTACAATTCTTGGCTCGTGAGTAGAGAAAAGATAGTTACTTGAGAGAATTCACCAAAGGTTACAAGACTATGAAGGAACTGGGGCATCCCGCCCATAAGAAAAGGCTGAGAGGGCTGTAACTGCTCAGCTGCGGAAACAGAGGGCTCAGAGAGATCTCACCAATGTGTGTATATATCTGAAGGAAGGCTGAACAGAGGACAGAGCCAGATTCATCTTAGTAGTGCCCTGTTACAGGACTAGAGGCAATGGGCACACACTGAAACACAGGAGGTTCTTTCTGAATGCCAGGAAACACTTTTTCTCTGTGAGAGTGACTGAGCATTTGCACAGGTTGCCCTGAGAGGTTATGGAGTCTCCATCCTTGGAGACACTCAAAAGCTGTCTGGGCAAGGTCCTGGGTGACTGGCTGTTTTGTGGCCCTGCTTGAGCAGGGGATTGGACAAGATGACTCCAGAGGTCCCTTTTAAACTCAGCCGTTCTGTGACTCTGTGAATGTGTATGACCCACAAAATCGTGCAAGAAAGACCTGTATTCTCACACCTGTGTGATTTATTCTGCATTCCTGAGGCACGTTACCTAACTGAAATTGATCAAATAGAATTATTGTCCAGTATTAAAATTTATTTTGTGGACATGAAAACTCCTGAATTTTAGAAAGGCAAGCTTCTAAATTAAAAGTTTAAAATTAAAAAAGAAGTCAAGACTTTATTTCAGATTTAAAATCTGGTGGCCTTTACACTTTTTAGTGATATTAAAATACTTCATTACAGAGAATAATAAAGTGAGCTGTTGTTGAAGTTCAAAGCAGAAGGTAAGCATATCCCATGACTTAAAAATCCTTCTGACAGAATTTGTTTGATATGCCTTTATTAGTTGCCAATTAAGCATGTAATTAAGTGCTTCGGTGAATGAGAAAAGGAAACTGACAAACAATATTTCAACTCAGCCAAATAAAAAGCACACAGGATTAACCGCAGTCATGGGCCCGCCCAGACTACAGGCTTTTCTTTCCTTCAGAAGCTGATGGCACCATGTACAGACATTTAAGATTTCACAGACAAGTGCACCTCCTCTCATGGCTGCAGTTAGCAGCTCCTATCCACCTATCTCAGAGTTTACCAGTGGATGGAGTTTTCTAATATACTACGGGATTTATGCTTATTACTGTTTGGGCAGAATGCGATGGAATTTTACTCTGCTGCTGGATTACTGATGTGCATTATCTTTGCCTTATCTACAACCAGACACCCAGGGACACAGTGGGGTAAGCAGACTCTAAATGATCCAACTTAATCACTGCCTGGTAAATATACCTGAAGTATGGGATGAGTAGAAAAGAGCTTGGCAGGCAGGGAGGAAAACCATCAGCTATAACAGGACCAAGGAGAGAAATCCAGATTTGCTACATGACAGATCTAGGGCAAAACACCAATTCCTTGTCACTCCACCTATCCTCTGCACCAGCTGTAGAAGAGCTGCATATGATACCGTCCCCCCACAGATGGAGACCTACAAGGAAGTCAAGACCTATAAGTCTTTCCCACAGAAGTTAACTTAATAATAGCACTGTTTTATTAAATCCCATCCCCTGCACCTTCCTTTCCTTTGTACATGATGGAAGTTTGCTAGTAAGTGTTAGTACTCACCAGTGAAAGCTTGGGTTCAACAAAGGTAGCTCCCAGGTACTCAAAGTAAGATGCCAGTCCCTCATTAAGCCACAAATCATTCCACCATTTCATTGTAACCAGGTTTCCAAACCACTTAAATAGAAAGAAAAAGTACCTCCAAATCTCCTTGGACTGCTGTTTTCACTTTTTTGCAGGTTAAACACATGTACTTAGGCTGAAGTAACTTTAGTTAATGTGTACATGTAAATTGAGTAAAATGCTGAGTATTCCTCCAGATAGTGAAAATTCAGTAGAAAAATATGTACTTTAGAAAAAGTCAGAGGTTCAGGGCAGTTATTTTTAAATTGCTTCATCTACAATTACATACCATGAGTGTCAATCTCAGTGCATTATGTCATTTTTTTAGAATATTTAATTTTAAACTCCTCAATAGAAGTTAAATATCTAAAATATCATATCAGGCTATGATTAAAAGTAGAGCATAGATCAAGCAATTACAAAATCATCTTTCCATTTTCTTAACAAAATGAAATTGTCAGAGGAATGATACACAAAACTGAGGAAATAACCATTTCCAAAACCAGAAAATCCCTGTCCTGGCAAGTATAAAACTTCCAAAACAACTGCTGTGTACTCATTTGGAAGTTAATATTTTAAAAAACTGATCATTTGTTTGTTTATATTTTATTTGCTAATTCTTAAAAACCTGAACTACAACTTTATTTTAAAATAGAGTTTAGTTAAGCCCTGACACTTACTTCATTGGTCTGCAGCAAAAATATTTGAAGGTCTGAAAGGATACAGACCTTGTCAGAACGACATAGAAGTGCACTAGCCGAGTTAAGCTTTTTTGCTAATTTTGTTGACTAAATGCAAATAGTTGTTGCCCTGGCAAATAACAGGAAATTAAACATTGTCAATAAGGAAGTGAAACTGCATTATCATTCCAAACCAAGTAAGAAAAAATTTGGAAATCTCTATGGAAGCTGGGAAAAGATCCAGTTAATTTTGTTCTATTGTACTATAGGCTGTTTCTTACAGAAAAACAAATACCTTTTGCAATATGTACATGCATTGCCTCTACAAAAGACTACTGATGACCTCTGTTAATTCTCCTACCAAAGTACTAATTTTACTGTATAGAGAGTACTGTTATCCCTACATCCCCAGAATATCTTCTAGCATGGCATTCAAGTAATGTGTAAGAAAAAAGATAAGTAGAGCATTAACATTTTTTTATCAGGGAGTCCACTGCAATCAGTATGCAGTCCATGATATGAGAGAAACTACTTTGAATATTACTTTATCAACAGAAAATATGATCAAATAGGCTTTCAGTATTCTAGCGCTCACCCCCCCTGCTCTTAAGTACTTATTTCATTTCTACTAATCAGCAACAGCATCGTCAGCAACCATAAGGAACCTATGTCATAGTCAAATTAATACACAGAATTTTTTACCACATGCCTGGTGTCCTAGCTCATGTGACACAATTAAGGAAATCATTGCTTTCCTGCTTGTGAATTTATCACTTGGGAGGTTAATCAATGGTGATTCTTCGAAAATCTTCAGCCCTCGGTTTTCCATAGCATCTGCTCCAAAATCAGACAGTGCAACCAGATCCAAATTGATTCAAACAGACAAAAAAATATCAAACGTATTTTAAACATTTTCATAAACAAAATGCTCATGTGACTTTATTGCTCACGCTGGCTCAGCACCCAGTTAAAGGATACTACGTTGCAGTGGTTCTTTGTGGTATTATGGCAACACAAGCAAATGGTCACTGAAATTACTTCTTGCCATACTTTTCACCTATGATGCCATTTTTTCAGGAAGCTGTGTAATAAAGTCCCACAAAACCCAGAACTCTACTTTATCATCTACATACAAATGTTCTGAATGAAAATGAATGTTAGAGAGAATATATTCACTGCTGGCTGTCAGAAATCTTTCTCTGTGAGTTTCTCCTGTGTTTGGGTAAGATTATGCTTACCTTTTTCTTCAGCCTAGCAACTGATAAAAAAGAAGTCTTGCTCTTTCATCTCTGTAAGTAGAGGTGTCTTTCCCACTCTTATTTGAAAGGCAGCTTAGAAATATCATCTGTGTTTACACAGTAATAGGGTCACGTCTGTACTGCCTTTCTGCCATATGGATAGCGATTAATTTTCCAGTTCAAATATGAGAGCTGGACAAAATATCAGGGTCTCATAGAAAGATATACTGTTTAAACTGAGCAGCAAAGATCAAAATTTGGAAAATTATTGTTTTGGTTTTACAGGGCCTCGTTTTTGTAGCGGGGGGGCCACAGAGGTGGCTTCTGTGAGAAGCTGCTGGAAGCTTCCACCATGTCCAGCAGAGCAAATCCCTGATGGCTCTGATGATGGACGTGCCACTGGCCAGGGCTGGGCGAACTAGAGATGATAGTAATGCCTCTGTGATAACAGATTTAAGATGAAATCACAACAAAACTGGCGCAGCTGTAGTTATTCCAGCTAGAGAAGAGTAGGAGTGAGAACATGTGAGCGAAACAATGGAGGCACCAATGTCAGCAAGGAAGGAGAGGGAGGAGGTGCTCCAGGCGCCAGAGCCGAGATATACCCGCAGCCTGCGGTGAGGACCGTGGTGAGGCAGGTTGTACCCCTGCAGCCCATGTGGGTCCACAGGGGATGCAGAGATCTACTTGCAGCCTGTGGGGGAGGTGCCCACGCCACAGCAGCCGGATACCAGAACATTGTGGTCTGGCGAGGGTCCCAGTGGAGAGAGAGGCCTTGCTTCTGGGTTGGAGCAGCCTGACCTTGGAGAACTGCACCCTGTGGGAGAGTGACCCATGCCGCAGCAGTTTTGGGAGGATTGTGTGCCCGTGGGATGGACTCACATTGCAGAAGTTTCGGGAGGGCTGCTGCTAGTGAGAGTGGACCCACACTGGAGGAGTTCACAGAGGACTGTCTCACTTGGGAGGGGACCCCACAGTGCAGCAGGGAAATGACTTCTCTCCTTGAGCAGTGGAAAGAAAATCTTGGGTGATGAACTGACCAAAACCCCCACCCCATCTCCCTGTGCTGTCAGTGGGAAGGACGGAATAGTTGGGGGGAGACAAGAATGTTCTTAAGGGCTTATTTTACTTCTCATTCTCCTTACTCTTGTTAGCAATAAATTCACTTTATATTATTAAGCTTAGCCTGTTTTGCCATTGAAGTGTTTTCTCCTGGTCCTTATCTCATTAAACCTTCATTAAATTTTCTCTCCTCTGTCCAGTAGCAGATGCAGAGGAGAATGAGTGAGTGGGCTTTTCGTGGGTGCCTGGCATTTGGCCGGTGTCAAACCACAACAATTATATATGGAGCATTTATAAGCAGCCAAAAGCTTGTATTCCGAAGCAGCTGGCCACAAGAAAGTTCCAGTTCAAAAGCCAGGCAATTAATGCAAACAGGGTGCTGGACCCCAGCACAGGTAGGCTGCATTTCACCTGGATTATTGCCTCAAGCTTACAGCAAACGTATTTCACTTTTTGGTAAGGCAGCCCTTTTCCAGTCTCTTGAGGCAAGAGAGCTCACTTATAACTCCTTTAAAACAAGGTGTAGACAAACCTTTAAGGATCCCTGGATTTAAATATGTTTATTCCTAATTTCATGTTTTGAGTTTGCAATAGAAATCTCTAGCATTTACAAGGAGACACTCTTGGTTGGTGTTGTAGGTTTGAAAATGGCAATTGAGTTTTTCTCCCATTGGGCAGGGAGACCTGCAGGGGCAGGGAGGGGGTTTTCCAGGAACTAACGATACTGAAGAGACAAGGTTGCCGGCACTCATACATGCCACAATAATCACCCACTGAATGGGCAATACTTAAGAGACAAAGAAGGGCCACACACCCACATGCCATAGTAATCACCCAGCTAGAGAAACAGAGCTGGGCTCTTTGGCCAGGGGATTTTTCCCAGAAGCTGCAGCTTAAACTCGTGAGAGGAAAAAAAGACTGTGAGACTTGGCTGGAGGGTGCCAGGCTTGCTCTCTCTCAGCTTTCGGTAAGAACGGTTGTGTGTGCAGCGAGTGACCGTTTGCTCCGAGAGCACTGCTATACTGGGACGTATCTGTGGGAGTCCTGCCGTGGCACAGGGTACAGTGCTACATTGTAAATGGTTGCCAACTGGAATTTGTTGCTTCTGTCATCCCTGTCACCAGCGTTGCCAGCCCGGACTTTCTACCGAACATGGGTCGCCGCCAGGGTCTGCTCCTCTGTGCTGTTTCTGCCTTCTGCTGGCGGCTCAGTGGGTCATACCGAGGTCCATTGCTCTCCAGTCAACCCTGCCTGCCTGCACTGCCTGCTGCCTGCTGCCGAGGTTGGTGCAGATGGGCTACTGCCTTGGGAGTTTGCACCGGGAGCAATCTTCCCTCTCTCGCTCACCGGAGCCGCCATTGCCACGTGGAGATGTCACTGTGCTCGCGCCACAGAGCCCCTGCAGCTGCGGAGGAGTCACCGCAGCCTCTCTGCCCCAACAGAGAATCGCCCATCAACAGAGAAAGGACAATTACTGGGTTTGTCTGTCCTCTGTTGCTGTTTATGTGTCTTGTTACATATAGATATAAAATCCTAGCAAAGAACTGTTATTCTTTTTTCCCACATCGTTGCTGGAAAGCCCCGTAATTTCAAGTGTGTAACAATTTGGAGGGAGGGGGGTCATCCTTTCTATTCCAGGAAGGTTCCCACATTCCTTTCCAGATACTTGTCTTTCAAACCAGGGTAGTTGTTCTAATCTTAGTATTTTTTAAGCAAAATTTCAAAGAAAGAGAGTAGGAAATCCAGCGGATATTGCATGGCATTACAGTGCGGATTGAAATGGTATTAGAGTCTTCTCTGAAACTGAAATCTTATCTCACAGGAAGTCTATGATACCATTCCTCTACTTCAGTTGTGTAGTAGTTTTGTATTAATTAATTACTGTATTGATATTGCTGCTAAACAGAAGAACACAAGCATGAAGGAGAATAATCTGCAGACCTTGAACAGCTTCTAAGATTACAAAGATAAGTAAATTTAAAGAGTGATGACTGCATATATCACATTTTCCATAAGAAATGTAGTAAGTAATTCTGCAAGTTATTAGAAATACACTGGAATATAATACATTTATACATATTAACATTTATTTTTTTCAGGTGCCAAAATACAGATTTGACATATCAACTAATTAGCCAGTCAAGAAAAGAGGGAAATTCTTTCCCCACAGTCCTGCCATCTGCTAAAATCATGGGCAGGTCCAAAATTCATTTTGAATAAGAACTGCTTTCTGTCTTCTCAATATTCTACCCATTTTCCCATTATACTAATGCTGAAACACTTGGGAATCTCTTATGAAATTGAATGTTACGAATGGATGACGTTGGTTTAAATCAGTCCCTGCCTTTTGCCCAGGCCTCTGGCAGCAGGCAGTTGTGTTATTAGGAATGGCCAGCACACCAAGACACACCCTCATTCATAAGTTCTTCTATAATAGCCGATTGAGTCTATTAAAAATGGATTATTTATTTAATAGATACAAAAAAAACAGATATAAGATTTTAAACAAAACTACATACTACACAGGTTAAACAAGACAGATACTATTAAAACACTGTGCTACCATCAGTAATAGGCTTAAGTATGCAAATTACTAACTACACAGGATAACAAGAAATAATACTAGTAAAACACTGTGTTACCATTAGTAATATGTTGGAAAAACAAATTATTAATACAGAGGGTAATAAAGAAATATCACTAGTGAGTGACAAGATGAATATACAGTGCACAGAATAAATACCAATACTATGGATAGCCAAGGAATAGCACAACTTAGAAGTCCATGTGACTTACCAAACTGAGTTATTATGGTGTGATGTGCTGAGATTCTTTTCATTTACTTCTGGAAGAGAAAAATTACTCAAAGTGGCACCCCAGCTTGAGGTGTTTGCCTTCAAACACATCTTAGAGACGTATAGGTTTTCCAATTTGTGAAAACTCTGGTAGGTCTTTTAGAATCATGAAGTCCTAATGTCTATCAGCCAGAATTCCAGTATAATCCCTCTTTACAACAGCTGTTGCTTATTATTCATTACTGGTGCCTATGGGTCTCGTAAGACCATGGGAAGAAGCTTAATTTATATAAACAGCAGATAACCTTGACAGCAAGAAGGAAAGTAGGAGGGAGAGAAGAGGGAGAGGAGTTTGTACAAGTACACACTGTACAGTGAAACTCTATGGTGTCATCCTTTTTCTTGACTGAAGCCTGACTAAACCAATTCACCTGATTTTCATTGTAAGTGGAAACAATGCTTTCCTGCAGGAGAATCCTCCCTATTTTTCTCGGGAGGAATATGCAGGAGCATACACAACTGGCAGGTAAAATAGGAACATACTGAAGAAAGCAAGGAATGCTTTGGGGGCACACAGATTACAAGAAGCATGGATTTACTAGGGGGATATAGGGTCTACAACATCCTTGCATGTTACAGTCTATGCTTCCCTGTCATTATCCGCTCTAATCACAGGAGAGAATTCTCTCAGAATAAAGTGGAAAGACCTCTAAAGATTCAAATATTCCTTTAAGCAGATTAGAAAGAAAGAGAGAGGGAAAGAAGGAAGGAAAGAAGGAAGGAAAGAAGGAAGGAAAGAAGGAAGGTAAGGAAGGAAAGAAAGGAAAGAAACGAAGGAAGGAAAGGAAGGAAAGAAAGGAAAGAAAGGAAGGAAAGGAAGGAAGGAAGGAAGAAGGAAGGAAGGAAGGAGAGAAAGGAAGGAAAGAAAGGAAGGAAAGGAAGGAAGGAAGAAGGAAGGAAGGAAGGAAAGAAAGGAAGGAAAGAAAGGAAGGAAAGAAAGGAAGGAAAGAAAGGAAGAAAGCAACGTAGCTGTGCAAGGCCGGGCAAGGGGACAGGAAGAGTGACAAAGAAATATATCGCCCCTCCGTGGCTCCCAACAGTGTCTCGTTGATCCCTACATCTGGTCTTCTGGATGGTGACGGTCCCCATTGCCACTGAGAAAAAGCACAGAATCCATTGCATTAATATACACTTTGGCCAGGTGGGAAAAACCAGGTACCAGTCCTGAGGGGGTCAGCTTAACAATGTCCGTTGCAAGACTGAGAGTCTGTTGCATCATTTTGCACCACGTGCAGTGCTGTGGTGCCCAGTCTGGGGACTCCTTCGGGGGCGCCTTTGATGGGTAGTGACACCCTTTCTTCTGCCCCTCCACATGCATGTCCTCTAGTTGTGGCTTTTCCCAGAGTCGAGAGCCTCACGCAGCTGCACAGCGGAGGACGGGCATGCCTCCGACCTGAGGCTTTTTTCACCACACTCACCCAAAACCTCTCCTCTTCCCCCCTGGTTTGGGGGATTCTGTGCAAGCCTGGTAGCAGATGAGCCTGGGGCTAAGGCCTCCGCCTCAAAGCTGCTGAGCAGGATCCACCTGTGAAAGCACTCTTTTCCCCCAGCCCAGACCTTAGAATGGTGTCATTTTTATCTTATCTCAAATCAGCTTACAGTCCAGATGGCCCTGAAGGCCCATCCAAGGTGGCAGTGGTTTCCAGTGTATTTATTTTTCTTTTGGTGCTGATTTTTAGCAAAACTCTAACAATAGGCAAAAGTTCTTCATAAAGAATTTTTAACCCATAAACCATAACACCTCAGTCTCTCACATTCCCAAAAATAGCCACGTGACTGAACTACTCCTTTCTATCCACTTTGTTGTCCCATCTGCCCCTATATTAGGAAAATATGCTTTAAAAGAACAAGTGGAATGTGAGTGCTGAGTTACAGGTTAATAAAAGGCTTGACACAGAAAGGGGAATTCGGTGAGTCAACATTTTGGGAGTTTATTCCATTAACTTTGTAAGCTGTAGAAGGACAATATGGCAAAAGAACCCATTGCTTCTGTGAATGGTAAACTGTCAGCAGCCATTTCTAATGCATTTCAGATAATAGGACATCTCATCTGTCTTTGGCATAGGATAGCTCACATTAAGTACAACTTCCAGTAATGGAAATGTTGGGCCCGTCATATCTAAAGCATAGTCAATATAGCCATTTTTAACTGCCTCTTTCCGAGCCCAAATACGTATCTGCAATAAAACAAGAAAGAGTAATTTTAAACAACCCTCACATTTTCATTTTGTTTGCTTCTCTTTTTTGAATCATTGTTGGAAAAATGCTGTCTGTCCACACCAGACCATGCAATGAAGCTTTTATTTAAAAAAAACCAACTCATGTTGCGCTAGATCCAACAAAATGCAGCACAGACTCTGACCCTGCTAAAATATAGGAGAGCTGCTTCTTCAATAGGGCAAAGTTTGGAATACAACTACACATTGCTGGAGCAAATGAAATCATAGCTTTTCTTTTCTTAGGTGGAAAATGCTGTAAAACTATTTAGAATTACACATCTTAAAGCAGATTATACCAGCAAGTGTGTCTGGCTGGCAAGCTTTCCTCAAGCCCACCTGCAGAGAAAGAAATGGATGACCAGAGAGCATTTGCACTCCCAGAGTACACATCTCTCCTCCTGAACTTTCTCATAGACCACTGGCCTCCTCTTTGTTGGAGAGAGCAGAGGACATCCATACCTCTGAGTAATGAAAAGCTTTCCCCTCCTGTGCCCATTTGCTTTGTCACAGTACTGAAAAGGGCAGCTGCTTGCCCAAAATTGATAGAGTAGCCTGAGAGAAGGTTTATGTCTCTACTATGTACCTCTGAATGAGACCAACCACCAGCTGCCCAGCAGCTAAAAATATCCACATTTCTTTCATCTAAATGCTGTGCATGACCACAGAAGAAGCTGCAAAGCCAAACCATAGGCGCACACTTAGGAAACCTCAAGATTTAATTTACAATGAAAAAAAATTAAGCATACTCAGTCAACAGAATATTCCTAACCTTGGAGGCCCTCTTTCAGCCAAGGCTTCAGAGGAGATACAAAGACCATATCACTTAATTTTGCAAAACCTAAACAAAACTGGCATCTTAAAATCCTAGTCCTAGTATGAGCTTTGAGTATTTCAGGTTGTAAATTACTTACCAGAAAGGTAAACAGGCACAATAAATATGCTTACACAGATAGGGTGGAGGCATAAACTCAGCATCTCTGTCCAAAACCAAGGAGTGAAATACCCTTATCACTCCATGTCACAGAAGACAGGTGGTACGTTTTCCATCTGAAAAAAGCTTGTTTGAATGCTCTACTCTGCTGACTGCTGTCAGTCAAAGAACAAAGCCCAAGAAAAAGGCACCAGAGGCATAGCTGTAAGCATCCAACCTGTTCAACAGAGAAGGTGGCAGGTACGACGTAACAAGTGCAACCTTCCCTTTAAAAAAGAGCCAGTACTGTGCTTCCTTAGATGACCTCTGCACTGCCCTCTTATGTTGTCACACCTCTGCCCAGGAGGATGAGAGTGAAGCAACCATTAAGTGCTCTCATTTAATAAGGAGACAAAGTAAATGTTATCTTTAATAGCTTTATGCTTGAACTTACTGTTATTTTGGAAAAATGTGATACATCTTTTCCCTGTTGATGTTGAGCAAAAGAAAGCGAAGCAACTGCTGTCAATGCAGTACATTTTTTTACAGTTTCTCTTAACAAGCTTTGGCCATTTTAATCTAAGAGCAAAACTGAATACGCACAGATCAAGAAATTTCAAACTCAGAACAGTCACAGAGGCTAAAAAATGTGCCCACTGAGGAAGAGAAGGTTAATATACTAGTATACAAAATGTTTGGAGCACAGTGTTACTCCTGCTGATGTCATGACACTGCTCCTGAAAGGACCTTGAGGAGCAAGGCACTGAACATCAGTTGTCACAGCAGTGTGTACTGGTTTGGCTGTAAACCAGCAGGGGAAATTAACCCCACGATGAATACATCAAGAGATGTTAAGTCAAAATTACAATTTTAATAAAAAAGTTTAAAATAAATGCAGTAATACAGAAACATGGGCTTAAAAAAATGGACAGAGTCACAGTACAACCGGACACCCTGTTGACCTGGGTGGTAGCTGTGCAGGCACTGGTCCTGCAGGAAGGCCTGGTAGTCCAGTCTCGGTAGTGGAGTGGAGCAGCTGAGTCCAGTTCCGAGGAGTGGAGTGGAGTAGCTAGGTATATCAAACTCCGAGGAGTGGAGTCCAGTCGAGTCGAGTCGAAAGTCTCGTCGAGAGTGGAGTCCCAAGAGCGGAGGCTACTCGAGTCAAGGGTATCTTCTCCCACGCAAAACCCTTGTTTTATGCTGTGTTTCTTGGCTGGCACCTCCCCCAGGGGCGGGGACTTTCACAATGGAAGAAGATCTTCCCAATGTTCTCTTGGTTGCTTCGGAAATGAGCTTGCATGAGCCCTAGGGTCCTCCGAGATGTTCCCGAGGGGTTCAGGCTAATTAGTCAGGCTGGGTGGTGCTAATGGGCCATTACYTGAGATCAGATAACCAGGGTGGGTGGTGCTTCCTGGCTGGAGTGCTTATCTCAGTTGAGATAAGGAGTCCCAGGTGTGTAATTATGAAAATTATCCAGCTTTTGTGGGTGTTAATAGAATAGATATCTAACCCAAGACACAGTGGAAATGGGTATCTTTTCCAGCCAAGACACCTAACAAAGTAAGAAGACCCTGAATTATAACCAGTACTTTCTGCATACCTTCTTGTGCAGTTGTACAAAATTAACAGGATGAGACAATAAATTAACTGTCCTAAAGGAAAGCTTTCTGCAGAAATATCTATGGGAAAAATGTTAGCCGTTTTGCAACATAAGCAGATAGTTTTGGAATGGAAAGCATAGGGAATGTCTGTGATACCTTCTAAGCACATGATGCACCACAGGGCCAGCTTTTCTTGTAAACCGCTGTAATGTATTATGCAGTCTCATATCTACCTTGTTTCCCTGCTTAATTCTGGTCACATAATCAAATCACAAATCACAGAAGCAGTCAAGTAAGCTGGCATTTGCAGTGAAGTGTTAAATGTTGTAACTGTCCACAGGCTCCCAATTTCATCCTTAATTTTAGATACATCTTGGAAAAAAGTTGAAGAAATATTCAAACCAAATTTCTTCCACAATAAAAAAGAAATTTTGCGTTTTCTGCATTTTTTTTACTCCTCTCGTCAATATGCTCTATTCCTGCACTAACCCATACATTTCTGGTACAAGAAAAGCAGCCTGGCTTGTTGCTCCTCACACATATCGGAGCTGTGACCTTCCATGCAAATGGCAAAAATCCACACTTGAGCTTCTTAACTGAAGTCTTGGAAGGCTATCAAACTGCGTCAGTTTTAATATGTGCGCAAGCTGGGGTCAATTTAACCCATGCTGCCTATCTCTAAAACATACAATTATTATTATTCACATATAGGTCATGTCTGCCTCAGAGTTATTAAATACTTAACAAGATACCTTCCTTCTACGTAAGGGGGACATATGCAAGATTCTCTGGGATAGAAAAATGCTTCCAGTGATTCTCAGAGATCCCATCTTTTCCTAAGTTACTTGGCTTCCACGGAAATCTGATAAAACATATGGCTGAAAATTATTTAGTTGCAAACAAAAGATTCATGGCATTGAACTGCAAAAAAAGAGAGTTTTTAGAAGGAGGCAAGAGACCCAATGGATTTCTGTAGGAATACTAATTTAGAAAATTTGTATGGAATCTTATACCCTACAGTTATCCCATATGACATCCTAGCAAGGGACAGGAGAAGTATTTCCAGAGCCTTATAGAGCTCTTGTTCTTATTCTGCACATACACAGAAGGCTAGAGTGTCTCTACCTGGCAAAACCATTTTTTGTTTGTTGTAAGTATGTCTTAAAATCTATTTAGATTTAAGAGAACACTTGATGTCACAAATATAGGCTTTGCATTTTTGGGGCTGCCATTTTGCTTTAAAAAGTTGTCACAGAGTAAGATAGACAGACTAACTAAGCAGTAAATACCAGAAATCAAAACCTATGCAGCCTCCAGCAGGTAGAGGAGAGCACATCACAAGTGATAAAACTGTTTGACAGAATGATTGCCATCAGAGACACTTATTTTGAATAACAGTGTCCAATTAATTTCATAGAGACAGATTTTCTGTGCCTATTGAAGACGTTAGCAAATGGACAACAGAAAGCTGCACTGGATGACAGTCTGCTCAGATGAAATGCACCCTTTTTAAAATAATGTGGGGCGGGGGGGAAAACCATACATCACTTTGTAATTTACCTACCAATTGCAGGCATGTTGGAAATAGACACATAGCTTGGGTCATGGACAATTCCAATATTATATGCGGCCTTCATGGCAGGCTCATCAAAACATTGGTAAACTGTCCTGGCATAGGTAGGTTCCTGTTGGGAGGCAAAGAGCATACTGTATTAAAAATGCAAGTAAGAGTAAACTAGCAAGATCTAGCTGACCTAGATGACCAAAATCTATATATAACACATAGAGACAACACATTACAAAAAGAAGGAAACGAATCACGTAGATATGCAGATTTAGAAAAGGTTTGGATATTATTTAAATTCATGACTAAATCCTGGTGCCCAACAGCTGGTTCAGTTTGAATGCTTGTAGGGAAAAGCAGATTTTTTTTTTATGCCTGGGGTTTATTCCTCACAGGCCTTTTCCAGATAACATTTTAAATATTCGAGCATTTCTACTTTGTTTACTAAGACAGAGTTCATTCAAATTTTGCATACAGTAGACCATATCTCTTTAAACACTCTCTCCTCTATAATGCATGCACATGTACAGCCGTTTAAAGCAGCCACCCATTCTATTCCACCATACTTCTGAAACTGCATATGGTCAGCTTCACTAAAGTCATGCCCAAATACACAACAAGTATCCCGGGTTCTAGATAAAGACACGCTCCCCACAGATACAGGTTGACGAAGAGGGGAATGTCAGTGCTACACAGACGTGTGGGGCCGGAATGAAGATTCTGATACTGGCTCCATCTGCCAGGCACTGGGCGTAGGTACTCTCAGACCCCATTCGCTGGCATTCAAAGGAACTTAGAGACCAGAAATTGTCCAGCCCGTGCTGCTAGGTGCAGTCACCCACTAACGTAGAGCCAGGGCAGCCTGGTCCATGCTCTCCGGAGAGGAGAGCGGCCAGCCCGGGCACAGGTCGGAGTTTGCTGCACGTACCCTTTGCAGCCCTCAACGAGCTCCCAGGGAGGGGCTGACGCTGCGCGGAGCGGCCCCCTCTCCTGCGCCCAGCTCCCGCAGCCGCAACCCGCAGCCTCCACGGCACAGGCGACCCTGACGTGAGGCCCTGGGCTCCCTGCTGCCATCGGCGAAGGGGCATGGGGTCCCTGGAGCAGCCACTGCCTCCTACCTCCTCTGTCTCCTGTCGGTGTAGAGGGTGAGGAAGAGCCCTTCGAAATCCTCCTCCAGCCAGCCCTGGAAGCCCAGCTGCAGCACGTAAAGGCTCCCGGCTGCGAAGCTCTAGCAGTGGCACCTCCACCGCGATGCCCGGCTGGGACCGGGGTCCGCGCACAGCGGTGGCCCGGCCGGTCTGCAGCGCGGCGCTTTGCAGCACCGCCGTGTACGTGGGCTGCCGGCAGCGCACCGTAATATTGACCCGCTCTGTGAAGGCGAAGGGCCTCTCCTGGCCCCGGCGCACTCATGGCCCTAGCTCCAGGTTGTAGTGGAGCGGCAGAAGGTGGCGGGGCCGGCGGCGAACGGAGCCGGCGGAAGTAACGGGCGCCGGAGAAGCGGCGGGGCCGGGGATGCCGGGCGTGCGCTGTGGAGGCACAGCCTCCGATCGGCGGCGCCCGCAGAGAGCAGTGAGAGCCAGGAACGCAGCCGGCCGCCCCAGCAGCGGGGCGGCACCCACGGCGGCCGCCCTCCCCTCCACGTTCAGCCCCTCGTTGCGAGTCCCCATCTCCGCCTCTCTGCGCCCCGACGGCCACGACGGCCGCTACATACGCGGCGGGGGAATGAGCGCACCCGAGGGCAGGACGAGCTGGGCGAGAGAAGTAGGGTATGACCGAGGCACGCGGAAGCCTCTAAAAAGAGGGCTGCTCCTGCGCGGCAGGTTGTTCGGGGACACCCAGTCCGCGCCCGGGATGCAGAGCGCGGCGGGCAGAGGGGGAGCAGCAGCCTTAGCCGGGGGAAGAAACTAAGCTCCCCCTGTCCCTTCTGCCTCAGCAGCCTGCGGAGGAAATTCGACGGCGGGCAGCCGAACAGCCGCTCCTTAATTCCCAGAGCGTGGACAGGATCGGCAGCGGGGCATGGCGTGTGATACTGGATGCTGAGAATCCGCCAGGGACAAGGGATAACAGCGGTGCCCGAAGAGCAGGAACGGGCCCGGGGTCGTCCCGGCCGGGCTCAGCGCAGGGCGGCGGCTCGGGGCTACAGAAAACCCAGGTACCGGAGGCGGTGGTCAGGCCGGAGATGGGGGCTCCGCATGCACGGGCCGCAAAAAACCAACCAACAAACCAACGTGTCACAATTATTACTACGTCTTTCATCACGGTGGCAGGAGAAAAGACGACAATATTGATGGTCACTGATTGAGGTGTGCAACGTGTGGTCATTAGAGTGGACCTGTTCTCGAGGGAAATCTACACGTTAAAAGATCAGGTCTGAAAAATCTTCGATACATAAAGGCACAACCAAAGCGGGTTTTTAACAACTAGTCCTCGTTTAGAGCCTCATTTCTTTGCACAGTTCAGTTGAGGCTATAAACCTCACTGTTCTGCATATACATTATCAAACCAATTACAATCAATAGGATTAATGCTTTGTTCTCAGTTAAACACATATTTAAAGGTTTAGAGAGTTGGGGGCGGATTGCTAGCCAGATTGCAAAATTAAGCCTTGTAAAAGAATTTCCCTGTTGTTTTTTTCTCAGCTCCTTTTTTAAATCAAGATGAGCCATGCATTAAGGGCAGCAGAAGTTAGGAACCGTGGCTTTTGGGTACCATTGCCTCGGACACACTGTAATTTGGATTACAAGCAGGGTTTCCTCCTCCTTTTTTTTCTTTTCTTTCTGTTTAATTTACGTCCAACCAACACACCCCCCCGCATTTTCTTGAATACAGGACAATTTCCTGGGTCTTGTATTCTGCACAAGAGCCACATTCAATGCCCAACTTTTCTGTTTGCAAAACTGAGGCATTGGATTAGCCGTTACAGTCTGTTTTGTCACCAGAGTAAAAGCAAATTCACCTCTGTAATTAATGAAAACAGGAAATTTGCTTTCAAATGCTCAATGGTTAAACGAATATCATTTAAGTTGTTTATTTTATTGTTATAGTTGTCTGTAAAGTTACTTGTTGTGTGTGTTTTAATTACAGTATTGTTAGGTTGTTCCTAGTTACTCTTCCCAGTTACTTGTTGAATCATATTTTTAGCTGTCATTTAAGTTGAAGCTGTAAAGTTGGTTAATACAAGTAAGTTGTTAAGTAGCCCAGAGAGTTAGTAAGTTTGTATATCCTTTGTTGTTGTTCAAGTTATATTGTAAAACTTTGCAAATGCAATTTAATTTAAAGTTTAATTTCAGTTGTTTTCCAGAGGGAAATGTCCCATATAAACTGCACAACGACTATATTTATCAGTCAGCTGGAGACCTGTCACCAAGCTCCATGCAAACCATGAATTTTAATTAGGAAATCTTCCCACTGCACAGAGCAGAACACATCCCGCAGAGACTGCACCCTAGATCCAAGCAAACCATTGGATAAAGTACTTTACGAATGAACTGGACCTTGGAGATACATGACCAATCACCTCCTATGTTGGAGGCCAGAGAGTGGGCGGTGATGGGAGGGTCCAGAGGGATAAAAAACCTCCTGTCACCAGCCAGGAGCACGCTCTTCACCTCAGGATTAGCCTTTGGGAAAGTCCGGCGCTGTGGTCTCATGTCTGCCTCTATCCAGAGATAGTCTTAATCAAATTTTTTTCCTGATTAGCTGGAGAAAAACCCAGCACTGCAGGTCTCTGCTTTGGGCTAACAGCCGGTCTGGCCTTCAGTGTCTCTGATCACTGCGTTCCCGGTTTTTGTTGTTTTAATTAAATACTTTCCGAAGTATTTTTCTTTTATTATTTTTTCTTTTAATAAATTAATTTTCTTTTTAATTAAAAGCAAGAGTTGTCTTTATTCCTGATACCTCAATAACCTAAATCTAAAAATTATATCTCCTGCTAATTTATTTGTTAATTGAGAGAGATTACTATTCTTGTTTTCCTATACTGAATACCGATATTGCTTTCCTCATGCTGGTTACAGCAGGGCTGGTTGCTGCTGGTCTAGGTCTTAGCTCTGAGCCACCGCTCTTGAAAATTTCTTGTTCCAGCAGAAGATTATAATCTGGTTTTTTCCTGTTGCTTGAGGAACGAGGGATCCCCTCTGACAGCCTGTTGCACTGGTTGCATCCCTCCCACTCTTCTTGCCTCATCTGCTGCCTGCCCCATAGCTTTTGCTGCTGTTGCCCATTCGCTTCACAAGACGCTGTTTTCTGGTGCTGGGTCACCAAGCTTCCTTTGGTTTTGCCACACAGATTGACTTGTATGTTGTTTTTTCCAGGCTTCTCTTCCCTTTTTTTCATTCACCCTAGTCCTCCCACCCATACCCCAGGATATTTTCTGTCTCTTAATTTCAGGTCTCTGCAGTCTTTCCACTTAACTCACCACCTTGCACATGCCTCACACAACTTTACTCTTCGTCTTGCACATCAGCAGCACCTCCCTTTTCTCCTAGCATGTTTTGCAACAACCATTATATTTCTCTCCTATTAAGACTTTATAATAATCTCAAGCCAAATTTTTGGAGGTTGGACCTGCAGCCCTGAACTGACCACCCTCCAACAACTATGTCCTGCTGTACGTCACTTATAAGACTTCACAGAAAATGTATTCAAGCTTTCATGAAATTATCTTTTACTTGTTATTGACTTTGTAATAAGTAAACATGTTAGGTTACCAAATAAGTAACAAAAATAAATAACTATAACGAATTGTAAGTCAATAAGAACCCGTTTGTTGTGCCAGTCCAGACTTACTCCGTTCTGTGGAAGCACTGAAACACTAGGGAGATTAGGTGAGAAGAATGGGCTTCCAGAAAGATCAGAATAGAAAAGACAGCACTGCACAGAAGGACATGATGGGAAGAAGAGCAGAGATATTGTAGAAAATTGAGGAATTCCATGTCCTGTTTGCCAGATTGTTTATTCACCCTCAATATTGTCCAGTAAAGCGATTCTCACCCACTCAAGCCCTCAAAACAAGGGACAGACAAAACTAAAACTGAGGCATTTCATTCCCTCTTTTTGAAAACAAGGAGAACTGCTCAGTGATAAGTAAGTTTTCCATACCCCATGGAAAGGTTGCCCTTATTAACAGTGTGGGATACGTTTCAAAGTTTAGAGTACATATCAATAAAATACACTTTATTTTCCCTTGTTTTCAGTGGAGAATTAAAATTTGCTACTTACCTCCATTAGCATATAATCAAACCCATAACATTTATGACTTAAAAAAAAGTTTTAAGAAGTGTTGTTTAACTATGTTTTCCTCTCAAATATTTTATAATCTCACCAAGTGACTGATCGGTGAAGGCTTTTACCAATCTAAATCTGGGCATTCCCAACCTCCTGGGAACTTATATACTGGGGAATGTTTGAAAGGGGATAAATTTGCCTGCAGTACAAAACAAGTGCGCAGCTTCTTATGTAAATATTGCAATTCATCCCTTCTGATGAGATTTTCAAATTTAAGACATATGAATGACATGCTCCTGGAGACGAAGATGCAGGAATCCTAAAAAAAGACACTCTGACAATGGCAAGCAAGGCACAGTTTTTTATTCAGACCATAGCACAGATGAAATCCTGACCTTGGATAGAAACAGGATGCTTGAATTTAAGTCAGAAGAAGCCTCTAGTACATATCTGAAGGTAGAAAAAAATCACCTGTTATGAAAGAAGCCACACAGTGCTATTGCTTTGAACTACACCAATACATCTGAAACATTACTATCTTATTTCAGAAGATGGGGTCTGTGTCATGCTCGCTAGCTGTTCAAAGTCCTATTGGTGTCCACTAAATTCTGAGCAACAGAAAAAGGTCACATGAGACAACATGGGATCTACTCTCTATTAAGTTGCAGTAAGGCAAACAACATATTGTGTGGCAGCTGACCAGGAAATTTGACATATTTCAAATAGCAGAAAATATTGCACTGATGCTCCCCTGAAGTTTTTCAAGATTTTAAAGTTAATAGTATTGCTTTCTTAAAAAATATTGCAGAATCATAATAAATCATATAAATTGAATGCTGAGAAGAGAAACAATCACATGTTTAAGGAAGGTTAAATTATTTTTATGCTGAAAGAAGATTCCGTAAATGAGAGTCTTAGTGATTTGTTCAATGTAATGGGAGAATGAGTGATCGCATATATGGTATCATAGTTTGACCTTGTCTGAGAAAAATTTATTTGGTTAAAAACAATTAAAGGGCAATTTTATGGGCCACTTAATGTTCATGTGACATCTCTGTGAAAGGAAGGTTATAAAAAAAAGTCTACGAAATGATGCAGGACTTGCTCTCACTTCCTGTCTTTCTCCCATGCTACCTGCTGAGCACGAGCAGGAGAGGCTTCCCCCCACCCCCATGCCAGGGGCCCACGGCCCGGGGGGCCGGCGGGGGCAGCCGGCCTCGCCCCATCGGTCCTGTGCCATTCCAGACCTGAGAGGAGCTGTCGTATTGCCGTCTGGACCAAGGCCAAGCCAAGAGAAGCCGAGCCAAGCCACACAGAGAGAAGCCAGGCCGAGAAAGGCGAGAAAAAGCCCAGAGAAGAAAAAAAAGCACTCGCTTACGGAGGTGTATTGGCGAGATGGAAGAGTGACATTGCTTTTAAGATAAGGCAGAGATTCAAGTAGCAGCCAAGAGACTTACTAAAAATTTCGATGGCTGCCAGTGCAGAGAGCATACGGGAGGGAAGGAGCATTGGGCCCGGGAAAGCAAGCCTCATTACAGCTGCATTATCTAGTGGGAATATACAAAATCTTATAAATACTTTTGCAGGCATTTTCTGCAAATATTAACCTCTTCAGCAAGTTAGAGAGAAAGGAGAGCAGTGAGGTGAAAGACTAAATATGGAGTCCAGTAGCCCAAACGGAAGAAAAGAAAAGGAGTATCAGGAAGTTCCAGAGAAGCCTACTTGACCAGCATCGAGATTCATTTTTTTATGTGAGCTGTGCTGTGTGATCTGAAATAATACGAAAATAAAGACCTTTTTAAATCACAATTTAGACGTGGGGGAGTTTGAAAAAATTCGACAGCCTAAAATAAGAACATTTTTATGTTTTGTGGTCTTTGAAATTTGCAGCCTTTGCAACCATTGCAGAATATGAGTAAAGCAGGAGACAGTACCTGAGGGCCTTTAGGCTGGAATGACTTACTCTTAAACTGTTGAACCCCATAAGACATTTCTTGTGACCCACAAATTGCAGAGTGTGTTGTGGGAGAGAGGATACAGCACTGTAAAAACTGGGCTGGCTGTGGTGTTTCTGGCAGGTTTGGAACCATGCTGAAGACACTTCTTAGGGAACTGTCTTCTGTGGGATGGATCCAACTACACTAGAGAAACAACTCCCTTTATCCCATCGGTTGGCAATAAGAACGCTTAATCATAACATCAGAACCTCATGTTTATGTCCTTTATGTGATCAGTGAGAAAGATTGGAATTTATTGGGAGAATGATATTGGTATATAATGAATTAATATTTTTATTAATTTTTTATTCTTTCTATTCTTAGCCGTGTTACTGAAATAAATAATTTAATCATTTTCAATTTTGCAGCCTATTTTTGCTGTCTCGTCTCCTCTGAAAACTAAATGTGGGTATCTGGATTTTGCCTTCGGTTTAACCCCTGACATATTGCAATTCCAACATTCAGTCGAGAGTGATCAGCACTCCTGAAATTTTGTTTTTGAGAGAACTAATCTTGTTTCCTCTTCAGCTTTTGGAGAGTTGCCTGATTTTTTCTGCATTTGCAAACTCAGAAATTCTACGCAGGAGGAACCGCTGTGCACAATGAAATCCCCCTTCTCCTCCTTTTTTTAAATCGGTATGCTCTTTTCACACACTGTAATTTGCTTTGCAGCATTTAATCTCCTTCTTCAATAAGAATATATCAGAGAAAAAATGTTGTAATGCCTGGCAGCATCTGTGGCAGGAGCTATTCCACAGAAAATGCTGAAGTCCCCATCTTTTAGTATTACTCTGAAGGTCTGAATAAGTGGACAATTCAGGACGTTTCACAGCATCTGAAGTAGGAAGTGCGAGCTACATTTGGACATTCTCAAATTGGCATAGCTGCAAATAAGTTTTATAGAGATGAAAAAAGCATGACCAGTTAAGGCCCTATCGTCTGTCTGGACACGTTAAAGAAGTTCTCAGCTTTCCTATTGACTCAGGATGAATATTTTATGTCAGTCTTCATGGCGTATGTATCTTCAATATCAAACTATACACTGGTGATACTAGTTACCAAGTAAAAAGATCTTTTGTTTTCTTCCCCAATAAGAAAAAAAAACCAAAGCAACAACACCACAAAAACCCAAACGAACTACAGAAACAAACAAAAAACACCAAACCCACGAGCAGACACTTTTTCACTGTTTCTGCCCTCAAGATATTCTGTACACTCCAGGTACAGGACTGTCAGTGGATATAGAGTTTACAAGATGTCACAGCATCAACTGAACATGGATCTGTCTTTGTGTTCACAAGACCGTCCTAACTGGCCAGTGCGGTGCAATACAGAAAGGAATTGTGGTTAAGACTTCCAATTTAAAAGAGTCAAATTTGACCAAGCATTGCAATATCATAAAAGGCATGAAAGAGAAAATTCACTTTAATGGTTTTGAGTGAGCTGCCTTTGCGTGGTGGTCATCATATGAGAAAATAAAATACTTTCACCACAGCAGGTTATACACCTAAGTAAATAGTCGTAAGCATGCTTGAAATTCTACCATTATTGGTAATGATTTATGGTCTATAATTGGAGTATTTTTTCACCTGTGTTTTAATTAAAATATTTTTCTTGGTGTTTCAGACTGACAGGATGATCCTCTGCCTTGTAGACAATGAAAACATGCAAAAATTTGTAAATTCTTTTCTCATTTTATGGACCAGCTGTGAGCTGCTTGCCAGTGCCTCCTTACTGCCTCTAACTTTAACTCTAACTCTTACTGTAGATCTACATACTGTGATGGTTAAATCTGCAAAGCAAGTGGTGGATAGAAGCAAAAATTTCCACCACTGGAAAAAAACAGGAGAAAAACAGCTATTACTTTGGGTATTTCTGCTTGTAGAGAACAGTGTATTTCCTAAATGTATTGGGGAAAACAGAAAAATGATGAATCATAAAACTGGGGATTAACAAAATGACCAAAATGTCAGCGAGCAGAGTCACACTCAGAGCTGCCGAATTCTCCCTCCAAAACTTGATGGTGCTCAAAGAAGCCAGAGAGACCTGCCGCCTTGTTTGACTGTATGATACATGGACAAACAACCTTCTCCTCAGGGAGGATCAGGAAAGCATTTCCAAGAAACATGAGGAGATCCACAGAACAGTATGGAAAGTCACCAAGAAGTATGTACAAATGACATGAAAACCACTAACGGGAATATGAGCAGAAGTTGACAATTAAGGAGGCTGCAATCTCTTAAGTTGTGGGGTTTTTTTTATAGCTGGTGATTGTATCAGTTGGCTTTGAAACTGGCAGGCAGTCAACAGGAATGATAAACGAATTTTTGCGACTGAGGCTATTTGGCAAGGAAACATACCACATTTTCACCAGCTTGCTTTGCAAGAAAAAAGCTCATTGGAACGATGCACACTCGAAGGAAGCGGATGAGTGTCTCCATAAAACTTTATTCCAGATACCATTTAACTTTTTCTGATTTTCTGCTTGTTACTGCGCTTTAAATCTGCTTGAAGAGGTATCAGCTTTTCTCCAAATAAGCCAGCATTTTCAGGCCTGTGTCTGGTCAGACTGCATAGAAGTGGTTAGTAGATTGACTGCTTGATATGATGAATCGTGTCATTTTTAAGACTGATGTCTCGTTTTATTATGTGTTCTACAAGTTTTCAGATGCCCATTATTTTTCTGGGATCCTCACTGAAATTAAACATGAATGTAGTATTTGTTCCCTGACTGCTTGTCATATTGAGATTTATCAGCTCTTTAGGAGGAATATCAGGTAAATTTTGAAAAAATTCTGAATTTAGATACTGTAAACTTTTTCTCACCCTTGGAGTTGGACCAACAGAATTTGTCAAGGAGACATATGTCTCCTCTCATTTCATCTGCTTTTGTTGCAAGAATGGCTCTTGGATGGCATGCAAGCCTAAGATTTCAACAGCCAAGTATAGGAAAAGCACCACAAAGCTTACTTCAGCGCTAGATCTGCAATGGGAGCTGAAAGGCAAAAAAGCAGAATCTTAACGTGTCCAGATTTCTTTCCTGTTACTACAAGGAGCATCGCAGTAGAGAAAGCCACGGCTGTTCCTGCTGGAAATAACCGCTTCTTCTGCAGTAGAATGGTGCCAGCTGCTCTGGCTGTCCAGAACAGTGCGCAATGCTCAGTCTTTGTCATCACTTTTGAAACATGTGTCTTCGTACATTTCAACCAATGTTGGGCATTCAATCCAGAACACCAGAAGAAAGAGGTCCAGGACATCATAGCTAATCCAAAGTTAAATCCCTAGAAGTGCACAAGCTTTGGGGACTGGGTCCTCTGTACCAATTGCTTTGCTCTACAGATCCACTTCTTTAGGTCACCATACCTCTAAATGGTGACTTAATCTTCCGTAGCCCATTTTCCTAGGAAAATGCCTGCTTTTTCTGTACTGGGAGTTAGCTCTGCAACAGAGCCCTACTATTGCACATTTATGGGAAGCTGCACTGACTCATCATAAAAATCATCATCAAAAAAATTATATTTCACGTACTGAAATATTGTTTTAAATCTGTCCTCTAAGAGTATAAACTATTTGCCACCTCTTGTGATGTGTCAGATTATAAAAAAATTACTGAGAAAAGAGGACAATGTTCTCCTCACTTTTTTCTATTAAAAATCTTCATTAAACTAGTCAGACTACTACCTGAAGATTACTAGTGGGAATTCCGATGATGGCAGAGACTTAAAGGCCTAAACCTGAACATATTTAAAGCTTACATATCATATTTATCCTAGATTCGGGGTGTCATATTTTGAAAGTAACATGTCTTGAAAAAGTTCACAAAACTCTCCCTTCTATATTGAACAAACAAACCTGTGCTTCACTGCAGAATATGTCTACATGCCAAATTGTGATCAAACTGGCCAGAGGTCTCTATATCCGTACACAATCTACACAGCCTGTTTTCCACAGCCTCTTTATGTCATGACTTTGGTGGAAATGTATTAAGGTTTGAGCCTGATTTATAATAGGAATAAAACAAGTCTCCCTTTCTTCTGGCATCTCTGAGCACAGTATCTGTTTAGAATTCTTGTTGTGGTGCAGCTTAAAATCCAAATGCACTCCTTCATTTCTGCTGGCCGGGTTTGCTCTGATGAACGCTAAATCTGATCTCATCTTTTCTCCAAATGCTCTGATCTGATCAGACAGAAAAAAATTAAAATAAAATTTTAAATAAAATTTTAAATAAAATTTTCTCCTGAAGCCTGTGTCATTGTCTGGCAAAGCATTTCAATATTTTTGGCTAATCTCCCTACTTGCTCATATATAACCTGTCTCAAGAAAACGGGTCTCATGGAAGTGTCTCAAAATGCATGAATTACAAAATATAATTCATAAATCTTTTGTGTGGATAAGGAGGGAATATACCCCAACCTCTTTCACAAGTAATTTTTCTACAAAGAATGTGACATAAGATACCGAAATAATACGTCCCTACTCACAATAGCACAGGAATATATTTTTACCTTAAAATTAGTATGTGTAAAATAATAATGCTCCTGGCTACCAGACCCTGTCTCTGGTGCAGAAAAGATCATAAAAGATTAAAGGATGTGGATGCGCCTTTAGATAGTTCTTTGTATTACTCGAAAAACAAACAAACAAAACCCCAACAACACAAACCAGAACAGCCAAAACCAAAGAAAATACCCAACAAAACACTTCAGTGCATTTTTCTGTGTTTGAAAAGCTAGAGTTAAAAAAGCAAGATTTTCTTGCAGGAGTAATGCTACAGTACATGACTTTAGGAACAGCTCAGTGACAATAATAGATTTGGGAATTATTTCTGATCTATCTTTTTGTCGAGTTGTGTGAGACTGTACGCTCATCCGCCCTACCAACTTCTATGTGTGCTGTGGTGATTTTTTCGATGATATGGGAAAAGTCTTAGGACAGCACAGTCACGACGCACTTCTGAGGAAGACGACAATAGTGAGATGAAGATCAGTGAGAACACAGCTCCAAGCTGAAGGCCAGGTGAGGAGAAGTGGTAGGAAGGCACCTGGCCTAGAAGGCAGCTGGCTATACCACTAGTTCATTCAAGTGATAATTTCTGATTGATTGAAGTCAAGCTGCAGGAATGCTAGTTTTATTATGAAGTAAAGACGGTGAACTCGTGCCAATATGATCAATCCAAACAATGAAATTATCAAATCTTGGAGGGGCAGAGGGACATGTCACAAAAAGGAGAATCCCAAATTCTTCATGTCTAATACAGAAGCAGTCTCCATGCCAAAAAACCCAATCCACAACAAAGAAATTACTTGAAAACTAAGGCCAATTCAACCTCAGAAAGTTTTGGTGCATGCAATATATGTCAATAGTTTGTTCTGGGGCCAGAAAGAATAACGTTAGTCGAATAGAGAAATGGGCTGCCAGTCATATTCTTCAGCAAAATTAGCAAATCCAGTTGGGCGGTGAGAGAAGAGGGGAGCCTAGCAGGCAGATGAACAAAAAAATACCACGGGAAAAGCTACGACATCCTGGCAAATTATTCAAAGCTTCAGGCCACAAGCAGCTTAATGGTTACATTGGTGAACAGCATGGTTTTATAGTGCCAGCCTTCTTAAAGAAGGGGGGCCGAGGATTCTTTCCTTCCTACCACCTGGCAAGACCTTGGCATCATCTCCTTTGGTGACAGGAACTCACATACAAGAATCATTAGTTAAATTGTCAGCTAGTGACTTCTGGTAAATTTATAATCTACTCAGTAACTTTGAAAAATTAATGATGTATTTTTGATGAACTTTAGTCCTTAAAGCTCTTATCTCATAGTGGTCCCAAAATTGTTTCATTCACATCTTGAAGGAACTCTGCTTCACTATGATTCCCTTGCTGCCCTGGTACCATAGTGACTCAGTCTCATCTTAAATAGCAGCATATTAGTATATCTCACTTGCTAGCGTCATGCAACACCCTTGTCCTCACAGCAGTACACCAGGTTTTGGAAGGACCTCTGCACAGATCACAGGACAGATCATAGGGTATGCACACATTTTCAGTTCCTGTCCATTGCATTACGACTGGGTCTTAATTTTCTTCCCTGTGTCACTTCTGACAGGAATGAAGGCTGTATGGACACAACGGCAATTTTAACCAGAATTTAAAAAATTAACGCCACAAGATCCGTGTCCTAATCGCTTCAGAAGAGATAAAAGCTCAAATGCAAAGCAGATGTCCAACGTAACAATTACAGGATCATCATGGGCTCACAAAAAGGAATTTTTATATAACTTTTATTTTGGGAATTCATGGGAGGCTGTTGGAAGTTTGTCAAGTAAGTTCAGTTTTTATTACCAAGCTCACACCCATTTCATGCACCTTCCAAATTTTCTCCAGGATGAACAGTCTCTTCTTTGTTTTGTTTCCTTTCTTGTAGTAACAAACCCTCCTAGTTTTGATTTCCCCTTTCAAGCACCTCCTCAATCCATCGACTAATTTAATGTTCTCTTGGTCCGTCATTCTATGACCCCTTCCCTTACCATGTGCACGAGAAAGGATGTATGTGCCAATAAAATGTGAACTCTGAGGTGTTCTTTTCTATAAGAGAAAAAATGTTCTCTTTCCCTTTCAGTTAATTGTGGGACTTAAAATGTTGGGACCTTAGAGATTATAGACAGGTACTTCACAGGAAAGGTTTATCCTGCTGTGGTTGATAGACAAACATGAAGTTCAGCATAGGGAGAACATATCAGAACAACAACCTTAAGCCTCAGTAAGATATTCCTCCATCAATAAAGACACTTCAAAAACACAGAGGAAAGAGCAACAAGGAAAGTGAAAGGACAGAAAACACAGAATGATTTTGTCATGAATAGTGGAAGGCAAGAGAATAATTACAGTGCTCTCAAAAAATGACACCAGTGCAGGCCTTTTAGTGCAGCAAATTTTTGGAAAACACTATGCATAGTAATATAAAAAATATTTTGCTGATTGTCCTTTTGCTCTTTCTGCATTTTGTTCAGACCAGAGATAACATATTTCAAAGTAAAGATGACACACAACATATAAATGGGACAATCTCTATTGCATAGGTTACCTAAAAATATATTCAGCAAAGATTTGTGCAGGTGAAGGCTGAGACATCTCAACTCTATTGAACAAAGAGACCTTTCTTGTCTTATTCATGTAAAAACAAGTATCCCATTTATTCCATTAGATTAATTCCTGCTCTTTACTGATAGGCAAGAACAGTACAAATTCTCTAAAGGATGAAAAACCAGTGGTCAACAACAATCACTTTCAGTTCTCTTCATCACTTTTGTCCACCATTTTGTCTCTACCCACTGTAGCTTGTTGCTTATTACTTTTCTGCTGGCTGATGCTGAAATAGATCACAGAATACCTTTACAAAATGCCACACTTTTTTATTCAAAAGAAAAAACAAGGAAAGTGAATATACACAGCTGGTTAGGACAGTTAGAGTTCTCTTATTTTGTATTTTAAATTTTGTCGGCAAAGTGATTTCATTTGCTATTGCAAAGAAAGATGCAGACAAGCAGAACAACAACATTTCTGGAATTCTTAAATTAAAAACAATGCCAGGAATGATCCCAATAATAAGAGAAGTGGAAAAATAAAGTTCCAACAGGAGGGGTGGGAAAAAAGAGAGGAAATTCTGAAAGACTGATCCTTTATTTACATTGTATGTTTTAATGTTTGTAGAAAAATTGTTTCCTCAATATCAAAAGAGAAATTAGTAGAGGTCTAATATTACAACTTTTACACTAAAGGCTTCATGCAAACATATTTCTCTCTAGTTAACCTATACAGTTTTTGTTGTTGCTTCCAAAAATATCTAACCTTTTTGTGTAAAATTGATTACCACAATCAAACGACTGCATTATCAGAAAACACACACCTAGGACTAAGTAATCATCTTACCATAGAGAAAGGAGCATCCCTCTAATAGCCTCAAGAATCAGACCTTGACCACGCAATTCAATGGAACAATCTGGTGAAAAGAAAAAAAGGTTCCACAAGTAGACAGCTTGCTGAGGTCCAGCAAAATAGTTAACCACCAAATAACAAGCAACAGAGACTGTAAGCAGCAAAATAATACCAGGGACTAGCATCCAGCCTGCTGGTATCACAGCTTTTTCTTCTCCTCTGAATTTTCTTTTATTGATTGTTTCTTTACTTACTCATCAAAAGCATTTCAAAATTGAGACAGCATGCTCTAGGCTGAATCTTTAGGTTTACTGTTGCCCACTGTAGACAGAAGTTCATAAATACAGATGTTATTTAGGACATCTTCCCAGGAAAACCTTGCTACCAAGCAAAAGTATAATAGATGTACATCTTGAGCAAGAAGTAGGAAATGTTCATTGTGGTGAGAAATATTAAAGTGACAATGTGAGTTAACCTGAAAAAAATTTCAAAAGTATCCGACTGTATAATTTCAAAATTGTTCTAATTTTGAAAGGTGTTTTAAGTTTTTCATATTTTAATTTTATACATTGCTCACTTTTCAATTTTATACACAAGTATTTATATATAAGTTTTATATATGTAATATCTTTTTTAATATCAGTTATGAAAGAGTGAACAATAATGAATATAACTTCCTAACATCTGTAATTAATTGACTGAATCAAATATAATACATTTATTGCTAAAATATCTACGGTACTTCTATTAAAAATAATTGTTAACATATATAAAATTGCAGGAAACGGTGACGTCAAGGTTGACACTGCCTTTGATTTGCAACCTTGGATGCAGTTAAGGTTGTAAGCTTAAGGTTGTAAGCAGGAGAGTTACAGACCTGTGTTTTCATAGTAATAAGCAAGAAGCATATTTTTGAGTGTTTTTGGTGAAAAGTTTTAACTTTATTCTTTGAAGTTAAGTTAAGTTGGAATTTCAGTTAAGAATTTAAGTAAAACAGATATGTGGAGCCAAGATGAGTGTTTAATTTCAGAAGACGAATTTTCTTGAAGCTTTCAAGATATGAATAAGTTCTCCTGAGCCCATAAACAGAAAGAAACAAATCTGAAAAAAAGCCTACTCTGGTTAACTGGAAAGCAATCCACCATGAGATTTCTAAGGAGGATGATCTCATTTCAGCTCGTAAATCCTTTTAGCATTGCCCGCCAGATATGGGAGGGCTGGAGCAAATCCCAGATGCTAAGCTGTCTCACATGATGATATAAAAGATCTAAAGAGAACCTTAAAAGAAAGCGGTCTTGGATCCCCATGTTTCAAGCAGCGGTTAAAAGCAACTTTCGCTCATTTAGATTTAACATATTTTGACTGTAAAAATATTGCCTCAATGCTCTTGACCGATTGACAATATATATTGTGGGAATGAAATGGCGAAGACTTCTTGGAAGATCGATAGAGAATTATGCAGGAGGTCCTCATGCTGGTATAACACTTGCCAAGCTAGCAGGGGACACACTTATGATAGGCCGGAACATCAGGCAGACCTGCCCAAGGCAGTCCTCTGTGACATCAAAGAGGCAGCCAAAAAGGCACTTTTGCAAGTAGAACACCTGGGGACCCAACAAGGTGCCTATACACAAGTAGAGCACTATCCTGCTGAGACTTTTGCTTCTTCTATTGATCTGTTGATCCAGGCTTTAGAAAGGCAGTGTGATGATAATCTGGTTTGCCAATTTTATTAAGAAATCTTGCTTACGTTAATGCAAATGAATAATATCATCAAACTATTAGAGCTCTGCCAGGGATACAACCAAGTCTTACATATATGCTTGAAGCTTGAAGTAAGATATATACTGCACATCATGTACCTGTACCTTCCTTTAGCTGATGTAGCCGTCCTTCTAGCTGATATATTAGGAGAAAGACTCAAAAGAGCTATTAATATTCCAGCTGAAATAATGGACAAAAGGTTTTCTACTCAAGCTGAAATGCTGGATAAAAGGCTTATAGCAGCACTTAATGTTCTTGTTGCAAAAAATTCTCAAAAAATGGCAAAGATAATGTTGATGAAAGAACATGTTTTCAGTTTGGCAGGCCTGGACATTTAATAAGAAATTGTCCAGAGCTTAAAGAGAGTATCCAACCACCATTTCGCTGCCCTAGATGCAGGAAGGGAAGACACTTTGCACAGACATGCCCTTCTAAGTATGATGTAGATGGGAATCTGTTGCCGGGAAACGGATTTCAAAACGTGAGCCGTCGCGTGACTAAACAAATAGCGGCAGTCCAACAGTCAAGGCTCCAATCATCTGGAGACCTCTCATACAGTCAGTAAAATGGTCAGATGTCTCCCGAACGACCAAAATCTCCTGCCTTCTGAAGCATTCTCTACCTTGGCAACTTCCAAATTGGTAGGTTTTATAAATGGCTCCAATTATTCAATATCTACAGGAGTCACTGGGACCTCTGAAGAACGACAAGATTTTTTAATTATGAGAAATATACATGCTGCGTTCTAGGCCTTATAATTTATCCAATCATACTTTCAGCACAATGTCATGCGTGCTCAGAGTTTTAGCTCAAGCTCTACAACCTCCTTTAGTTGTCCCTGCAGGGACACCTCTAGCCACAGCTGTACGCAGAGCAATAAAAATGGAAGATCACCAAACTATGACTGAGAGCTCAGGCTTAGGACTAGATGATTTTGGACAAAACACATTGGGCGTAACAGAACAATATTGACCTGTAGTTTAATACATGAAAACAAAACAGTTGTGATCAAGGGCTTATTGGATACAGGAGCCGATATTACTATCAACTCATATTTGTTTTGGCCAAAAGACTGGAGATTGGTAACTCCCCTATATATCCTTACAGGTAGAGGAGGTGCCACTCTGTGTTTACAAAGTAAATCTGTAAATAGAGTCAAAGAACCTGAGGAGAAAAGAGCAGTCATTCCTGCCTTTGTTGTCAAGAAGACTATTTTAATCTGGGCAAGAGACTTACTCTCCCAATGGAGAGTCAAACTGGAAGTGGATTTTTATTGGGGGCCATGCGGGCACCCGTCACACCTAAGCTTTCGTAGAAAACTGAAAAAGGCATATGGGTTCAGCCATAGCCCCTAGAGGAAAAGAAACTGAGTGCCCTCAAAAAACTATTGCAGGAACAATTGGAAAAGGGCCATATTAAAGGAACAAGTCCCTCGAAATTGCCAGTGTTTGTAATCCATAGAAAAAACCTCTGACTCTTGGTTGCTAGAAAGATTAATGAAGTAATAGAAGATATGAGGCCTATTCAGCCGGGTCTTCCTACTATCTTCGTGAGACCAAGGGACTGACCTTTAGTTATCATTGATTTAAAAGACTGTTTTTTCAATATTCAACTTCATCCATATGATGCCCCATGTCTTGCATTCTCGGTCTCAAGTACTAACAGACAAGAACCATTATTGAGGTATCATTAGGTTGTGCTTCCTCAAGGAATGAAAAATTCACATACTATATGTCAATGGTTTGTGGCAGAAGTTCTATCTACAGCTAGACAAAATCATTCTAAAGCAAAGATTCTACATTACATGGATGATGTCTTGATTTGTGCACCAACAAAAAAGGAGAGGGCGGATGTTCAGGATAGTGTTGTAACAGAGATTAGAAATGTTGGACTTGACATCTCTCTGTCAAAAATACAAGAGACTCCACCATTGAAATATTTGGGATGGAAAATGACAGAACAAGCAATAACACGACCGAAATTACAGCTTCAAAATAAGTCTATACCTTACAGGATCTACAAACCCCTTCTAGGAGAAATAACTTGGATCAGATCCACCCTAGGAATAACCAACGATGAACTTGCTCCAGCGTTTGCTTTACTAAAAGGAGATTATGACATCACATCCCCTAGAACTCTCACACCTGAAGCTCAAAAGGCACTTAACAAGGTGGCAGACGCATTTCAGAAGAGACAAGCACATTGCTGTATAGGGTCACAAACATTTTTCCTCGCAGTTTTAGGTGGGAATATGCAAATGTATTGTCCTTTATTTCAATGAGATGCTTCTGCGAAAGATCCTTTGTTAATAATCGAATGGGTCTTTTTGCATTATAGATTTCTGAAAACAATCTTCACAACGACGGAAATGCTGGCTCAGGTTATAATCAGAAATAGAACAATGTTGTTAACTATGACAGGCAGGGATTTTGCAGTAATTTATTTCCCTCTGAAAAACAGTATGTTGATTCGGCATTCCAAAAATCAGAGCAGATTCAAATTGCATTATTGAATTATCCAGGCTCCTCTTCTAATTATTTTCCCTGTCATAAACTACTCCAGGCAAAATTAAGCTTTATAGAAAAACCTCTGCTAATTGAAGTACCATTAGAAGCTCTGACAGTATTTAGTGATGGGTCAGGAAAAACATATCGCTCTCAAATAGTATGGCGAGATTTAAAAAGCCACGCCTAGGATTCAAATAATCAGATAGTAGAGGGCTCAACCCAAGTGGTGGAACTTGCAGCAGTCGTTAGAGAATTTCAGCTTTTTAAAGATCGTTTTAATCTGATTACAGATTCAGCTTATATTGCTAATATAGTTAAACGAATAGAAGAATCGGTTTTGAAAGTTGTCAGTAATGATGCTCTATCGTCATCTTATGTGTCTTTATACATTTGTACAAAATAGAACTAATCCATATTTTTTCTCTCATATTAGAGCTCATTCATCGCTCCCTGGATCTCTGACAGATGGAAACTCCAGAGCGGTAATTTAACAGTAACCATAGTAAACACGTTATCTAATATTTTTGAAGAGGCAGAATTAAGTCCTGCCTTTTTTATCAAAATGCAGAGGCAACTTATGCTAATGTTTCGTCCTTCTAGAGAGCAGGCTAGGGCAATTGTGAATACCTGCCCAGATTGCCAACTGGTGCAGCCTCCTGTTTCTACAGCAGCAGTCAGTCCCAGAGGATAGCAGAGCTTGCAGTTGTGGCAAACAAACATACAAAATACCCGCCTTTTGGAAAATATCAAAATATCCATCTATCAGTGGATACATTTTCCCATGCAGTATTTGGTTCAGTACACACAAGACAAACAGCGAATCATGTGTGTCAGGATTTCTTGCAATCTTTTACTTCACTGGCAGTGCCTCAAGAAATCAAAACGGATAATAGCCCCGCATATATATCTCAGAAGGCGGCCACATTTTTGATGAATTGGGGCTTTCGTCTTGCCTTCGGCATTCCCTATTCATCCACGAGTCAGGCCATTGTTGAAAGAAGATATCGTTCATTAAAGTGCGTTTTAGATCAGCAAAAGAGCGATGTAGCACAAGCAACACCACACATACGATTAAGTAAAGTCCTGTATGTTTATAACTTTCTGAATAGTTCTTCTGCGGAGCCTGATCCTCCAATATTTAGGCATTTTTCTAACAGCACACATGAAAAGATGAAAGAGAATACCTTAGTTCTAGCTAGAAATCCACAGAGAGGTCAAATCGAAGGTCCACTTACTTTAATAAACGGGGCAAAAAATTTGCTTGCGTTTCTACGAGTAGTTTCCTGCAAAGAACGTGAAGACATACCACAGGCAGAAGAATGCTAACAACTCCATGAGCAGAGAAGAGAGTACCCAGACATGAACTACGCAAGGACTGCAACTTTTGCCTGAAGATTTTTATTTTGTTTTTAGAATTGTAAAATTTAGTTTTTATGTCAGTATAAAGGTGCGAAAAGAAAATATTGTAAATCTCTTTTGGCAAATAATCCTCACCTTCTCATCCTAAAGAAGGTACGAAATACCTTTGTGCCTCATCATTAAATTAGGTTTAAACAAACTGAGAAAATATAGAAAACCTTCTTTGAAAATTCGTTTGAAAATTGAAGCTTCGAAGAAGAGCTTTTTGCCAAAAGATAACTTTAGTAGAAACATGAAGTTTAATCAGATGTTAAATTTGTGTCTTACTTTCTTTGTTACATTTCCCTTTGGTAGTGTAAATTTACCTGTAGATAAACCTAAGACCAATGTTTGGGTGATTCTAACTAATGCTTCATGTTTAATACTCTAAGATTGTCTACCACAACCCCAGAAAATCCATTCTCAACTTGTTTAGTCAGTATTCCAATAGAAATTTTACCTATACCAGAAAAAGTTGATAGAGTCATATGATGTGTTTTTGCAATGACAGAATTTTGGGATTACTACACCCCGGTAAATACATGGGAATGGTGACCTCCCCCTTCCTAAGGCCTCTGATGAACCCCAAGGATTAGAACAACTTGTTTCTGTAAAAGTAAGATTTTGTATTGGGTTCCATCCTGCTAAAAACCATCAGTCAAGGATGACAGACATCTCTTCACATCACCCTGTGTATAAGAATTACACCTTTTGGTGCAACAATACTTTTATATTTTCATCCACATCTATTTCCTTCCCTTTGCAATTACCAAAAGGAATATTTTTTGTATGTGGACACAGAGCATGGCCTGCTGTCCGTTCAAACGTCAAAGGTGGTCCATGTACTTTGGGAAGGCTTATATTATTCACTCCTAACATAGAAGCAATTACCAGTATGAAGCCCAGAAAAAAAGATCTTTTCCACAACAATATGGATCAAAATGTAAAGAAGATTTTATCCCATGGGGTTTTAGGAAAAAGTTTGCAGTCTCTCTCTTTTTGCCACCGCTTGCTGCACGAATGGTTTTAAAACAATCAGATCGGTTAGGATGTTGACAGCCTAAACAAACTAATGCTACTTCCCCTGCAATAAGTAGCCGTTTAAGAGAGGTCAAAGATGTGAGGAATGCAACTTTGCAAAATAGAGCGTGTGTTAATTTCCTTTTATTAGCCCATAGATATGGATGGAAAGACTTTGAAGGGATGTGTTGCATGTATCTGTCTGACCACTTAGAATCCATTCGTAAGAGCATAGAACAACTTAAGGAAGGTGTGTCAAAAATAAGAGTAGATGATGGAATGGATGATTTGTTTAATCGATAGAATTTAGCAGACTAGCTAAAGAAATATCTTACAACAGGCTTGTACATCTTAGCTGCTGTTATAATTTTTCTTTTAATAGTACCCTCTTTCTTCCAGTGTATTACAAAGAATGATTGAGAAATCTATTGATGGGATTTACTTAGTACAGATAAGGGGGGAGATGAAGGAAACGGAGAAGTCAAAGTTGACAGTGCCTTTGATATACAACCTTGGAAGCAGTTAGGGTTAACTTAATTGGCAGTAATTTCTGGCTCTAAACATGAGAGTTAGAGATCTGTGTTTTCATAGTGAAAATTAAGAAGCATATTTTTGAGTGTTTTTGGTGAAAAGTTTTAACTTTTTATTTGAAGTTATGTGTAGTTCTCGGGTCCAAATTAACACTCGGAGACAGCTGTCGGGGTTCGCCAACAGGCAGAGGTAAAAGGGGAAAGAAGAGACAGAGCAGGCCTCTGCCTTCGTCTTTATTTATATGTTTTCAGAGACAGCCGTGGATTGGAGGATGGGAATACCACCTCCTGCTGTCCACTGGTCAACAGAATTGTCTATCATATAGGTTAGGAATTCATAAAAAACTCTGCCGGTTACAACAACAAGGCTGTGTTTATACAAAAGTGCGTGAGAAATTATTTGCTGAACTAAAAACACTGCACAAATGAAGAACTGCAAAATGTAGGGCTACAGTTAATTTAGAGTTTAAGTTAAGAATTTAGATGTTAGAATAGAAGTATCTATGAGTACGTGACATGATGAGTGATTCGTGGAAACACTACCGCTTTGCAGGTAGCAAGTCCAGCTGAGATAGTTCAAAAAGTCAAAACAATAGTCGTCTCCATAACCTATTAGTCTAAAACACTATAAATTCTTGTTCAGCTCTGAATCCTGTCACATTCGCCCTCTTGCAATATGTTGTTATTATCTCACTCCAGATGGAACTGATACTTTTTTTTTTTGTCCGACCTCTCTAATTCATAAGAAGTCCGAAGTGGGGCCAAGATTGTCGAAGAAACATTCCTGTAATGAGACTTAAGAAGATTATTGGAACCTATATATAATAAAACGATAACTTAAAATATATATGCTATTAAAAGAAGGGAAATATCTACAAAGCTCTAAATTCAAAGTGAAGCTTTTAGAGTTCAGCAAACACCCTTCAGTCGACGACAAAAGAAAAATATGCAGAAACACTGGAATTTTTCACCAATTGGATTTATTGATGCAACCATCTCTGTGCTTTCTGGGCATGTGATATATACATATATATAGAAGGTATCTGTGAGACTTTTGGTATTTTAGCAAATCTTTGGCTCTGTGGAATGTGCAATTTCATCTTACATATCTCTAGTGGGAGCACTGGTTTTAAAATCTCCTGTCCTCCTTCAGTCTTGACTATTTACTCCTGCCTCCATTCAGCTGTTCACCCCTTCCTGCGGTGACCCAATGTCATGGTTCGTGAGAGCAAAGGAAATGAGTATTAACACATCCCATGCCCTTAAAGACGAAATACAGAGAAAGGAAAAAGGGAAGCAATGACGAAGTGAAAATTGCTCCCTTTCCATTCATATTTAATGAATTATTTGCTTCTCTAAATTCCATGTAAATATTGCCAATGCCTGTGCAGTATCACTTTCTGAGAGACAATACAGCATGGTACTCTTCCCATTTAAAATCTAGATCTTTGAAGGCTGACAAGCAAGAGCAAACCCTCGGTTAGACTAACAAAACTGGTTTCTTATTGTGAATACTGGGATAAAGCCAAATTACGGCAAGTGATAAAATTTTGCCTTCTATACTTTTGGTTTAAACTTTGTTGCCTTCATGAATTGATGACTTGCATGGGCGCCTACATGCACTTCTTTGCAGCACTGGCTGAAGAAGACACTTGTCTGTTATAATATGAAAACAAAGAAAGCACTCTTAGAGGAGAAAATGTGAAAGGCATTAATCATATTTTTCTCAACCACATCAATTTTACAATTTTTTCCGAACCCAGAAAAATCAAGAAAAAATACTATCCTCTACCTCTGAGGTTTTGGCTAGACAGCGCAGAAGGAATTCCACATAAATTATTGATTCTTAAAATACTGTATGCTTTTATGGGGCCTCCAATGTGTACTTCATGTCAAAGAGTTTTACATAATACTAAGATTTCTAAGGCAAAGGTAATAAACTTAAAAGAGGTCTCCTCAGGCTCTTTCTCAAACGAAGAAAATTGGTAAAATCGATGGGTGTTTAGTTTTCAATTGAAGAACTTGCCGGGGTTACAGGTGTTGGGATAACTGAGAGATATGATGAGAAAGATTTATTGCTGAATCAGTCTCATGTTTATTGAAGGGTGAGAGAGGAGAGAGGTGTGAACAACATCTCTAATATCAAAGGCGGCAGCAGCAGTTACAGTAACAATAGTAGTAATAGCAGCTGCAGTAGGCACAGATGCCCCTGTAGCAGCAGAGGTAGCTTCTCTACTTTTTTCTACAAGGCGTTATATGCTTTTTTAAGCAAATAAGCAAGTGCCATAACGCTTGCTATCACATTTGTACCAATCACTACTGTATGATTTTTCTGCAATGCATATTTTTTAACCAATCACCATATTGCTATTAAGGTCTGTAGTACAGGCTTATATTGCTACATTTTAACTTTCTAAGAGACTCTATTATATATGTTTTTTGATAAACTAAAAATTCTTAACTCTTTTACTTATCATTTTCTACATAAAACATGTTTTTACTTGTTAAAAACACATTTCTACTTTTATAAAGTGTACTTATTTAAAAAATACAAAGCTACGTTTTTGCTTTAAACTGTAAAAAGCTCACTGCTTTAACTCAGGCATCCTTCGCCAAGGCGTCAGATCAAAATATGTAACCCATTTCTATCTGTTCAAGCACAATGCTGTTTATGTACTGGGTCTGCACCTGCAAGGTCTCTGAAACTTCATTTCCCACAGAAGCCACTGTAAGATAAAAAATTTTATCTCAATGCAGATATAAGAGATAATGGAAAATGTAAAAAATATGCATGTGAAAAAATGTAAAGGATTTATGGAATGGTTGGGAAGACTTCTGCACAATGTATAGGCCTTTAGCAAGCTTTTAGTTTTGATCAAGATACAGACTATACTGAAACAGCCACAGACTCTTTGTCAGCACATGGTAAGAAAATCAACGCAGTTAGCGAGGACACAATGCTGACTTTACCATATATTTGGAGACACTTGGTCCGAAACCCATTCATTTTAGCATTTTACGATTTTAGCATTCACCATCTTAGGCTGTTTAACAGAGAATATTTTACCCTATTCTTATTGCCTTTAAATAAATAAGCTGCTTTCCCAAACTTCTCAGAAAGATTATAGAGCATATACTGCCGCAGGAGCATCCAAAAATGCCAGTCATCTAGCTTTCTACATATTAAATTTTTGTTTCTTACAATGGACATCACAGGGCAGATGAAGATTTAGAAAACACACAAAACGTGCTCCAGTAAAATGGCTGATGTAGTCATCAATTTCATTCAGCTGTAATACCAGGAAAGACATGAAGTCCCTTTTCCTTCAGTGATCCTGCAGTTAATTTATCTGGTTTTGACAAGTGAGGGTAAGATTATGGTTTTAGCAGTAGGAGATTTTGCAGACAGGGAATCACGGGAATAGAAAGCCTTGAGGAGGAAATATAGTCCAAAATTTATATTCTGTTATTGTTACTCAGTAATCAAGAAAGCCAAATGCATCAAACATATCTAATTATACAGTTATAGGGTACAGACATTCTCACATGCCAGCAACTCCATTCTAGGCTCAGAGGTCAGGGAAAATAGAGATAGTGTTTGAGTATATATTGGTGTGATCCAGGTCCTATAAAAAACTGAGGAGCAGCACAAGGTTGTTGTCTTGAATTACCCTTTCCCACTTCCTACACTGTCTCTGTAACTCATCTAAGGAGCCCCTTTTCATTTCCACTTTGTTTTGCAGCTTATCTCTCTTACCCTTGCACTTTTAAATGGATTGATAAGGCTGAATTCCCCCAAGACAGGAGAAAGAGGCAGGAAACACTTTAGCACAAACATTCAGCACAGAATCTCAGACTGAGTAGCACCTAGCAATCCATAACGCAAAAATGACAAAACCTAGCTGGAGGCTTTATAAACGAGTGATGTCATGTTTGGCAAAATCTATCCGGTTCCGAAGAGCATTTCATGACATAGACAGAGCCCCTCTCCAGGCAGGTAAGGCAAGACAATTATGAGTAGGAATAACTAAAGGCTACTAAAAGTGCTGAGAAATAATGAGTAGAAGCAAGAGCTAGAAGCTACTAAAACTAGAAACTATTAAAGGCTACTAAAATGGCACCATGAACATACACAATACACAAACATTCATTTGTTAAAGACAAATGGACCTTTTTACTTGGTACAAAAGGGAAGAGAATAAAACAGGGGAGTTGAGGACTAGGAAAAAACAACTAGAATTTGTCACCTGCACAAATAGTAGACTTTGCTGTTGTCGTTCAGAGCGTGAATCAAGTATCTTTGTTGAAATACATACCTAATTTTCTTTACAATAAATACACAAAGTTATTTAATTCTCTAAGACTTTAAGGTTTTTTTGAAAGCAAAGGGCTATCTCTTAAATAACTTTGTCATCAAAAAAAGTAAGCAACTCGATCAGAAATATGTTTGTAATATCTGTACCCGCAATTATTAAAAGTTATTTTGTAAGTTGTAAGAAAAGCATATATACTTTCGAATCTTTCAAGTTAGTTATTTTTATGTTTCCATTACATGGTATTTACTTGTACAGAATAGCTTATATTTTTGGATAGAGATAAAATAGCCACTTTTCAAAGCATACTGTTTTGTTCTTGAGCCTTTAATATAATTGCCCTAGCGACTTGAAGAAAGCAGTCCCAATGTCATCAACATGAACAGACCTCTGGAGGGTAATCATGTTACAGCATTTACAGGGAGGTGGAATATGTAAAATATAACATGAAGTTTTAAATCTTAGCAAGAAATAGTAGAAAGGACTTAAACCGTTTCCTTATATGAGGATCCACAGCGAAACAAAAATTACATATAATGGAAGTGTTACCAGATGACAAATTGTCTACACTTGGTGAGCTCACACAATGCTCGTTCTCCAAAAACTACTGGCGTATGGAACTGCGCAATGCCCATTGTGTGAGAAGGAGAACTCGGCCCTAGTGTTCACCGGCCGCAGTGTTCCCCAGCCCCAGTGCCCTGCCAACACAGCCAGGTCCACTGGAACATTGGGGTCTATGACCACCAAGAGACCCCCACGACAGAAGAATGCACGCGTAAACGGGAGGGAAAACATGTTAATGATTTCAGGGAAATTATTATCATATGTATGTTTATTCTGAGACAATCAATGAATATGTATTTGTATAGGGTCTGACTGAGGCAGAGTTCAGCACACCTCCCAGTGCTCTGCTTTGCACTGGGTGCTGGAAGGGTGTTGATAACACAGCAGTGTTTTGGCTATTGCTGAGCAGCGCTGTCCCTCTAATATTCCTTCCCCATCAAGAGGTTGGGAGTGGGAAAGATCCTGGGAGGAGACAAAACCAGGCCAGCTGACCCAAGTTAACCAAAGGGATATTCCATACCATATGACATCAGCTCAGATATAAAAGCTAAGGGAGAGACGATGAACGGGGGGCATCCATTATTCTGCAATGTTTGCCTTCCTGAGCAACCACTATGCGTGCTAAGGCCCTGCTTCCCAGGAAGTGTCCGAACATCACTTGCTGATGGGAAGTAGAGATTGACCTTTATTTTCCTCTTTGCTTATGCGTGCGCAGATCTTTGCTTTTTCTGTCTGTCACTTTAATAAACCTCCTTATCTCAATCCACTGGGTATTTTTCCGTCTTATTCTCACCCCTCTCCCACAAGGAAAGGGAGTGATTGAGAGGCTTATTGGGCACCTGGCACCCAGCCAATGTCAAACCACTACAGTATGTAAAATACAGTATATAAAAAGGAGCTCTCTTGCACCCAGCATGCACAGTTTTGGGAGGAGTTATCCCCCTGTTCATCCAGCCGAATAAAGAATGTCTGCTTGTTAATGATACATTGGTTTTAAGAGTTTTTTATTTTACCTAATTTTTGGTAATAGAAGCAAATGAATTCATAAAATAAGAACAGGGATTAGTATTCATGTAAGGGTTTAAGTACTCTTCTCTCTTCTCTAGATGAAGGTCTGTCCTGCTTTGGAAGAGAGGTGTCTGTTAAGGAAGGCAGGAACCTTTCTGGGATAGAAAGGATGACCTCCCTCCCTCCAAACTATTACAGTCTTGAAATAATGATCTTTCAGGCAAAGATGTGGGATAAAAGAATAACAGTTTTTACTAGGATTATAGCTATCTCTGTGTAACAAGACATAAAAATGACAACAATCAGAGAACAGACAAAACCAGTTACAAGTCCTTTCTCACTCCTTGGGCCATTTTCTCTTGAGGCAGAGAGGCTGCAGGCAGCACTGTGGCGCGAGTGTAGTGATTTCTCCACATGGCAATGGCGGCTTGGGCGAGAGGGAGAGCAGAGATAGCTCCCTGTGCAAACTCACGGGGCAGCAGCCTGTCTGCACCAACCTTGGCAGTGGGCAGCAAGCAGCCCAGACAGGCAGGTCCGACTGGGGAGCAATGGACCTCGGTATCACCCACTGAGCAAGCCAGCAGAAGCAGGAACAGCACAGACGAGCAGACCCCAGAGGCAACCCACGTTCAGCAGAAATCGGGGCTAGTGACAGAAACAACAGAAGCGAGCAGCCTCTGGCAGCACTAGTTACAGCATAGCACTGTACTCTGTGCGGCAGCAGGACCCCCGTGGATACGTCCCAGTATAGCCGTGCTCTCGGAGTAAATTGGCACTTGCTGCACGCACAAAAATCTTCACCGAATGATGATCTGAGAGAGAGCGAGACCGGCCCCTGCCCCCTCCAGCCAAGTCTCAAAGTCTTTTTTTTCCTCTCGTGAGGTTAAGCTGCAGCCCCTGGGAACAACCCCCTGGCCAAAACTCTCAGGCCTGTTTCTCTAGCTGGGTGATTATTGTGGCATGTGGCCATGCAGGCAACATCCTTTGTTCCTCAAATATCGTCCATTTTCTTCCCGGGCAACCCCCTCCCCCCCACAGGTCTCCCTGCCCGATGGGAGAAAAATTTATAGACAACCTCAGACCCACAACAAGGTTTCATGATAATAACACGTGCAACGTGGTTATGATATCACAACTTCCATAAATAAAACATGTTAGAATTTCTTTCAAAAAAATTACTTCATACACCTATGTGTATTTGTTAGAACACCATTGGCATGGCTGGGTGAAGAAAACAAAACTTTCCAAACCCTAAATATATTTATCCAATTCTAAATAAGAAGTCTTCTGGGAAGTCAGATAGATTTTGTTACTGTAGTAAACAGGGCAAAAACTTCAAGAAAAGAATCTGTAAAGCTCAAATATTGTTCTTTATACACCACGTAATTGAGGAAATAAGAGCAGACACTTTACTAATTTACTGATTTACTAATTTACTAATTTTCTAGTTTACTAATTTACTAATTTATAGATGAACTCTCCAGCTCAATGACATGAGGGGGCAGCCAGCTGGCTTTTATGCTAAACTTCATACCCACTAAATTACAAATCTCTAGTAGATTACTAATTTTTTAATTTATTTATCTGAGTTTCTATACTACAATCATTAGATGCCATCCAGTTGTCTCAAATAGCTAATGCTATACCTGTGAATGCTAAACGGCAATGTCTTGGGGATTGTTATCCCATAATCACATTGTGCCCAGAATCGTCACTGTTTCTCTGTCTCCCTTCCCCTCCCTCCCACGTCTCAGGGGTATCATGATGTGTGTGGGCTTGGCCCTGGACCCTAGTGGAGGCAGGGCTGGGGCTTCTCCTTCCCTTTTTCCAGTGGGGTATGGAGGCAGGAGCCGCATGGTTTTAGCACATTTAGCACAGCTGGCCTGAGATCCTATTGCCCTACAGTTTTTTTCTTTTCAGAACTGCAAGCAGAGCCTGCCTGCTTACTTCCCTGCTCCCCTATCGCTTGGAGCTCAGAGCCAGTTTTTGTGATACTGAAACCCAAGACTGGGACTGCCTCCCACCAGGCCTCTGCCTGCCGCATGTTGCCGTGGCTACCCCTGTGTGTTGGGCTCCAAGATGCCAATCCGCTGACGTTTCTACATGGCAAGCCTGCTCATATTTTCCCTGCTTCCTGGCCATTTGGGGGGTCCAGAGCCAATGTGTGTGGTGCCACTGGGACTGGGGCTGTCCACGTACAGGCCACCTCTCTGCGCAATGGGCCGATGTCATGACCAGTTGCTGTCCATGAATTTGCAGGGAGAGGCTCTCTCCCCTCCTCCCCCTGTGCCCAAGCTGCCATTTGCTCAGTGGAGAGGTCACCGCACTAATTCCACAGCGCTCCCTGCAGTCATGGGGGAACCATCGCATCTGTCCTGCCTCACTGGGGCCCGCCAGCGCCCACTGCTGGCTGCAAGAGTCACTGCAGCCATCAGGTTGTTGGGGCCCGCCAGTGCCCTCTGCCAGTTCTGGTCATAACTACACCAAAAAAGTACATTGCTCAATGGGCAAGAAAAGGCTGTTATTGGGTTTCTGTTCTTTTTGTTGTTGCTGTTTGTCTGTCTTGTTATATATAAACGTATATATATCTCCTAGTAAAGAACGGTTATTCCTTGGTTATAATAATTTGGAGGGAGGGGGGTCATCTTTTCCATTTCAGAAAAGTTCCCACCTTCCTTGGCAGACACCAGTCTTTTAAATCAAGACAGCAGATATACTAATATTAGCAGCATATCTGTCTGAGGAAGAAAGCTTTTTCAGTCTCTCCTTCTCGCTTTTGAATCTGTTGATCCATTTCTGTCTGTGTGACAAAATCAGACATCTCAAAGATATTTAATTACCCAGATATTATGTATCTACAGAGACAGAAAATAAAATCCAGTATTCTTTCTGAGGGAACTGCTATACACCATCCCCACCGACATGGGATGGCAGGCCATCCATCCCACCTGCTTTGGCTGTCCCCTTGGCTGGCTCATTAGCTTGTTCCTAACTGCAGCTAGTGTTTCTCCACTCACCTCAGAAACACGGGGTGTGGGAAAAGAGACAAGAATATAGAGGCAAGCAGTGAACAGGAAACCGTGTGAACACAGGAAGATCTCAAGTTACTGGGATGCCCTGGGATACTGGAAGGGAAACTGGCTTGTTCCTGGGCGTGGTGTTGGGTGACAGTGCGCAGATTTGGAAGAAATCAGGCTTCACTAGTTCTTCTGCTCATGGAATAACTTGTCTTTCCTTCTGGTTTACTTACCATGTATCAGAAAGCATATGGAACATCGCTATTCTAATAGCATTTTCTGAACTGGGCAAATATTTATGAACTGCATCCTAATATATGTTCTCTTTTTCTAGAGATTAAATTGTCATGGGATACTGCCGCTTGAAAGTAATGCTTGGCTAAAGCTGTCTGGATAAGAATGGGTGATCATTCCAGTTCCAGAAGATAACACACATCCTGCTGTGTGGAAAGTAGGAGGAAAATAAATTTTAAAAGCCCAAATAAAGAAGGCTTCAGCTGAAAAAAATGTCCCTGTTGCAATGGGTAGCTGCCTTCCCACTCCTAAAAAACCCAGAGAGATACTTTCTCCCTTGTGCAGTCATACTTCTATTTAACACGAAAACTGAGAATATCATACACCTGTCTGCATTCCTTTTACAACTGGAATAAATTGTTTTAGATTTACTCATATTAATTTAGCACTAGAAATATTAGGATACGTTTAGCCTTCTCAAAATATACTCATGTGACCAACCAACCTATGTTTTGTTTGCCTTCACAACTGTCAGTCAGCTTGGCAAGGGACTAAACCCCAAGGCTGCTTAGTGAACCCTAAAAAGCACTAGGTCAGTAGGTGCTTCAGGGCATGCAGAATCTTCAAGAATCACCTGTTTTGGTGTCCTGGATGTTGGCACCTTGCCACTGAGTGGTTAACAAGGTTAACTTGACTTCACGATATGCTGGAAGACATCCACCCAGACATTGATTGTTGTGCTTTTTTTTCACAATTAATCCTTGTTTCTTTCCTCAGCATCGCAAGGGATTATCTTTCCATGCATTGTGTTGCTTTGGTGGATAGGCTCTCAGAAGCCTAGCTCCCCAAATCCACTGGTGAAGAAGCTGGGCCATGAAATCCATGTGGCAGAAAGGCACTCCAATCCTCTTTTCTTGTTTTAAATCTTGTTTGATATTTTTTTTCTGAACTCTGGAAGCCAATCCAAATAAGCAGGTAGATGGAGAGCTGCAATTCCTTATATTAAGGTAGAGCCTATTGCTAATTCATTCAACTACAGCTGGGAAGATTACAGGCAGGGATTTCTATCTGTGTAAAGAAAGAACTTTAATTTAGATTGCTTCTCTGAGAAATTTTCTGTTTGGAAACAAATTGGTAACTAGAAAAAAGAACACCAAAAGCAGAGGTCTAAAGCTATCTCATGAACTTTACACTTAACAGTAGTAGTTAGATGTTCGAATGCCTTTTAAATATGGCCTTATGGATCTACCTGTCTTTGCACACAGAGCCACATCGTGAACCACTTAGGAATGTTACAATTTGTGGTTTGATATAGTATTTGGTTTCAAAATAATGCTGAGCTTGCCATTAAGAGACAAGCCCGGAGAGACAGATTTGTTTAGACCATCCTTTTCCAGTCTTTGCTAATTTTTGCACTCTTTAGAGGAGTTTCTGCAACTTGTAACATCACAGAGGCTTCCAGAACTACAGAGGTCCCAAAAGAATACAAAAGAGTATGAAAATGCATGGAGCAACACCAGCAAATTTGATCACAGGATTCAGCCCCTCATTCTACTTTCAAGACCCTTTATGAAACTTGCTTAGCCTCTGAGTTCTGTTAAAAAATACTCATTAAATAAAGCTATCGTATCTTCACAGCAAGATCTAGCTTCAGTTTACATTGTTCCTGTCACAATTCTATGCACTGAGGTGCAAGGATGTCAAGGAAGCTGGTTTGATCAGTACTGCTCTGTCTCAGAAAGGTAAATTGCAGGTTTATTGGTTTCCTTCCCAGTTTGCAGCTATACAGACCGATTGTTTTCACTGATTCTGAGTGGAGTCCCAAATGGTCAGCACTGCTGCAAAGTTCAACTCTGTACTTTGTTAAAACTAGTGTGACTTTTTGGAAAAACACATTCTCTATGGTCAGAGCTCTGGATTTCCTGATCCCGTTTCTTGGTACTAAAGACTAAGGAAGAAAAAACTCCAGATAGAATACGCTGGCAAAATCAATAGCCTGGCTTGTAACCTCTCCCTACAACCTCCTTAATTTAAATTAAGTTGGAGAGATATGAAGAATTACATAAAGATATAATGTTTAATATAAACAAATAATGGTAACTGCAAACACAGGCATATTTCTCCTTGTATAACATTAACCGCCACCTGAAATAAAGAATCTTCTCTACCTTTTTGAAGTCCTAAATATTTGCTATTACATTACACAGAAAATAAAAATGGCCCACTTCTATTAGGTTTAGATGTTACATACTGTAAAAAACACCGTATTTTATAGTGGTTTTAATACAAGATAGATTAATGCGTTGGACATTGCATGTTTTCAAACAGAGAAAAACTATTCAAACTAAGTGAAGGTCAAATTTCTCGTGGTTGAACCCATTTAATAAATACAGAACATATTTTGTTTGTTTGGATGTTGGGTGAACAAACTGTTTTTACAGTAGAGCAGTCATACCACACTAAAGCAAGCACCGTAATGTATTGCATTTCAAAATCACATATTTATAAACAGGTAATGTACTCACATCCAACATAATCAGTCTCAATCACAAAAACTGGAAACAATTCTGAAAAGTGAAAACTTGTAAAAACACACCTTTATTTTCTAAATGCTGACATACAAAGAAGGAAAAAAATCTGCACTATAGGCTGATGTAAACCTCCACACCATTAGGATCCAATTGTGAAAAGCTGTTTATCATACATAACTTTCTTATGTAAGTCTGATTCAGACTGGTGGCTACTTTTGAAACATCTTGTCTTGTTAAAATCTACCAACCCCCTCATGATCCAGGTCTTCATGATGCAGTGTTTTACCATAATCCCCACACTTGTGTTTCACTAGAAAAATGTCTGATAAAAAGAAATAATGTAATTCATCTTTAGTGAATTGGACTTGACTTTTTGTTTTGCTAGTAAGGAAGATTGTGTTTTAAGAAACTACAATTTAGAAGTGGTTAGGAGGAGTGCCTGGAAACTTCCAACTTCGAAAATTGTTCCTGACCCATTCAGGGAGAAAGCCAAGATTTGTCATGATTTCCTACAAAGAAATAGGAAGTGAGAAGTTCTGAGTAGATAATAACCTCTTGTTATTGAAACTACTGCTTGACTGAAGGGCGTCAGCTGTCCGTGTACCAGTGCTGCTTTGGGAGTTCCTTTGGTTTTAACCAAAAATTGCGTGTAGTGAAAACTGTCAGCAAAAATTCCTGTCAGCTCAGATTCACTCCTTAACAGCCATGGTCAGAGCCAAGCACCATTTACAAAACTCTTAATTTGCAAAATTCATAATCTGCTGAATTGATGCCTCTTCCTCCAAATAAACAAGCTGCTCTGTATTGGTTTACAAGTATTTACATTCGGGAATTGCTATGTGGTAGAGAATTGTGATATTTCTAAATAAACAATAATGTTGAGCATGAAAATATTAGCCTCTATTTGTGATCTGCTGAAACATGAGATGGATCTCAATATTCCTAGAGGAATAAGTTAAGCAGCTTAGTTTTAGGGATACAAATAAACACAGTGTGTTTCTAATTACAGCAGTGAGTCACAACAGAGTGCTGGCTAATAGGATAGTTTTGTGCCTGAAGTTCTACAACCTCTTCAAAAAACAGTGGGATTGTGCTTCTTCTTTTCTCCAAGCACAGCTGATCACTTAGCAGAACTAGTTAATCATCACAGCTGGGATAGTTTAGGTCACAATCCTTAATTTCCGTTATACGAGGACATTTATGCTGTCACTATAAAGCACTACATAAGAAAGTAACACAGCCTTTTTACTTGTGACAAGTGGTATGACTGCTTGAGTGTGGCAGAGGTTAACAAGTGTTCTACTACACAAACAGATCTGAAAACATCCCAGTCATACCTGCTCAGACCACCTCAAAGTCAAAAAAAATTTAAAATCTACTTTTCAAGGCTATTCTCATAATAAAGGGACAGACAAGAACATATTTAAACACAAGCCAAACTTCAAAATACAAAATCCAGGGATTTAAGTATTATGGTCTTCACAACCTCTCACGGATTTTTTTTTTTTGCATGCTATTACTTCTTAATTAGGGGCATATTATTTTTTGGACTGGAAGTGCACTTCAGACAGCTACAACTCTAATTTCCTGATTGCTTAACTTTTGTAAGATTCCGTTCAATAAAAAAATAGAGGAGAAAGAAGAGTGGCTACCTAAAATAGAAGTTTTGTGTGGGTATCTTTTTTTTTTTGTAAGAGAAGGTTTGTCATTTTAAACGGCAGAGAAACCATGATAAATTCAGTTTAATTGAGACAGTTGTGCTTATTCCTTGGTCACCATGTAATGGTACACTACATGTACACTGCAGAGTCATCTTGACAAAACGGCTAGGTAAGTAAGGCCATGATTTATTCATCTTAAACAAAGTACCTTTCATGGTGTAATGGGTTAGCCTGAGGGGAGACCCCAGACCCCCAAATTATATTCTTTAGAGGATATAAGATGGCAGAAAACAGGCCCCAAGCTTAAAAATAGTAAAATAGTTTTATTCAGTAACACTAACAAGCTAAAAATAAAAGAACAATAATGATACAGATATTAAGGCAATACATAAAGGTACATTTCCCTTCTCCCAAAACCCACCAATCTCACCGTGTACCGAATGCACGAAGTTAAAACAAAACACGGGATTTTTAAGGGTCCTTCTTAATACAGAAACAAAGTCTCTCTCATCCTGCTGCAACTGGTATCACAAGCAGTAGTCCTGCCCGGGAAAACCTCCTGCAGTGAGAAAACCAGTGTCTCTCCCAAGAAACTGTTCATGGGGTGTGTTGTTTAAGGATGAGTTATTCCCAATCTAGATAAAAGGTCCTTCTCTTTAATCTCCACAATTATCCCGGCATCTTCACACTTCTAACGGGCCGCTCCTCCCACAGTGTGGGAAACAAATTCTCCATCCCCCCATATACATTTCATGGCTTATAGAAGAATAGTTACATTGCATTTAAAGCTCATTAAGGCTTACAGAAGAAAAGTCCCAGCTGTACATTTGATGTATCTTCTGCCCTCTGACTCCGGGGTGCAACCATAGTAGGTTCCCAGCCATGTGGCTCTGCCATATTGTCTCCTCTCCGTGCAACCAGGTCTTCTCTCTCTCTCTCTCTCTCTCTCGGAACAAAAGCTAGTATCTCATAGTATATAGCTGAAGAACCTTGATCTTAGAAAGTTTTCATTATATCTCTCTCGGCATGCAGTCCCTGATGCGGCATTTACCCATGGTATAGTAGGTCTTAGTTGGAAATGAACCCATGCCGCCAGAAGCGGCCAGGGTCTAGGAACCACTGGCGCAGCGCTGCCCAATGCACATCTCTGCTTCTACCACCCCTCAGAGAGGCCACAGAGCCAGGCAGCTTAGCCCCAGTGGTGCCAGAGCCCCCCTGGGGAGCTACAGCCCTCTCTCTCCAGTACGGAGACAAGAGCTGAGATGGATGAACTTCTGGCATCAAGTCCATCTTCTTCCTCCTCAATATGCAAATTTTGCTAGGCAAAACAACCGTTTATTGGTCCAAAACTTCATCCAATTACAATCCTAACACATGGTTATAAAAGGAGTTTAGAAAAGTAGTAGAAAAAGAAATTACTGTACTTTTATCTATGTATCTCTCTATCTAGCTACCTAATCTCCCCCTTAAGCCCTGTCCTGCACACTTAGAAACAACTCCTACACAACTTTGAAATGTCACAAATTAGTGAATTTCCAGTATATATTGGATCCCATTTTCCTCCATAAGCATCAACAATAACTCCTAGAGCCCTACCTTGATTCACATTCATCTGTCTGCTAGTCCCTTCACCCAAACAATTCCGTAACCAGAAAGAGACATGCAATACCATTTAATTCTAAGTTTATACTAAAACAGCACTAATAAAAACCATACAACTTTTATGTGTTCAGTCCAAGACTGAGAAGCTTTACAACTCTCATTTGAATCTGTATACTTTGGCAAATATGGTAGCATAACTCATGTAAAGTCTCTAGCATGAATAAAATTGATTTTTTTATATATATATATATATATATATATATGTATGTCTTGGAGTGATCTATTATGATAATTTATTCCATGATCCTCTGCTTATGCCCAAAAAATTGTTATTGTTGTCTTGTTCTGCACACTCTTTTCCCCCTTTCCCGGCTTGGGAGTATCACATGACCCCAGCCAAGATACTTCCAGGTTTGAGGGGACCAAAATGATGCTCGCTTCCTTCCGGTATAGGGGGCCGGAATGTCACCTGCACTTCTTCCGGTTCAGGAGGCAGGAAGCCTTGTCCCTTTTCTTCTGGTTCCAGGTTCGGAAACGTGGCCGGGAGAAGGCTCTCTCTCTTTTCTGGATCAGGAGGCAGGAAGGCCCGCCTCTTCTTCTGGTTCCCGGTATCAGAGGTCGTTGGAGCTGTGTTGGAGAGAGAGAGCAGAGCCATTTTGGTGTTCTGCTGGACTCTGCCGTGCTCTGCGTCCTGCTGTGATCCGCTGCAGTGGCTGTAGCCAGAGAGAGAGAGGACTGGGGCCACTCCTGCTGGAGCCTGGTGCTATGATGGAGTGAGTTGAGCAGATAATTTCTCTAGAACCGGTGGAAGAGAGAGATTGCCAATAGGGGAGTGACTGTGCCCAGTCCCAAGCCCTGGGAAGCTGAGCTGGGGAGAGAAGGCACGCTGGAGAGCTCCAACCCAGCTGTTTTCGCCTGCTGTAATTGCCCTTGAGAGGGAGAAAATCAACACCAAGTAGCTACTGGAAGTTTTTCTCTACTGCTGGACGGCTCCATGGGTGCGGGGGGTCTTCTACCCCCTCCACATGGGAGGCTGCCGTCTTTGGAGCACATGTTGGAAGAGGAGCATTCCTCCTACACTGCTTCCACACTCCGGACACCTTTTTGGGGGGGTTTTGTTTCTGTGTGTGTGTGTAGGGAAGTGGGTTCCCACGGTTTAGTATTTAACCAGTATTTATCTTTTGTTTTCCCTTGACTGGTGGGTGGGTATTCTGTTTGTTAATAAACTGTTATGGTTTTTTTTCACTTTCGTCTATTGGTATTCATCTCCTATTGGTGCAAAAGGGGTTTTTTGGAACCCTTTTGAGAGAAAGATTCGCTCCAAGGGGTCTCTCTCCTAAATTTGCCTCAAAACCAAGACAATGTATGTATGTATTTTACATTACTGTGTTCACAAAATAGAATAAATGTGTGTTCGGTATTAAGATTTCATTTCATCTATGGTGGAAAAGTCTGGAGAAGACATTTCAGAGCAGTCTAAAAAGAAAATTTCACCTATATTTCTCCCCAAGGACTTGATACGATCCATATTGTTCATCCAGTTAAATGGTTCTGTGTAGTAGCTTTTCTCTCCCAGCCCTGGCCTGAGTCAGGCTGGACTCGTGGGTTCTTTTGTTCTCGGTGTACAGAAGCAGTTGGCCACAACAGGCAGTTACATTACAGCTGCAGTGAAGGTAAGAGGGATGAAAGAGACGGACTCTCTGTAACCATATTCCAAGTTTATTTGTCTCTGCCCAGGAGGACAGGGTGCATATCTTGAAGGGGGTTAGCAGAGAGACCATTTCCCACTCTGTCTCTGCTGCTTTAAGGGGTACAGATAACAGTGTGTACCAATGAGAGTAGAGATACATGAGAGAAAACCAATGAAACATCTTCAGAGGAAGAACAAATTCAAACTGACTAATGACAATACAGTTAGAGAGAATTTCAAACCAAGCTGACCTGTTACAAAGCTTAAGACTCTGTGAGGAGGAGAAACCTAAAGTGACAGCATCTAAGAAATATTGCTCTGTGGCAAACTGCCTTTTTGATAACTAAGGCTGGAGCACCGCAACACCTCCCCCATTTCTTCTTAGTAAATTAAAATTAAATTCTTGACAACATCTTTCAAGATATAGATGACAAAACAAATGAACAGCAAAACACTTGAGGTAACATGGTTTTGCAATGTTACTTTTCAATGTTACTTTTCTGGTTATTTTTTTCGTCGTCAAGGAGGTTGCTGACCGCAGTTGATGCTAAATTGGTTTGTTTTGCCACCCAACACTTTAGGATACTTAAATTTAGTTGTGGTCACTCAGGGTAGAAAGACTGACATAGATGCTTGATGGAGATGTGACCAGTGGAAAATATTTGAGTTACATTTTGAGTTTAAATCTTCAAAGCTTCTCTTTTTGCTAGTCAATTGGACTGTGTTGCTAAAATTTGGGTCAAGTTGGGTGCAAACAAGATCACTGCCTAAGGCTGCATAGCCCTCCTCGAAGGTGAGACAGGATGCCTGCCTGAGTATGATTTACACATGCGAAAAACAGGTTTTTAGGAAGTTGCTTAGGAGTGAACATAAACTGTGTACAATAAGGAGTAGAAGTGAATCTTACAATGTTAAAAGGTAGATCTGTTGTTCTCTGGCTAATTTGTTCTGGGAATAAAGACATTGACATAGGAAGGTGTTTGCATTCAAGTTGCTGAGGCAGATCTTCATAGATTTAGTTGTCAGTGTCTAAACGTTTGTCCTTGGCTGTGGGACAATACAACACCTGCTGTCAGGGATGCTGAGCAGGCATGGATGGATTGAAATTGAACTATGTTTAAAATAACACAGCTGAAATTGAGTACAGACAAGGGGAGAAAACAACATAACTGTTGGTGTAGTTTCTGTTTCTTCTGCTGCTTCCAGGTTACCACTTTGACTTTCTTCTCGGACAGTCTGACGACTCATTTTCGCAGGTGCATGTTGTGTGTGTCAGGTCGCCTGCAGCTGTTTCCAGTCCAGTAAGAGTCAGTGTCAAAGGACAAGAAGAGTTGTTATTTCTGTCTGTCTGCAGAGCCGAGGTGTTGAGGTGTTGCTCTTGTTCTGCAGAAAAAAGCTTTGGTCTGGGATTAATGACAAGCTTTGCATTTCTTCTGGGATAGCCTGCGCCTGGTCCCGGTATTTTTGCTTTATGTAGTTTCTTTTAATGCTCCTGCATTGATAGGCTTGTTTAGGGAGGCTTTTAAATTTTTTCTTTAAGATAGGGCTTTCCCTCGCCTACTCTTAGGACATAGGAGCAGGAAAAGGAGCTACTTTTGCATTCGTTTGGGGGTGAGGCTCCCCCGTTGTTTTTTTGTTTTCTTTTTTTTTTTTTTTTCTGTTTTTTGTTTTGTTTTTAAAATAGGAACGGTAGGTCAGGGAATAGGAACTGGAGGTGGAAAGAAAGGCATTGTGGGAGGTGTAGTTCTGACCATGTCTTCTGGAGTAGGAAAGGAAGGGGGAAGAACGGGATCATGGGAGATATAGTTTCACCTTGACGTGCTGCTTACCGATGTGGGAAGCGGCGGGACCGCTGCGGGCCGGCTGGCATAGATGCAGCGCTGCTCGGGGGTTTGTTTGCCCTGAGTACGGGCCGCCGAACAGCTGAACTGCTCGCACTTCTGGGGCGGGGTGGGTTTTTGTGTTTGGGCGGGGGGCGGGGGGTCCCCTTTTCCCTTCCCGCTGCCGCCTCCAGGTGCAGCCCGGCGCAGAGCGGTTGCCATGGTGAGGGGAATTGGAATGCGGAGAATTTACGGAGGGGGTTGGCAGGCTCGCGTGCACGGAGGGGGTGGGGGGGAGGGTAAGGAATGTGGATTGAGTGAACAAAGGAAACACGGTCGGAGTTTCCCGCGGTTTGGACAGAGGGGGTGGGGGGGGGGAATTCTGGGGAAAAGTCCACAGCACGCCTGTGAGCTCTGCCGTGTTTAGGGTGTTTTTGAGAAGACAGAGGTAAGAGGCTGGTGGCTCTCTTTGATGCATGTACAGCATACATCTGTCTCTCTCCTCAAAATAAGAAGGGTGTTAGGGAATGGCAATGGGTCTCTCTCAGAACCACAGACATTGGACTCCATGCTTAAAGTGTGTCTGTGATTCGGTCCCTTCCCGACCAAAGGAAAAACGTAAAAAACAAAAGAAAAAAGGTCTTAGCAGCCAGAGTTCTCTCTTAAGTAAAATATAAAGGAAAGAGAGTTACATTATCTTTTTAAACCGGCTGGAGGGCAAAGAAAGTGCTGGCTCCAAGAAAAATAAAACCTTCGATCGGTCCTTCTGATGTGAGTGAACTGATTCCCCTTCGGGTCCAATGAGGATTTTCTTCAGTCCTTCTCACGCTGTATTCACCGCGCAAAAAGCGATTATTTCAGCAGGCAGCTGGTGGCTGGCACTGTTTGTGGTGGAGTTGCTTCTTCACAGCACTGCCGAACGTCGGGGCGCCAAATGTAGTAGCTTTTCTCTCCCAGCCCTGGCCTGAGTCGGGCTGGACTCGTGGGTTCTTTTGTTCTCGGTGTATAGAAGCAGTTGGCCACAACAGGCAGTTACATTACAGCTGCAGTGAAGGTAAGAGGGATGAAAGAGATGGACTCTCTGTAACCATATTCCAAGTTTATTTGTCTCTGCCCAGGAGGACAGGGTGCATATCTTGAAGGGGGTTAGCAGAGAGACCATTTCCCACTCTGTCTCTGCTGCTTTAAGGGGTACAGATAACAGTGTGTACCAATGAGAGTAGAGATACACGAGAGAAAACCAATGAAACATCTTCAGAGGAAGAACAAATTCAAACTGACTAATGACAATACAGTTAGAGAGAATTTCAAACCAAGCTGACCTGTTACAAAGCTTAAGACTCTGTGAGGAGGAGAAACCTAAAGTGACAGCATCTAAGAAATACTGCTCTGTGGCAAACTGCCTTTTTGATAACTAAGGCTGGAGCACCGCAACAGTTCTGCAGCAAAATCACAGCCCTTCCTGGTTTTCTCATCTGGCAGGTCTCTAACAAACTTCACCTTATGCCACAGAATCTTCCAGTAGCACCTTGATTCCTACCTTCGCATCCTACATTTGTGAGTCATCTTTCTGGGTTTTTTTCTTCAGAAATTTTTACATATGCCTTTTGTGTGCCTGTCATCCTTCCCATGACTTTTTCCATCACCTCTCTCTCAAATAGCTTTTCCCAGGCTGTATTCAACTCCCTTTGTCTCCTCGCCAAGAAACTCCCTTTTTCAGTTTCTACTCCCATCCCAAAGTGTTCTGGTTCTTTCATTTGAATCCATTAAATTAACGGATTTTGTCAAAACCACTCTTGCCTGATTTCAAGCAAGGAAGTTCAAAGGCCTCTCACGCAGAAACACTGGCGTTGCAGTTCCCTTGCCAGCTAAAGTGGGGGTGTCTGTAGATCCACATGTAAGCCAGTGAATTAGATGGTCTTCCCACACGCAAAGCTCTGAACCTGAGCTGTCCATCAGATCACCTATAAACCAATGCTCCACTCAAACCGCCTCCTCTCCTCATCTGCTAAATCAATAATAAGAGTAATAATGATAATGATGATGATGATGAGGATGATGATAATCTTATCTCTACAAAAACCCCAAATGAGACTTTTTTGTACTCAAACTCAGCAACTAGGGAGGAGGAAAAGAGAACAATTTTGTTAAGGCAAAGCAAACATGGTGTAATAATTAACTTGGGGATGAAAAAAAAATCATATTATATTTGCACTGGCCCTGTGCTGAAACCATGTGTGCTATACAGATCTTTGTTTGGCCATTAAACGTCACTGAAACTCCCAAACCTTTGGCACAATATTTACGTGTAACAAAAAGACTAAGTAAGTGAAAAGTCACTAGCAGGTCTTCTGGCAATGGACTATATTTTCTTCACTGTTCTCCTTAACTTGAAACATCTTGCATTCAGCCTCCCTGCTGCTGCCTAGACACAGCTCTGCTTTGGCCATCCACTGTGGGGTGAGTCTGTGACCTCAAGCCACACTAGCACATTCTCAGCCCTTGTAGGACCATCTCACACATGCGGTGCATTGAAGGGCTCATTGGAAGCTGCACTTTCCTTAGCCCTTCTGAAGAATCCAGGCTTAATGCTAATGTACCAGCCATCTCCACCTAATGAAAGTAAAATCCACAGGATCAGCCTGGGAGAAAGTGAGTGAAGTGCCTTCACTTTGAAAACTCACTTATAACCCTTGTCATCCCCATTATCAATTCTAGCCCTTTCAGATGGTGCAATTCTCTCAACATATTTAAACTGCTCTTTGGAATTTCTTGGCTAAAAAATTATGAGGAAGAAGTGATGAGTGGGAAGAACACAGAGAGACATTCCAAATTCCAGAAGTGTGTCCTCCTATGAACAGGTATGAGTGTCACAGTGCACACCAAACAGTGAGTGGATGATACACACCATTACAGTCAAACTTAGAGACGAATTTCTAAATACAACTGTGAAGTATGAAACAACCTGTTATTTTCACTTTTGTTTTTGATCAAGAGGCTTTGTGTTCCTCATACTCTCAGAAATCTAAATATCTAAAAACTTGAAAAAAACCCGATGTCAAGCAAACTTAATGGCTCTGGAATATTATTCATTCTCCTGGTGGGTAGGAGAGAAATTTTCTTAAAAGGAAATATCATTTGGGAATCCCAGACTCTCAGCACTGAAATTAACATACACACTGAAGGAATCTCCCTTTAGCCTGTCATTCATTTAATAGGTAGCATTGGTAGAAAGGGCCTAGAGGAAAGGAGAGACTGGCAAACTCATCTGTTACCACTACATACCTTGAATATTCAACCTACCAGAAGCCCTATCACTGCTTTGCATCAGAATGTGCACAAACATGATGTACTTTCTTATGTTCAAAAATGGTGCTAATGCTATGTAGCACTTACTAAGAAACAGCAATTTTTCTCTTTCCTCACATTTAAATCCATTTGCTTTCTGTCTCTGTTAGTGCTTCCTCATCACTCATGCTGCGTTTAGATAAATGTTTGTCAGAAAAGTAAAACTAGACCAACCAGCAACTGCCAGAAAAAACACACATATTCTAGCAGTTTAAAGCTTGCGCTTTTGTCTTTACCTGAAAAAGACCCGAGTTTGCAATGGCTATTTTCCTATATATATATATATATATATATATATATATGTGCGTGTGTGTTTGTATCAGAATTATTTCTCAATTCTGTCACACTTTTATTCTCAGATTATAAAATGACCTGTTTAGCCCCTTCTTCTTTTACAACCTTAATTACGCTTGTTTTTCTGATGGCTTTTGGGCAGCATCCTTTTTAAGCTGGTCTGCAAACTACCAATTTATTTTTGCCCAAGCCCCCTCTTCAGTATTTCCCTCCTGGGAAACCTAAGTGAGATTTAGCAGGAAGCCTCTCACCATCCATACTTAAGAACAAATGAATTTAAAATAATGACTTCATGTACGATGCAGAGTCTGATTGAGTTACTACCCTACCACATCATTCTCTTTTATCCTTCTATCTCTCTTATTATTTTCTTGGGTTTGGTTGAGATACTTAATTTTCTTCATAGCATATGGTGCTATGTTTTGGATTTGTAACCAGAACATAGATTTGCTTATCTATTTGTAAGCATAGACAGCAACCCTCTGATCAGGTATTGCTATCACAGGGTAAAGCAAGGCCTTTTCTGACACCACCTGACCCCAAGCAGGTGGGAGTGCACAAGCAGCTGGGAGGGTACACAGCTGGGACAGCTGTCAACTTGGGTTGTGCTAACCCACAATGCTTGGATATAAGTATTTTAGTAAACTGCAACCCAACTAAAAATATACTACTTAAATGGGCTGTAACAGATTCCTAAGAACTGAAATTTCCAAGGCCAAAGAGGCTCATTCAATAGGGTAATACAAGCTTTTGCAACCTGTTGCCCTGATGCCAAGAGGGAAAGGATGGGCACTGCTTCTTACCTTCCGATTTCCTGTGTGACTCTAAATTGTAAAATGCTCTCTCTGCTCCTATCTGCCAATGTTTTTCCTGAAGATATCTCCGTGGTAACACCTCTTGCTGAAGACCTGGATTCAGGCCTTTTGTGTAGCCTCATAGGACCTCAGACCATCAGTCCTATTATACTACAATCTCAAGTTACCCTCTGGTAAGAGGGTCTCATATTAACTTTTGTTCTCCCTCCTTTGCCTGCACTATGATTCCAGCATGCAGGTCCACAAAAAGGCTTTTCTCTAACCAACATTTACCTGTCCTTGATTTTAAAGGAGCAAGGGAAACCTAAGCCAGGATGCACATGTCTGTATTAACATAGTTCTATATAGAAACATAGAATGTTTGGGGTTAGACCTTAAAAATCACATGGTTCCAACCCTCCTGCCATGGGCACAGACATCTTTCACTAAACCAGGTTGCTCAGAGCTCCATCCAGCCTGGCCATAAACACTTCCAGGGATGGGGCATCCACAACTTCTCTGGGAAAACTGTTTGACTGCCTCATCACCCTGACTGTAAAGAGTTCTTTAGTTACATTTAATCTCAACTTACTGTCTTTCAGTTTGAATCTATGTTCTGTATGTTGCCAGCACAATCACATCTTGGAAGAGTGCTCAACACCTTGAAGAGGCACAGCAGCCAGGATGTGCCCTGATGGACTTTGCTGGAGTACCTATCCTGAAAACACACAAAAAATAGACAGACAGCCTTCCCTGTTGAAGCAGACTCTGTATGAGATGTCACAGTGTCTCATGAAGGAAAGGAATTATGAGTTCTGTCCTCTGACCCAAACAATTTCTCACATGAAGTAAAACAGCACCTCACTTGGGAATGGGATGGCTGTTTGAATTATGGAAGATCTTTGCTGTTCTGACACATATCAGCAAAGCAAATTATTGTCAAGACTATTTCAAATGCACAGTGCTTGGTCAAACTTGTTTGGCTGGGCCTTTAGTGTGGAAGATATGGGTGCCACACCCTATGGCTACACCAATGGAAAGCTTCTCAGGTGCACATAGAGGGTACTGATCATGCAGGTATCCTACCATACACACAGGTCATGCCTACCATACACACATGACTACAAACATTCAAAGCTATGAAATTTACCTTGTTTCCCACAGCAACTCCGCTGGCTGAGTGCTAAGAATCTTACGAGAAGAAGGTCTGTGGATTTGTCTGTGAAAGCTAACAGAAAACAAGGAGACTACATAGACTTGTCCATCCAAGCAGCTCCGTCATCATTACGGCCCTGTGTTTTCATATCCAGCTCTGGTAACAAGTTTATAGTCCTTATCAGACAGAACCTGGAGAGGACTGCTCCAGCAGTCCTTCTGGCTGGTTGTACAGCAGAGCCAGCTCAGAAAGGGACACCTGAAGCCTGTGTGTGCTGCTGAGTTTCAGTAGAGCCCAAGAGGGCAGGAAAGCAGTGGAATATGTCACAGGCGTGCCTGTCAGTCTGCCTCATGGGATGGATACTGGCACCCCTAGGATTCCAGTCACAGGCATACTTGGTCTGCACAAAGAGAGGATGTCTTGACCTGCAGTTGCTCCCAGGTCAGACTGCACTCCTACTGTACCACAAGACCAAAACTTCAGCACACAAGATACCTGGCTGCCAAGCTGACATTGCAGTGTGACTACTTTTGTGTTGTTGCCCATGGAATGAAAGCAATAACATTACCAGAACTCACTGAGTATTTTGAGGTAATTATCGAACACCAAAAATTGCAAGAACAGATAACTTCCCTCAATGGAAAATGGAAGAGAGATTTACAATGTGTTATGATAATCACAACGCAAATAACAAAAGATTACTTTTTGTGAAATTAACTGTTCACCTTCAGTCAAGTTTTGGCAATACTTGGCTGCTTTCCTTGCTCCTCATAAAAATTATGAATACTCTGTGCAGGAGTTGAGAAATATCTTTTCTCACTACTTAGGTTCTGTTTTTCTTTAAAAATTATAAACAGACAATTATTTGATTTGTGACATTTTAATTTCCAGTTCCTTCAGTATGCCTCCACATATGCAATAATTCCATACCAAGGAGTATTATGAAGTAACCCTTAGAACTTTAGCAAGTTCTCATTTGGCTATCATAGGCCTAAGTAAAACTCAGGACTAATTTTAGCATTTATTGGAATGTGCTACTAGAAAGAAAAGGTCAAATGCACTCACAGGAAGATAACACCAATTTGAATTTTTGGCTTGAACATGTTTCTCCTTGCAACATGTGACACTTTGCTCCAAGTACTCGTGTCAAGCAGAATGAATCATAGCAGCAACATCTGTTCAACAGGAATAATTTTGCATGCACTTGTAATGTAAAATTTTCCCTTTTCTCCCAAATATATTCAAAAGAGTGGTTCACTATCAAGGGATGAGAGAGGAACACACTGACACAGCACCTGTACTGTCTGTGCTGTCGATATCACGGAGAGAATTCTCTGCCAACATGAGATACTTACCTTTTAACAAAAAAATAGCCAAAATATTTTTTCAGCAGTACTTACTGCCCCTGCCCCAGTAGGAAAAGTAGATGCTCGTTTTCAAGTCTATGGAGGCAGATGATAATGCCCACTCACCCTGTTGAAATATTATCCTTTCTGCCCTTTCTACCTGTTTAGAAGAAGCCATCTTACAGTCCTAAGAGAGCCCTGGAGTTAGGGAAAATGACTTTCACTGATTCATTTACACATGCTTGTACCCTTATGAATACCACTTAAAAGGCAGGCCCCATGGATGTGGAGTATTGCAAATTAGTTGCCTGTCTTCTACAGCCAAAGGATGACTCAGGATGACCTTTTCTCCTTTCTAACAACAGCAAAGGACTGATGTTATAGATACATACACATATACACATATATATACACACATACATATACACACGAACGCCTATATCTGCTCACCTATATCCTGCCTTTTTTCTGTTATAAAAGCATTAAAAACATTTAAATTCATAATCAAGAGCTTAATTATTTAGATCCCACATCTTGTTTCCATTTTAAATCCTAAGCAGTAGTTGAGAGGAAACTGATGAAATAGGAGAAAGAATTCAAAAGGCACATCATTCTCATGAAAGTGAAGAACAAAAGCAGATCAACATTGTGGCAAGCCTATGAATATCTGAATATAATACAAGACAAGCCTTAGAAAGTAAAGAGAAAGGATCCTATTTCCATAATTTCTATTAATCAAGTATCACATCCTCCCAGCAGTGTCAAACGACATGGTAAGAGAACATTACCTCCCCTGGCAAATTAAAGATACCTCTCTGGCAAAGAGGTGGCAAGCAGACAGGTTCAGCTACCCTGAGGAAGCTGACGTTGCCATAGGATCTGTGTTTATTTAATAAAAAAGTACTATCATTGAGGTTTTCTGTACGGTACATCTTTTCTATGGACGAGAGAATTTCTCTTTGAAATTCTTCAAAAAGAGTGTAATTTTACTGTGACAAATCTGATAAAGCATTTTTTTTCACCCAAGGATTTTCTGACTAAGGAAGTGCCAGCTGCGAGCTGCAGCCTCACATTAAATATCCGCTGGCAAATCACAGAGAAGCTTCTTGAAAAGCCTGGTGTCTATGGGAGAGCCGTCCAGAGAAGAACCCTTCTGGCAGAAGATAAGTCAGGTCAGAGAAAAGTAGCACAGACAACAGTAATAAACCCCACAAAACTAAAATAAAAGTGTTTAGAATAGCCACATAATTGTTAAGAGCAAAGACCTAGATCACTAAAATGAAAGACAGTCTGGCTATTGACATGAGAAATTAATCTGAAATATGCTTCATGTAAAGATGCATCTCAGACATACTTTCTTTTGGGTGTTAGATTCAAAGACAGAAAATATTTCTCTGCAAGAAATGAAAAATGTTTTAGCTACACAAGCTTACAAATCTGAAAAAGAACTAGAGGGAAGAAAGTGAGACAAAAAATAAAGGACTTGGAAGAAATTCTGAAATTATGGGTTGTTTTTACAAATAGCCCAAAGAACATTCTGTAAGTCAGAGTATCAAATGTTTAAAAATTTCCTATTTCTCCTTTGGCAGGAGAACTGACTATATCATCACAGAGGGAACAATACGGAAAATTTTCAACATCTTTACTTTTGAATGTCACATGCTCCACACATTAAGAAGATAAACAAAAGTAGGCAAAGGCAGGTGAAATTGTAAGTTTCAGATTTGTGCTAGCTAAAATGTCCAACTTGGGAATACTAAAGAATACCTCTCATGAGGAAAAAAAAGGCTGCATGTTTTATTCTCTCAATTTCTTTGGTGAAAATTATAAAGAGGCAGTTTTCTACTCAAACCCCACCTGAAATTTTCCAAAGCCTCAAACTAAGAAAGTTGATTTGGAAGAATAAATATTCTTTTCGAGAGGTATGGAGAGAGCAACTCTATTTTCAAAAGCTTTTTTAAAATAGTATATGTTAGTTGATGTTCACTAAATGTAATATAAAGAATATATATAAAGTTGTTGTTCTCCCCCGGCCCCCACCTTAAGAAATACATTCAAATTCCTTGGATTGTATCAGATTTTGTACTTCAAAAGTAATTTCTCTTTCTTCTTTTCTCTCTCAAATGCTCCTAAAGAATGTTAGTTACTATTGATCAGAGACTGTGATGTGCTTCAAAGTTTATTCTCTGGACTATGTCTTAACATTCAACTGAAAGGAAAAGAACACTTGGTTTACACCAAATCCAAATTTTTCGAAGTAACGCAGGACCTCTCAGACTAGTCCTGAAATGTATTGTCCTTGATACAATATTACTGCATTTTCATATATAGTATCAACTAAATACCTTTCTGGAGAAAAAAAAGGCTTTGCAGGACTTCTTAAATATCCCAATGATATTTTTATTATTCATTTAAACAGACTTGTACATCACATAGAGCTTAAAAGCATGATTATCAAAAACAATCACTATCCCCCTTTATGTGTTTTAAATCACAGAAGAGTTTAAGAGCTGAGCAACTTACGCAGAGGTGATAGCACTTATATTTCTCTGAGGTCTTGACAATACTATGTGTGTTATAAATTTAATTCTCTAGGTAGAGAACCACAAATGTCACCAGGCACAGAGGCCCTACTAAAATATCCCCATTTATCTTTCCAGAGTGTCTTTCTTTATCACATTATTTGATAGACTCGCACGTAGAGGGTTTGAGCTGCCCAATTTCCTTAGCCCATTCTGTGCTTCTTACAACACAGAGCAATTACAAAGGACCTTTTTCCCAAAACAAAGTCAGACCATCAGGGAAAGTCTATCAGATTGTGTAAGTATCAACATATACATGTAAACAAAAGTCATTGGATCTTCAGCAAAGGCAGTTTTTTCCTTCAGAATAATAATGAACAGCTTTTGTGAGAAATGTAAAAAGCACAAATCCCCTGTGTAAGCCCTTCAGAGATTAAACTACAACATTAATATCTGCTACAACAGCATTTATATATAGTCAATTGGCTCCATGGAAAGGAAATAACGTGGTTTATTGCAAACAGTAGACTTCAAACAAACATGTATTTAGAAGTCCAGTTTGTTATGATTTTATTTAAACAAAACATGAGTTTAATGTTTTCATGCAACATTTGCACTTAAGTCTTAAATAATCATGACAAACAGAAGTAGTTAAAGAAAGCACTAATCATAGACTTTGGTGAATATACAAAAAACCTCAGCATTATAGGTTATACAAAGTAAAGAACATCTTAAATACTTCCCCAAAATACCACAGCAGCCGAGACACAGTGATATGCCTTGCAGGGGCATAGGAATGTAATTTAGAAATCACATAGGAACTACCCCTTCCCTTTAATTTCACAAACGGGACAAAAGCAACATTCAACTCCACACACTGATTTTTCAGATTACGTCTACGCAGTACCTTTTTATCCAAATAGCAAAAGTTAGACATGTTTATTTAGTAAACAATTATGCGGTAAATCTCTATTACATTTCTTCCTTGGTATTACCTGGAGTAGCCATGTTATTTAAAAGTGGGCAGGTTTGGTACTTTTATACTGATGTCACCAATATTAATATTTCTTGGGATCTCTGGCAGATTCATATTCTTTACAGCTGAAACAGCCCGGGCTGGAGCTCCTGCTAAACCAGCCTGTACATAAAGTGAGGAAAAACGCAAGTCAGGCAAAGTTGGTCACAAGAAGATTCACTAGCAATATACATGGATAACTAACTTTTCAAGTATTTCCATGGTTACACAGTTAGAAAAATCACATGGTAACTGTGTTTGGAATGAAATGAGTTACTTGGATATATTAAACCAGAAAGAGAAAACAGTTCACATATTCCTTTTTATATGGTAAAACATGTAATGTCAACTTCATGGAAAAGTGTGAGGGGAAGGAACAGGAGGCTTATCCAAGCACATGTAATGTGCACATTATAGAACAGGCAATCTTGAGGTGTTGGATGTCCAATGTGCTGTCTTTGTCTCTTACCTATTCTAAAGTTTCACACAGTTCACAGTTGACTAACATTGGTTACAGGTTGAGAATACGTAACCTCAAAGTAACAAGGTGCTGAATGTCAGTCAAATCAAGGAATAGATATATACAAACACACACACACACACACGTGTGTGGATATATATATACACACGCATACAAATATATATATATATAAAAAGGTATTTCAAAGTGGCTTAGTCTAAGATGAAAAGGATAAACACCTTGCATTTGTGGGTGATGAAGAGCATGCAGACAGATCATTTCTACTGACAAACTAGAATAATCTGTTGTTCCCACAGTATCTAATTCTACACCAACATATCTGCAGCCCTCAGGCATGCTTGAACAACAACACGGTTATGCCAAATTAAACTATTAAATTTAATAGCACATATTTTTTATTAAAGTCCTCTACTGCATGTAGTCTCTCTCCATGCAAAGCTAGAGCTTTTCTGTATAAACATGCAAGTTTTAGAATATAGAATTGCTGACTTCCATTTAGTTCTGCTTTTAGATAAAGAAGCTGCCAAGTTTACATACTAAGGTATATTATGAAATGCTAACAATCTACATCTCAGAGGTCTGAAGACATACAGAAAACGATCCTTCCCTATTGCTTCTGAAAAACACCTATTCAAAACCTTGTTATTTTAAGGACTATTAAAAAAAGGCTAGTAAGTGTTACTGTATTTAATGTTACGAAAAAACCATATTACTCACTTCAGGTATGGAAATGTTTCTCCTAAAAGTTCAGATTCCCTACGTGAATTTAGAACTTGTAGTATGGTTTTACTTCAGGCTTGCCACAGAAGTGTAAAAATAATTTTTGTTTTTGCAAGCAAAAAAAAAAAAGCATGGAAGATTTCAAAAAGAAGAGCTATTATTAGCAGAAAAAGACAACATATTCCAAATTCTCTGAACATATAAAAAGAATTAACTTTTATTTTGATGTTTTGAAAGTAAGATTAAAAATATTCAAAAAGAATGAAAACCACAATGTGATTTTCAAAACTGCTGGTTTTAGAGTGTGGCATCTTGCAGGTCCAGTAAAAACAAGCAAACCACAAGAAACACAGCAACTTGCTGGGAACTGGTTTAAAAAAAGACTGAATTTGTAAAAACGGAAGGTCTCTCATTTTAGGGTTGTCAAAGACTGAAGAAACCAGTGCATTTGTAGATAAAATATTGCTGAACAAGAAATACAACAAAATAAAAGAAGGAAAACTTCAAGAAGTTTGTGTCATATTTGCTTATTAAAAAGCGTTGGTAGGTGGCTACTGCTCAAAGCATAACCTTTTCAGATTCTTCGTTTTCAATGAAATTCATTACCATTACAGGGTAAAATTACTGAGGAGTACATCTGACTTCCACTGTGTCCACCTGGACTACTGCACAAAAGGAGACAGACCCCACACATTCCTCAGATATCAACTCTACTTCTGAAGGCTATAAAAAAAAATATTTTCTCCCTTTTACTGCTCTCTTGTAAGAAATAAATATAAGGTCAATTAACATAACATTTCCACTTAAAATCCTACCTACTGTTCTTCCTTCTCCCTTCAAAAACACAACCCCAAGCCAAAATAAAACCCATTAAAGTTTCTGATTTTGAGCTAACGCTTTTATATCATGTGGAAAGGCTAAAGCATCACTGATCCCTAGATTTTAGTCATGGGAGGATTCCCAGAAGAAGAAACAGAGACCAGAAAGCCCTGGGTCATCTATTAACAACATCTTCCCTGTCAAACCCTCCTATATGAGACGTGCCAAAGTTGGGAAAGGGATGTGGGGGTAACGAACAAAGCTCAGAAAACTAAATCTCTAATGTAACCAAATTTGGTCTCACTTTGGCCCTGATATAATCCAAATTATCAGTTCTCAGAAGTACAGACTAAGTAAAACTTAAAAGGTGCAAAGAAGTATTCTCTAACCCTCTTTTTCCTTGGTTTCCCTTAACATCACCAGTTTATCAGGTCATTCACTTCAGAGGCGCATTCAATAGCAATATTTTCATAAAGGGGAAAACCTGAACCTAACACCAGTAGTGTTAATAAATGCAAGTATCCAAAATTGGCATCCCTGAATCTGCAATAAGTTAAAGGAACAGTATTAGACATTGAAATTTCTTGCCATTTATTAAAAAACAGTGCAGAAGGCATGAAGCTGATCAACACCAGCCTTTTATATTTGAGAACCTGGAAACACTAATTTTAAATAAAGAGGTAACTACCAGTGAAGTTTGATTGGATAAAACAATAAATGCTTTTAATTCTTTAAGTTCTGTATGCAGTAATAGAAGAAAAAGTCATTAAGTAAAATCAAAAGTGGGGCAATGTAAACTGTTTTCCACAGAGAAGATGAAAATACCAATTGAAAGCAATGAATTATACAATTTACAACTGAAACACTGGGAAATCACAAAAATATAGTAAGTGATGGACATGGTAGCACATGGCTGGCAATTCAAAGGACAGATACCTTCTGGGTGACTAGGATGGAGGTTCATTACCCTAATTTAATGCAAATTATTTATTCTTAATGGACAAATAACAATTTTAGTATAACTGGTCATTATTTTTACCTACCTGCAACTATCCTCTTTATATAGACTTACAGTCCCTTCCTCCCGCCCCAATGGCATAGGATACAATGGAGACACAATTGAGAATTATTAAAAATAACACAATTGACATGACCACTGCCCTTCCACCTCCCTATAAAATCACAGCTTCCAACAGTCACGTTTCATGAGGACCACTCTGGATCAATGAAGATCCCTGACAAAACTGCTGAGAACGTCAGATCACCTCTTTTTTTGACAGCAAGATTATCTTTCACTATCAGATGCTGGAGTAGAGATTTTCAAACTATTACATTCTCTAGTCCTGTAATTCTCTGTATTAAGTGAGTTTGTAGAATACTGTATACATAATATGCATAGCAGAATGCTATTTAGCACAATTAATGTCAACCCTATCAAGCACAATACAGTTACACAGCATTTCTAAGAGAGAGCAAACAGTTCATTGAAAATGTCACTTGAGCTCCCAAACTGGATAACTAACTATTCAATTCAAATGCTATTGTATCTGAACTCCTTAGCATTCCCTTTTAGCATGTCAAACAGTAAACTAGCAGGCAGTCCTTCCATTTCTTTTACTGGAAGTGAACTGTGTTTACAAACACAAAGGTACTACAAGTAAGTACTCTCAGCCCCGTGTGCTTTTGAGGAGTTTTCTAGAGGTACCTGATTAATAGAGCCATCACTGTAACACAGAACTCAACAAGTTTTAACTGTCTTTTTTATCAAATCATTCAGCAGGTAAGTTGGTGACGTGCAAAGAAAAAACTGCTTCACTCGAAAAAACAAAACACATAGCAAGCTTTGAACATGCAGTGAATGATGAATTGTCTATCACAGCAGGCAAATGACTGAAGCAAGTGAAACTGAAACTTCTTAAGACATATTAATGCAGTTTCAGAAATACAATGCGAATTGCATACAGCTGCTACAACAATAAGCCAATACATCACATTTTTGCTGCACCTGCTTTGTACTCTCAATTTCATTTGTTATTGAAGGATGTGCTTTAATGTTGAAATGCTGCATATTAAAATTTTAGGTTCCATTATTCAAAAAATGCTTGTAAACATGTTCATATACTTTTAGAGTAAAAGAGTAATACCATATATGCAAAAAATTACACTATTATAGATTGAAATAGGCAGATTTAATAACACTTTTACTCTACTGGTCCTAATCTGTCAAATGAGAAATATAAGCTGTCATTAATTTACTTAGGTCATTGTTAATCACTATAGGAATCAATTTTCTTGTTCTTATCATCACCCTTTCTCATAACATCCAACTGGTAACTTCAGTTAGTGATCCCAGCAACCTTCTTTTACTCTTTAAAAAGAAATTCAGATCATTTGGGAAAAGTCTTGCACACCACAAACATTCTTAATATGCATATATAAATAAAAACGTTCCAACTGTCATCCCAAATAACTCTACACAGAGCTAGCTATCACTAAACTAAATATATAAAAATACACAGCCTACTGGAAAACAAAATAATGAAGGCTAACACTCTGCAAAATAAGCCACCCTTTTCCAGATATTTCAGAGGTACTAGGACCTCTCTGCTGGTGGTGTTTCATAGCAATGCTTCTTTTCAGAAGTATGACTTCAAAGCAGCAGGCTTATGAAATCATGAAAGGATGCAATACATAATATAAAGGAATGATCATGTCCCCTGCTTATAAGGTTAAATAAACAAACATAATTAGAGAAAAACCAAAATGAAGTCTGCAAGTATACCAAAATGAGGCCAAACAGATAAGAAGACTTAAGACATACTCTTAGAAATTTTAAGCACTTGAATCACAACAAGAGTAATGGATGGGAATGGTTAATTGTTTCTTTCTCGGTTTTTCATTGCCAGACCCAAAAATAAAAGCAGACTATGTGTGAGCAGAACACAGAAAAAGAAAAGTAGCTTTGCACAAAGAGAAAAACAAAAACAAAAAAAGAAACTAAACCAAAAACCTGATATCAAGTGTTACCAATGAAATACAAACTGTATGTTACAAGTGGTGACATTAGGCAGAGGAAGGCCACATCCTTGATTTTCTTCATGTGCTGTAGTGTACTTAAAATTTAGGTTAAAATGTTGCATATTATCAGAAACTATGTTTAGCTAATGCTTTTACAACTTAGTGCTACTAAATCCAATTGTGGAATATTTGTTAAATCTTAAAGGTATTACAGGACTTTATCCTAGAAAGATCACATAAAAAGTAAAGACCAAAGCTATTCATAAATTAACTTCAACTGCTTAAGATTCCACCTGTTTAAAATACCTGCAGTTTGAATACACAGATACTTAAAACAAGTGGAAATTAATTCTGAAGTACTGCCACTAACATTGACTGTCATTCAAACAGTCGAGCTAAACTAAATGTTTCAAGAAACAAATGGCGGGTGACAATGACCATAAACTGAACTTCAAATATACAATTTCCTTCTTCTTTTTCAGTTCCTTGCTAACATTCATGTTCAGTGACTGCAGTTACCGGGATATCTTAGAGCAAAAACCAGAGATTCAGATTGTGACAGCAAATGTACATCTAAAGTTGAGTACATGCTGACAGCCCTTCTCATTTTATGTATGACATACTTAAGGTTCGATGATCAACTTTGCTATTTCTACATCATCTTTACAAATTGCACTGATCATTTTACTCTCTAGGTATAGAACTATTTGAGCTCGTTGGTTTTGGTGGGGGGGGTTTTAATGTTTCATTTACGTGAAGCTTATTCTGAAACTTCTCTTTGCAAGCAGGTAAAAGTTCTTTGTTTTATTTGGAAATACTAAATGGTGAAGCAAAAGAGTTCATATTACTTACTCTACGTTATCAGGGACAAGATGGACATGATTCTCCTAATAAAGAAGTTATTTCTATTATGTCATCATATTTTGTTATCTGTGTGTTCCTTTTTTATTGAGATTAATTTTGCAGGGTTTTTTGGCTAATATTCACACAAGTTCATACTCCATTGTTTCTTAACAATGATAAAAAGAAAAATTAAATTCTAAAATGCAGGAAGAGAAATAAAATAAAAAATATGATGTCAATGGAAAGCCAGTAAAATACACTATGGCCAATAAAAAGATGAGGGAACTACAAGAAACTCGCACAAAAAGTAGGCTACAAGGACTAGTATGGGTATTTTTACACATAATTTTTGAGTCTGGCCTACATAATTTATTGCCTTTGACATCATTTTGCTTTCCCTTTTTGTTAAAAGTACATTTTTTTCTAAAAGTCAGCAATACCTTTGTCTACCTGTCCTGTCTGGGAGACTGAAAGATAAAGGTCTGTAAGAGAGAAGAATGGAAAGAGCCAGAAAAGATCAGGAGGTTCAGAAAAAATGAGGCCCAACTTAAAAAGTCTAAATCACACGCAGTTGAACACTCCAAATAGAGAAGATGCAGCCCAGGTTTACCTGCAATACTTCCAGAGGCTCTGAACAAAATCCCAATGACCCCTCTCCCAAAAAATTCCCTCCCCTTATCACAACAAACCTTTGGTTTTAGGATTGACCAGAAACCCATTCACAGATAAACACTAAACTGGAAGGCAGAGAAATGTATTTAAGACAACATTTCTCAGAGTATAAATAGTTTCCTTTGTAGCCCATCCAAGCAATATTAGAGCTGAATCACAAATCAAAGCTATGGACTCCCTTATAGTGGTTTAAATAATTAATCTCCATTGAAAGCATTAACAAATTCTTTGAGTTGACAGCTTTGCTCAAATACACGTGAATTTAATATATACATTCAGTCTTCTTCACTAAATTCTAACTGAAAGCCTGTTTAGAAACCTAGTGTATAACTAAACAAATACCTGATGTCAATTGGCTGAAATTTGTATATTACTGGAAGCCAGATGGGCACAATAAAAACTGAACTACTTCTGAAAACGTAACCCAGTTACAGCTTTATTAGTTTCATCATTTCAGCTACAAAAGGAAACGCAATTCAACCTTAAAGTAGCTGATTTGTGAATGCAAGAACTCTGAAGGAGGTTTAAAGCCAAAGAGACTAAAGCGACTGGTGTGGCACAGGTGGCACTCCTATAAACTATGGACTACATCGATAATAACTTCTAAATTTTAATTTTTTTTTTTTAATTAAAGACAACTAAGAAAATCCACTAGTTTTGATTTCTTAGTGAACAGCATTCAAAATTTATTAAGTTATTACTGATTTTGATTTACATGGATTTGCTTGTGTCTTGAAAATATGTGTTCAGGAAAGACATACTGGAAGATTTACAATCTTGATCAAAAAGTCAAAAGTAAAAGAAATAGCAATCAGGAAAATTCTGTGGCTATACATGAAACAAATGGTTGATGATCTGAGAAAATAATAACCAGGTATTGTGATGAATCTCAACATTATAGCAACTGTTAAATTTGAATAGAAATAGTCACTGAACTAAGGAAAAAAAAGTATTTGTGGTGAGCAGACCGTGAAATGTTCTATTCCATCCCAGTCACCAAGTGTTTTAATTTATCACTGCTACTTCTTTACCTTCTATAATACATTGCTGAATGTAAAGGAACAAGTTCCTATTTGCCTTGTATACACTTCAAGTTCTATGTGTTTTTCCACTTTGCCTTGTATACCACTTCAAGTCCTATGTGTTTTTTTCAGATCTTCTCCCATTTACTTTTATACTAAAAGCATCTTGAAAGAAAGAATGACTTATTGATGAATAACGGAAAACAGCAAGTATTGCAGCTGGCTGCACTGAATCAATATGTTTCAGAAGACTAGTCAGAGACTGGTCTACAGTTAAGCTAGTATCGGCACTCACATAATTAAATGCTTTCAGGTAAAACCAATATGTACATAATGCATGGTAGAACATAGCTGCTCAGTAAGTGCAGCTTTTGGGAACACTATGCTACTTTTCTATCAAATAAAGAAAAACATATGTATACAGAAGTTATTCAACTGTAGTAAAAAATTATAAGAATAACTCCAAATATTCATCTCTGTGATCAATATTTCATTCTGAGTGTGAGAAAATTACTAAAATTAGTATTTTGGACATCTTCAAAATCTACCATAGAATCTTTTCAGATGCATATTGCTATGTACTGAATCATATCATACCTAACTTTTTCGTGGTTCTCACATATTGCTGTCCTGTTCTTGGATATAGTTTGAAAGTTGTGCAAAACAGACAATTAATGTATTAAAAAAAAGTTAAGGTGGTGCAGCATAAGACTGCAGAATTAGAAGAACAGTATACATTGTACCAGAAAAAAATGCTGAAGAATTAATTTCCCTCTTTATTGCACTTCAGTTAGAACTAGGAAATTATCTGGGTCCTCTCCTAACATGTCATTTAGTTCATATTTATGCCACCTGCACGATTTCAATCTACTCAACAGAGTTCAACTTAAAAAGTCTCCAATTCAAGCAAAGGCTTGTTCAGAAACTTGAATATTATGCTTTGATGTGTTCTTCTGAGGAATTACTGTCATCATTAAGAATCAAACACAGCCTTAGCTAAGATATACTAACAGTATTTTGGCTTACAAGGCACATATGGTGACGTTAAAGGAACAGTAATATTCTGTGTCATAGATAAAGTAATTCTAAAATCCCTTCTTAGTCTAAATGTCTTTCCTAAACACAAATTCAACTATTGTTGAATAGTTGGTCACAAACTTATGTGTGATCCCTCACTTGGCCCATTATGGGCATATACACAATATCATTTTCTCAGTCCTTGAAGACCAAAGGTTCAGATTACCAAAACTGAAGAATTCATATTCACTTTAAAGGGTTCAAAACTGGGCTTTAAATTTTATTTAGTCCATTTCAGTCCAATTTTTTTTTTTGTGTTGCAGTATTACCGCTGCTATTTATTTCAGGTGCTTAGAAGCACACCAGCACACAGGAATATGAAGTCTTTGTAGACACGAAGACTTTGTTTCTTTATCCAATTTTATTTAAGTGCTGGATCCACCAGTCCAGCATAACAAATAGGCTGGAAATAAAATGTTTTCTGCAAGACAAACTTAGAGAACTACAGAAGTATCTTAATAGCAATGGCGCACAGTGCTATTAGATACAAAAAGCAAAAACTAATCAGCAGCAACTCTAAGCAGTTATTACTTATGAAGAAAGGTACAACATCCTCAGATACATTGCAAATTTTTGGCATTATAAGGAGGCAGATTACACTATTTAGTTTGCTATGGACAAAGTGCATTATATAGCATGCATTTACTACAACCCTGTTTTTAATTTAGAAACCACACAGTGTATCACTCTTACCTCAGATTTCTCCAGTTTATTTTGAGCATCAATCTGAGTGACAATTTCATTCATGTTGGTCTCCAAAACCATTCCACCCATGACCATTTCAGCCAATATATTATGGACCTAAGAGAGACCAAAAGAGAATTTTAAAATGCAATATATCCCCCATAAAATCTGGAAAGATGGTATCTAGATTCCTCAATACAGGAAAACATGTATTCTGTAAATCACTTAATTAATGTTAGCAATTAATCTAAAACCATTTGGGAACAAAGCTCATCGCTTCATGTTTCTTTCTCCAGTATCTTCTTTGCACACAGCTCTGTTACAAACTCATCTGCTATACCACTTATCAATGCCAAAAAACATTCGCATTCTTCTACCTTTCAGTTCCCATTTTCTATCCAATGATTAAGAGTTCTAATTGGCATCAATAGCAGTAGTACCTCTAGCGAGCAGGTTCTACAAGACTAAATAATTGCTCACAAATAGATGTGTAAACACTACCTTGGACTACAACTAAGAAGGAAGAGAGGCTATGAAGCTCACCTAATATGGATCCCAAGATTGGGCTTAGAAGTAGAATTGACATTCCTGAGCTACACCATAAATATGGAATCTTCAGCATCTACAAATAAGACTGACAGCCAGGACTCAAACTGAAGGAGCACATAAACCTGCTAGGGACACTAATGAAATGGGTATGTTTAAATATCCCTCTTCCCTGCAACCCTGACTTGAGGATGAAAGCCCTGGTTCATGAATCTCTGCTACAGAGTCTGCATTCACACTTTATTAAAGATTTTTGTTTTGTTTTAAAAAGGTATCCTTCTGCATACTTTTAGTAAAAATCCACAATTACTATGTAATGTATAATATTTTAATCCCAAATTAGTATTTAAATCTGAAGACAAGGAACGCTTTTCTACTTTTCGAAAATAAACACACATAATCGGATATCTCAAAAGCATAATTTTACTACTATTTAGGATATTCTCCCAATTTCCCTGTGGATCAAGGATACAAGTAAATCTCTAAGTCAAATAACCTGGAGGCACTACATCAAAACCCAACACAGTTCTTGGGTTTGCCCCCTACCTAAAAACAAAATTTTATTTGATTCCCTGGTAAATTTTAAGTGTATTTCTGTACAAATTTACAATTAATGTGTTTAGAGAGGCTGAAAACAACTCCTCTTCAGGCCCCTTTGGGCTCTTCCGGCACCTTTTTTCTATATACTTCTTAGTTCTCTGCCTCTGGTACCTTGAATATTTAACTTCTTCCATGCAAACAGCTCCATACCTTGGATCATGCTTATTACCTTTCTCTGCATTTTTTTGTACTTTCAGGATGCAATATTGAAGTCTAACACACAGTATTTAAAGATGTTTAAAGCCTAGATGGCTTTAAAGAAGCTTAACCATTTTCTGTGTCTTGCCCCGTTTTTCGCCCAAAGGAATAGTTTCCTAAGTAACAGCATGTAATTAATTTTATTTGGTAATCTGTATATGAAAGGAAATCACAGCTTTGATAAATACTGTTACATAACTCCCTTCTCTTAAATATACAAGTTTGCACATATAAAAGCAGCAGCAAGCAGTAACACAAAAATAGGTAGTAACTGTTTTTCTTTTTATGGTAAATACATATTAAATTAACAAATACACATTATTGTCTATACTTTTTCTTATTTAAAAAATCATTAATTATTTTCCTAAAGAAATAAAATAAATCTTAACTAAAAAGGCATTAAATGCAAAATACATTTAAATAGTGTATTCAAAATAGTACTTAAGTGAAAGACTGAAGGCACAAGGAATTGACATCTTATATTCCAAAAAGGATCTGACTGTTGAGAACATCAACTTTTCAAAATCTGAAATTGCTGGTTTATAATAACAATTTTCAAGTGCTTTTTCAAAAAATCGAGAGTGCTTCATATTTACGTTTGATGTACTCTCTAAAAGCATGAATACATACTCTAACAAAGAAGGAATGTATCAAGAAAAAACTCTCCCAGGAAAATTTGGCAAACACATTTTCTTGTCTCCAAGCAATTTGATTCTGGGTGGTTCACTGTTCTGGTCAGACAATAAACTCTTGCAAGAGATCATGATACTCCCAGAGATATTTCAATATGCACCAAAAACTTCTGAAAAAACCAAAGTATTCCCTTACATCCCTAACTGAATGTATTCTATTATTTTAGTTGTATTAGCTTTCAGTGATGCCTCTTCAATCAGAAAGCATTACACTCTTAGATTCAGTGTGGGAATCAGTGCAGGACTGAAATGAACCTCTTCCTCCTCCTCTTGAAAATGTCTTGCTCCAGCTACAGCAAGTTTGATTGGTTGCTTTGAAACACAAATTCTGTAAGGAATTTAGTTTTAAGTTAAAAGGAGATCTCTTAGTTAGCTAAAGCCAAGTAGTAGATAAACTCAGCTGGAGTTAAGAAGTTAATGATTAGCTGAGAGAGAAACTAGGAGAAAGTTCTGATTAATTGTGTGTCATTAGAAGTTTGTTCAGCTGTACCCACATGAGGAGTAGAGAAACTGGGTTAGGGAGATCAGAAGGAAAAAGACATGTATTAATTATCCTATTTAGTTAATTTGCTCATGGGCATCAGGGAAGCAGACCATGGTGACCTCAGCGCCAATTTAATTGTAAGAATGCAGGGGTGGAAAGGTCAGGATGAAGAGTATGGTCTGACTTCCTCTAGATAGACCCCAGACCCATTTAAGAAGCGTAGTACGCATGCTTAATGATTTTAACTAATTATCATAGGAAGCAGGAGATGGGAGGTGTTTAACGTTATGACTATGTATTTTTACTCTGAATATTCATTACTGTTATAGATAAATCTATTGTGAATTGTTTTAGGAATCGGCACTACGTCTGAGCATGTAGCTGCCCCAGCGCTGCCATTAAACATACCTCTTCCTAGCTTTAATTAGTTTGGAGAGTCTTTGTCCGTGGGGTCCGGAACATCTTAGATATTTCTGTATCAGCTTCTCTCCTGTACAAGCTACACTCCCCAACACCCCAAGTCCTCATCTGCTACAGCACTTTAGAAACACTCATTCCCACCTATATTCCATTCTCCAAATCAATTTCTCATACTGTATCAATATTCTTGAATAAGCATATCTTGTGGCTCCAGGTCACTATAAGCCATCACTAGGTCCTGTACAATGGTTAGTGCCTGACGAAGATAAATATCTCCTTACAGAAATATCATATAAAATGCTACTAAAGAGACAACAGCTGTTGAGATTACATAGTTTAACTCTTCTACATGCCACATCATGTTTTTACAAGAAAAAATGCTGTTTCAGGCAGTGTCTTGGAGTAATCTATGATTATAATTTATTCCATGATCCTCTGCTTATGCCCAAAAAATTGTTATTGTTGTCTTGTTCTGCACACCCTTTTCCCCCTTTCCCGGCTTGCGAGTATCACATGACCCCAGCCAAGATACTTCCGGGTTTAGGGGGACCAAAATGGTGCTCACTCCCTTCTGGTATGAGGGGCCGGAATGTCACCTGCACTTCGTCCGGTTTGCGAGGCAGCAAGCCTCGTTCCTTTTCTTCTGGTTCTGGGTTTGGAAACGTGGCCAGGAGAAGGCTCTCTCTTCCGGACCGGGAGGCAGGAAGCCTCACCTCTTCTTCCGGTTCCAGGGATCGGAGTTTGTCAGAGCTGCATCAGGAGAGAGAGGAGCAGAGCTGTTTGGTGTTCTGCTGGACTCTGCTGCATTCTGCTGTACTCTGCCATTTTTCTGCTGCCCTGCTGCTTCCTGCTGTGCTCTGCCACGGCGGCTGCGGCCAGAGAGAGAGAGGACCAGGACCGCTCCCACTGGAGCCCTGCGCTACAACAAACTGAATTGAGCAGATCACTTCTCCAGAACCGGTGGAAGACGGATCACCAAAAGGGGAGAGGCTGTGCCCAGTCCCAAGCCCCCGGAAACCAAGCTGGGGAGAGAACACACACAGAAGACTCCAACGCAGCTGTTTTCACCTGCTGTAATTGCCCTTGGGAGGGAAGAAAATCAACACTAGGTAGCCACTGGAAGTTTTTCTCTGCTACTAGACTGCTCCATGGGGAGCAGGGTGGGTCTGCTATCCCTCCACGTGGGAGGCCGCCGTCTTTGGAGCACGTGTTGGAAGAGGAGCATTCCTCCTACACTGCTTCCACATTCTGGACACTTGGAGGGGGATTTTGTTTCTCTGTGTGTGTGGCAAAGTGGGTTACGACGGTTTAGTGCTTAACAGGTTTGTCTTCCCTTGCCTGGTGGGCAGGTATTCTGTTTGTTAATAAACTGTTTAATTATTTTTTTTTCACTTTCATCTATTGGTATTCATTTCCTATTGGTGCAAAAGGAACCCTTTTTGAAGAGGAAGACTCAGTCCAAAGGGTCTCTCTCCTAAATTTGTCTCAAAACCGAGACAGGCAGGTCTTGAAAGAGAATTACAAGAAAGCCACCTTCCACAGCTCCATCACAAACTGAAGACACAGAACAACTCTCATTCAAATAAGTTAGCCAATCCTCACTTTTCTCAATACCAGACCACTCAAAACACAAATATTTTAAACATTTCACCCCAAACAGCTCCCATACATAAGTACCCATTATAACTAGGACTGTCTAGATCAAACTGGAGCAGTTGCTGTTTTTCCCTTTTGCACACTTGAAATATATTAGCAAGCCAGGCCACAAATATCTGACAAGAGAAAGTTTATGCATTAACTCTGAAGGCTCAATGCATTTTGCCTCTTGACAAAGTGACCTTATTGGCAATTTAAAGAGTATTTGGCACTGTGATTTCATTCTCACAGATACATCTTCCTGTTTTGCTCTCAGACCTTCAAGAATACTGATGAACTTAAACTGGAGAAAGCAAAAAAAGGAAGAATGGAGATGCCATCAGATTCGTCACAACTGCACAACTAATGCTACTGTACGGCAGGCAGCAGCCTTGCATTACTACAGAAGTTCATGTCTCTCTATTGTATTATTTTGTTGATTTATGGTCAAGTTAAAAATCACCGCACTGGTTAATGTCATGTTCAAAGTTTTTTTAACTCAAGATTTCACTGATCTTTTGTTGTGGAAATGGATTATTTTTACTAAAATATCTAAGTGTATTTAGGGTTCACATTTTTCTCAGAGTTTGAAAATTCTAGACTAACATTTAATGGGATTCTCTGGCAGATTTTTAGATTTTTAGTAAATCAAATGAAACAGTTAAGTTCTAGCATTCATTTGATAGGTAATTTTCAAGAGCAAATATCATTTCCTATCCAATACAAAGTAAAATATTCTTCAAGATATTTAACATTTTGAAGCACCTAGGTTCTCTACATTTTATTAGAAATGTGTTGGCTATAAAGTTATGTTAAGGAATACTCCTTAATGAAACATGCTACAGAGTAACAGCTTGGAGTACATATCAGCCAAAGCATTCTTCAGCTAAAGATCAAAGTCCTTTCCACAAAACAATAGCAGTACTTTTGTTCTTTAAGCTCAGAAGCCAATATATAAAACACTCCTGAACTCTTGTGTACTTTAATCTGCCATTTTGGAAATATCCAACATGTTCCAGTCAGACTAGAAATTCTAATAAATTGTTCATGAGCAAGGTATTAATTCAAACACCTACTTAAGGTAATCTGCATTTCACTGTCTGCTCAAGGTACAAGTGTTTCTTCCAAAAGAAATTCCTGATTTTGAAACAAACTGAGTCAGTTTGACATCGTTATTTCAGATAACTAACTTGGTATTATTTTTAGTTTACTTTTTCTGTCTTTGCTTTGACATCTTTTGCTGTTGATGCAGAAAGATGTTCACAGATAGGGAAAGGTGACTGGACAGAAAGCAACGTAGGCATCAAATACAACTGAAGGAATAAATTCTGTATATTAAATTCTCAGCATTTTAGATATTATACCAAGAAATGTCAAAGTCCTTTTAAATGAAAGATGACTATAGTAATAGCATTTCTCAAAACTAGATTAACAAATAAAACACTTGTCCCTTATAGCTGGGGATATTCAGACAAGATTGTTTCTAAATGTTTGAAAAAAGACAAAGTCTGCTGGAAATTTAGAACAGAAAAATCCACAAAGCATTTAAATTACATAATCATAGCATATGAAAGTCAACTGCCAACCAAGTTTTATATAACTTCAGTTCTGAGTGACATAAACCCTAACCATAAACAAAATAGAACAGATTACTTCTTGAAGCGAATCCTACTCTAAGAATATTCAGATGTCTCGGATTTTACAATTTTATGTGCAATATTACTATGCAAATCTCCCGTATTATTTTATTTTTCCTCAGAAAGGCATGTTCCACTACAGCTTTCAAGTCATAGAAGTAATATTTTAGCAGAAACAGTCTGGATTTCACTGACAATTAAATAATAGAATCATAGAATCATTAAGGTTGAAAAAGACTTCTAAGATCATCCAGTCCAGCCTTTGACCAAACACCACCATGTCAACTAAATCACAGCACTAAGTGCCATGTCTAGTTGTTTCCTGAACACTTCTGAGTATGGTATCTCCACCACTTCCCCAGACAGTCCACTCCAGTGCCTGACAACCTTTTCAGTGAAGAGATTCTTCCTGATATTCAACTTGAGGCCATTTCCTCTTGTCTGTTGCTGGTTATTTGAGAGAAGAGACCAACCCCCCTCCTACTACAACATTCTTTCAGGTGGTTGTAGAGAGCAACGTGGTTCCACCTGAGCCTCCTCCCCTCCACTCTAAACACTCCCAGTTCCCTCAGCCACTCCTCATAAGACTTGCTCTCTAGACCCCTTCACCAGCTTTTTTACCTTTCTCTGGAAAGTAATGCAGTTTAATACCAAGTATCAGTTGAACAAAACATTTTACTCAACAAAAATATTACAGGGATGTCATCACAGTACCTTGTCTACATGGAAAATTAAATCCAGTTCACAGACATTTTCAAAACATTTGTCTAGTGTTTCCACAAATACCTGCAAAGAGGGAAAAAAAAGCCAAAGGTCAATCTTTAACAAAAACTCTATAGTTTCATTAGGTGTGAGGTTTGAGAAAAGCAAATACAGAAATTAAACACTGGTCAGATCTTAAGGCATTAAAGGCATCTACAGAAATTCTATGGTTAACACTGTAATGTCAAGAGTATGTTATCTATGTAGAGGGCAAAACTGTATGCACAAGCTTATATAGGTTAAAATTCTGCTAAAAGTCACACAGTTTTCAAAACAGATACACCTTGAAAAACTAGTAACATAACCTACACTATAATTTTCTCAGCTGTGATTCAAAGTATTCCTTCCCATTTCATTAGAACTCAATTATTAAGAAAAAAATTCAGCTTTTCCCATTACTGTTACTATTTTTAACAATTACTACATTGCAGCCATCTCCTAGTTAACCAGACTGTTAACTTTGCTGTTAACTTTCAGCATCATTGCTTTCAGCAGCAGTACAACAGCTTTTACCCGATTTAGACTCATTGAATTCAGGATAAAAATGAGCTGTCTTAATGTCACATCTGTTGATCCTGTCAGGTATATCACCACATAAATTTAGAAAAGTCTAGCAGTTTATACACAGGCAAATAACGCCTCCCTGAATCCAGAATATAAAAGCATAAAGCAGAAAAATCCAAGCAGCTGCTGAACTCCAGCCACTGATGTTCCCTGCCAGATTTGGACTGTACATCACCTTGCTCTGGGTGTTTCTGTAACAGATTTCTTGGTATTTATGTTTGTACTTTGATACACCAAGAGCATCCAGTCCCCAACTAGGCCAGATAATGAGATGACTGTCCTTGCAGTACTTAAGCTCCTGAATGCCAACTCCGGTCTTACAGAGTTATAAGCACAGTTCCCTTTGTGCAAGGGATAACTCCTACAGATGTAGATATGTCAAGATCTCTCTTTAAGTTAAACATAAGATTGAGCCTAGGGTCTTCAAAGTTAAAAAGAATTTCTGTAAGAATTTACTGATCTATTATTAATGACAAGTAAATAAGCTGCAACTTGTTGGAAATTTTAATTAGTTTTAAATGTTTCAAGGCCATTTTGTCACAATATGTATCTAACATAATTTATTAAGTTGTCACTGTATGCAATTTTTTATCCAATTCTAAACTCAAACTTCCTAAACAAGCAATACGGAAGATAAACACCTGATTTTGATTCTCTGTTCAATGTGATTTATGAATCCCATCTTAGCATTTGAGAGGCACCAGATTTCAAACTGCCTAGGCCCAGAAAAGTAGGAATGAGAAACCATGTTCTGACAGATCACAGAATTGTTTAGGTTAGAAACCTAAAGATCAATGAGTCGAACAGTTAAGCTAGCACTGCCAAATCTAGCTCTAAACCATGTCCTTAAGTGCCACACCTAGATGTTTTCTGAACACTAGGGATGGTGAGACTCCATCACTTCCCTGGGCAGCCCATTCCTATGCCTGACAACCCTTTCAGCGAAGAAATTTTTCCTAATATCCAATCTAAATCTCCCCTGGCACAACTTGAAGCCATTTCCTCTTGTCCTATTGCTTCTTCCTTGAGAGAAGAGATTGAAGCATCTCTTCCTTTCAGGTAGTCGTAGAAAAGATAAGGTCCCCGCAATCCTCCTTTTCTCCAGGACAAATACCCCCAGCTCCCTTAGTCACTCATCGTAAGACTTGTGCTCCAGCCCCTTCACCAGCTCCACTGCCTTTCTCTGGACTCGCTTCAGGCCCTCAATGTCTTTCTTATAGTGAGGGGCCCAAAACGGGACACATGATTTGAGGCATGTCCTCACCAGAGCCCAGTACAGGGGAACAGTCACTGGACTCACTATTGCTGAAATAAGCCAAGATGCTCTTGGCCTTCCTAGCCACCTGGGTACACTGCTGGCTCATGTTCAGCTACTGTCAACCAGCACCTCCAGGTCCTCTTCCACTGGGCAGCTTTCCAGCCACTGTCCCCAGCCTGTTGTGCTGCATGGGGTTGTTGTGGCCCGAGGGCAGGGCCCAGCACTTGGCCTTGTTGAACCTCATACAATTGACCTCAGCCCATCAATTCAGCCTGTCCAGATCCCTCTGTAAAGCCTTTCTGCCCTCCAGCAGATCAACCCTCTCACCCAACTCAAGGTCATCTGCAAACTGATTGAGGGGGCACTTGAACCCCTCATCCAGATCACTGATAAAGATATTAAAGAGGCCTGGCCCCAACACTGAGCCCTGAGAACACCACTGCTGACCAGATGCCAGCTGGATGTAAGTCCATTCACCTCGACTCTTTGGGGATAAAGGGCCTGCTTCTACAGATATGCATTTATGTCTACAGACCCAGTGAAACAGGTCTACTCGGCATCCGCCATTCCCAACTGTCTACCTTGCATATCAACAAAGATTACTTTTACATCTTAATCACTGGTCCTCAGGTCCTGCTTACACTGTAAAAGAGAAGAGGATCACACCCTGCTGTTGCTATTACTACTACTATCAATGTCCATTTTAAAGTCAAACAACAGATCTAATTGATGTTCCATGCATTTAAAACACGGAGTATTCTTTAATACCAAAATACAAATCCGTCACCTAAACTAGGAACATAGAGCAGATTCAGAGGCAGACTCACGACCATAAGGTTTGCTGACAAGTTAACCAAGAAAATGAATATGCTTCTGTTAAATTACACTGAAGCTAAGCAAAGAAGGGGGTTTTTCTTCGAGTAGTTGTTAATTCATTCTGGTAATAACAGTCTTCTATAAAGAAGGGATGCAAGCAAACAAAGAAACTTGTATGTTAAGCAGGAAAAACTACACATTTGACAACCATGTGCAACAAGACAAATGACCAAAGATGTTCTCTTACTTTCCTTGCACCTTAGGAGAACGCAGTTGCAAGGACAGTACTGTTTGATATTAGCTGCAAGAAGAAATTGGAAACAGTGTAAATGCAACCTTTGTCCAATGGTTTTAGTTACAAGAGCGAAGAGTTTGACACTATTTTTGAAAAAAAAATATTCGTCATATACGTCACCAAGTTTGCACATGAATTCACACACTCTGACTTTGACATCTGTCTAGTTCCTTGGAAAACAAAGGAACACATTAAAAACAAAGCCAACTCATCCTAAAAAAAATCCAACACCCAGATACATATATTTAGTAGCAGCATGTATGCTCACACATCAACAACACAAAAGTTTTATTTTTGTGACATTCTTCCAGTAAATAGAGCTTCTATAGCAACACTTGATTCATAGATACAGTGGTTACTTTTAAACGTTTACCTATTACACAGCAACACCACCACACACTAAATGAACTTGCAGATCTCTGCTAACAATGCATGACCAGTAATGCACAACAAATATTTTTCAATCAAAGGGAAATCAGCTGGCACTGATTATTCTTCAGAGAGATTTTTCACTCGCTAAGGATTTACCAAGGAAACTTTGGAAATTTCCTCCATCTTCCATTCACGATGGCGAGTTCACTCAAGAGTAATGCCAGCAGTGACAATAGTGACATCTATTATGAATGGTCTTTTAAAGCATTAGTCTGGAAGGTAACCTAGATTTTTTACACTAACATTCCTTGGCCTATTTTAAGATGCCTTGAATAATTGACATGCTAAATAAAACTAGAACCACTTTCATCAGAATATTAGTAGTCAAATGAACTGCATGCTATGGCAAGCCCAGTGCTAAAATTCAAGTACTTCATTAATCTCTTCAGATGCTGCAGACTTGTAGATCAATAACCAGAAAAGAAAACTTATCAATTGTTTTGGGAGCCACACACCCTCCACACACATCAGTTCAAATGCACATTGTGATGTTATTGGAAGAGTAACATAAATAAATGAGTCAAATAGCAGGAAAATTAGGATGTATGCACAATGAATTACTAGCTCCCTCTTGTGCTTCATTTTTGAAATGGTAATCTTCTATAGTACAAAGAAAAACCCATGCACATCTCCACATAAGTAAATAGACAACAGGAAAAAAAAAACAGAACAGGAGAAGTCCCACACCTTTCTTTCATAAGAAATATGCTTTAATAAAGCCAGATACACACCTGGAACATAAAGTATATGAAACAAACCACCAAATTTTTATTGGATCTATACAAGCCAGGACATCCCTCTACCCAGCAATATGTCAAAACATAACACATCACCTTTGCAATGAAGGGTTCATTTTTAAAATAAGCAAATAAGACAATAAAGGAATAAATCATACATTATTATTAGGAAGATAACAAGGCTAGCAGAAAATTCAGAACACCTCATCAATTAAATCTATCTGAGAGTAGATAATGTCAAATACTAACAAAAGCAGGTATAAAAGATGAGTTAAAAACAACAGGAGTAACTTGTGGTGGGTGATTCCCCACAGGTTGCCATGGCCAGCCTGAACGACATCACCTCCGATGCTGATCTCTCCTTCTCGGAGGAGGAGTCAGAGGAGGAGACAGATGTATAATCCCCACCCCCTCTCTCTCTCCCTTGCCTCGAAGATTAGAGCAGGGAGCAAGCTGTCAGTTAAAGCTAAGATACCACCCTTTGTTCTAGAACATTCTGGTACATTCAACTGTTGATTGGTTTGTGTTTTATGTACCCTCCCCTCAGTTGACTTCATTGGATATTGGACCCTCAGATCCTCCCCTTTTCCCCTATCCTATTGGTTGTGTACCCTTGCTCCTCCCCTTTTCTCCCCCCTTAAAACCTGATGCAACCCTAAGCTCTGGGGAGTTGTCTGTCAGACTCTTGCCCGTCCAGGTGTCCATTTTCCAGTTCCCCCAATAAAGGAGAGAGCGTGGAGACCCCGCTCCCTAACCCTTCATCTTCTGCTTGTGTTCCTGTGTCGACTGCATCGTGGTGTCAGTCTCCGACTGAGCGGGCACCCTCAGGGTGAGACACCCACCCATTCCTCAGAGCGGCACCAAGCCCTCGGGCACCTTGCCTGGCATATAGGCGGACGGCCAGACGGCCAGAACCTAATTTACTACAGTAACTCATAACAAGAATATCCCCTTCCTCTTCCTTAGCTAAACAGCAACGGTAAAGCTGAGGACAAAAGTAATTCAATCTGCCTATGGAGAGTTCTCATCCCAGTCATACACCTCTCTGGTTTTTAACTAATTAACATAAAAGCAATTCTATTCAGGATGCTTTAAGAACTGAGAAAAACACGTTACACGAACTGCACTGCATTTCCCACATGCATCTCATTGAACAACATTATCTTGCAAGGCTCTACAGAACTTTTCACGGAAGACTGATCTCACAGACTTCACTGCTTACTGAGTTATTCTGTCTTCGAAGTACAGCAGTGGGCCAAGACACTCAAAAATTCTTAGAGCTGACATAGGCTTTTAGGTCTGTAAAACAGTTAAGATACCACTGTAAATGTGCCTCATTTTTTCTTTATGGCAGTCTACAGGCAGTTATATTTTCACACGTATTGTCTTTCCATGCCCTAAAACCTTCACAGGCTAAAACACTGACTCTAAAATAGTATGACATAATTTACACCGAATCGAAAAGACTGCAAAACCTAAGCATAGCACAGATGCTCACCTCTCTCCGAATCCAAGTAAGCAAATATAATAAACAGAAACTTGTGTGTATATTTAAATGAAAAAAGAAAGAAAATGACCAAAAATTAACTGTGAATTTGCCTGTGTTCGAACACAGAAATCCAAGTTGAACACAGTATCAAACCAGAGGCAGAGTCTATGATTTGTAAAGCATACAGCATATTGATTAAGCTTGAGCCAAGAAGACTAGCCTGTGAAACAACTCTGACCTAATGACGACATAAGTGGCATTCACAAAAGTATCTTAGAATTAAAACAAAAACTTTATGCTGAAAAGAACTGCAGACTGCCATATGTAATCTAATCTCTATGCCTTTATTCAGTTTACATGACAGAAACCTCTCAAGTGCTATATTGAGTTCTAGGTTCATTTCACTAATTTATTTTCCATCGTAAACTGGTGTTTTATGTATCTGCTTATTTTAAGAATTTATTATATGTATAATTCATAACAAAGTCCAGATGTCTTACTCTTACCTGTGCTATCTCTGAACAATAAACAAAGATGTATAAAAATGGTTCAACACTTCTCAGGAAAAAAAAAAGCTTATTTGCTTGATTCAATACGTGTGTGTATATACTGCCAGTTTGCATTGCATGTAGGGTTGAGATGCAATAATAAACTGTCTGAGGGCCCTCTTCCAATATGAGATACATTTAATTCTGATTGCTACTACTAAGAGGATGAAACAGATCCTTTCTTCTGAGCCAGTCTGGAAATTAAAAATATTTAACTAATCTCTGTATACTCTATACTATAATCAAATAGTTGAATTACAACGATTTAGAGAAACTGGAATCCTAAACAGCTGTAGGTATTGTGGTGAGACTGTATGATTTATAAACAAAATCATACAGGACAGAAAAATGAAGTATTTCTACAAATAGAAATAGTATTTTTATTATTTCAACTCCCTACTGACGTGTAATTAAACACTGGGGCATTTATGGAAAAAAATGTGAAATTCAAAGACTAGAAAATTAAAATCTCTCACAGTATTTTTGGTACAAGAAGCAACACAATGTAGAGAAGAGTTTAAATTCCCTTTAATTCAAAAAGTTTGAGGACTGTATAATTATAGGTAGTAGTAAGTTCAAGCAATTTGCTTCAACACCTGAACATACAATTTAAGTTACACTATCTATATATGAATATGCCTCTTTTCTCTGTTCATAAATATTTTAGCACTTCTAAGTAAGAAGACACACTATGCAACAGGCAGCTAAGCAACCCTGTACAACAAACTGCTATGAACAGGTGTTCATGAACACAGCCATCGTGTACCTTGCTTGTCAACGTTGCAGTGTTCAGATATTGCAGAATGTTCTACAATCAAAGACAATGTAAGAATCCAGAAAGAAGTCTCCTTCCCCGCTACCCACACAGGCACTCTTCTGGATCTACTATCTAGAAGAGCAACACTGGAGAGCTGTTCTCAACACTAAGAGGTGTCTGTGAGAAGCTATTCAGCTTCAATAAAGGTCTACAGGGAATTGTGAGGCCTTTGAGGCTCACAGCACTTCTACAGTAAAATAATCAATAGATACAGGCCCGTGTCTCAGAACAGATTTTACTTAAATAATCAATCAATTCTCTTGCTGTGCAAACTTTTGAAAGGCTGAACAGTAAGCAAATCATATATATAACTGAGACCCATTTTATGCAATGACATAAATCACTTCATGGTGTGAAACTTTCTTGCCACATCCAAGTTCACTAACGATCATCAGTGAAATTGTTTATTTTTAAGTTGAAAAAAAATCAAAAAATCACTGATTTAGTCAGAGCTCTCTTGACCTAGGAGTGTTCGTATTTAGTACTAGACATGATATTTGTTACTAGGTTGATACAGACATATTTAGCAGTTTAAATAGTGGCCATAGCACCAAGCCTGACTGAGTTTAAGAAGAATTTGGACAATGCTTTCAGGCACATGGTGTGATTCTTGGGGTGTCCTAGGCAAGGTCAGGAGTTGAACTCAATGACCCTGATGGGTCCCTTCTAACGCAGTATATTCTATGATTCTGTGAAATCATACCTGGAAGCCTTGCAGAAGACACTGTATTTGAGGAGTTAGTGATCTTGAACAGGCCCTGTCTGGTCTACTGGGCTGAGTAGCCTGTATCTTATTAATTAATATAATCTATAACCTGTGATGTCCTTGGGAAAGATAAACCATAGGAATGGAATGTACTGATCCTGAGCGAGAGACTGTTGCATCCACATAACACAACCTGAATAGGCACAGGTGTGTGCTGTGCTGCACAAATTCCTTTGCTAAGGGATAAACTCAGCCAGTTCACTGCAGGCAGCTGTGGCAAGACAGCTCATTCCCCTCCTCCCCCCTTCCTCCTCAGGTGGAGAAGGTTACCTGCTGTTTGCATAAATTACGGAATCTCCCCTTTTTCCATAGTCTTGCGAGACACTCAGACACCTAGAGCTGACATAATTAGCTGACAATGAACAGCTGCTGTTGAGGGGAGATTATACCAGAATTTGTGAAAGACACTAAAACTTTACAAGTATAAAAGATATATCGTAACTCACAAAAATTGGAAAACCTTCTATGCACCTGTGAGGTGCGTAGGAGGGCAAAGCCCTCAGGCTCCGGGGTGCTGGGCTCGAGTGCTTCTTGTCTTCTGGAACTTGAGTGAGAAAAGCCTGGGCACACCACACTAATCCAGTAAGTCATATCAGCCTGTAAGTTATACTATTTCTTTGCTAGCTGAGCTATAAGTACTATTATTATTGTGCACTGTTTTATATATGAATCTACTAGTAATATTTCTCTTGTTTAACCTGTGTAGTAAGTAGTGTGTGTAGCCAGCATATTACTGACGGTGACACTAGCGTCTTACTAGTAATATTTCTCTTGTTTAACCTGTGTAGTAAGTAGTGTGTGTAGCCAGCATATTACTGACGGTGACACTAGTGTCTTACTAGTAATATTTCTTTTGTTTAACCTGTGTAGTAAGTAGCTTGTATGGCTAACGTATTACTCACGGTGGCACAGTGTTCACATCCCAACGCACTAGTAATATCCCTCTTATTTATCCTGTGTAGTAAGTAATCTGTTAAAGTCCCATGTCTGTGTTTTTCTTGTGTCTACTCAATAAATAATTCATGTTGCAATAGGCCTAATTGGTCATGATTAAAGAACTTGTGAGCAAGAGAGGGTTTTGAGGTGCGGGCCATCTCAAAGAACTACTGCCACAAATCTGAGCACAGGCAGAGCCCTGAAAACTCTCTCCCATTCATAACAGCAGCTCTCACGTGGTACCAGTGAACATGCCACCTGCATGGCCTCGCCATGACCTCAAACTGCAGCAAGAAGTTCTCCTGAAAATATCCAGGAAGAGCTGTTTTCCTGTGAGGAAATTATATATTAGCTCAAAGATCCAAAAGTGGGAGAGCTTCTCTCCACAGACAGGATCTGTTCTGCTGTCCTGGGTTAACCAAAGTACGTATTCGATCACTATCCACTTAATTCCTTGATAAGCTGGTAAACAATGGGTCGTTCACAGTAGCTGGGTACACACCTGGTCCCTCAGGCTATAAGCTGAGAAAAGGCAGACCTGAGAAAAGGCAGACCATGTGAGGTGGGGTAGTGTTTCTTACCTCAACCGTGGTAACTCTCCCGGAAAACAGCAGCACCTCCCATCCCGAGAGGGTCATCTCTGCTAGTGGCCCATCAGTGAACTGAATAGGCACCAGCAGAATAGAACTCCAGAAATATCCTATGACTCATGGGATTACATCACTTCCATTGCGAAACTCTCTGCCCTGGGGGAGATACCACCTAAGAACCACCACATAAAAGGCCCAGGGACTGAGAGACACCACCACCACCAGGTGCCCAGCAGAGAACCTGAACTCTCACAGGAGGACCAGACCTTTCCTACCAGACCACTGCCACGTTGTATTGGACTGCAATCATCATCCCAACAGGACTGCAACCACTGCCAAGCTGTACTGTGACTCTATCAGTTTAAGCCAGTGTTCCTGTATTACTGTATTTATTGTAACCTTTCTATTAAAATTGTAACTATGACCTAAAATCTCTCGCAAGGTATTTGTGTGAGGTTAATTTCCCCTGCTAGTTTACACTCAAACCAGCACATCTGCACAGTGTACCGTGGGAAAAATCCACCTGGGCTCCACTGGGTCCTACATGAACGTGGCATGTCCAGCATCTGAAGGGGTGTAAGATTTACATTCATTTTACATGTATCTACATTCATCTTCTTACTCAGTTGTATTAAGCAACTATCTTATTATGTCATTTGTGCTGTTGAGCATTTCTTCTTGAGATACAGAAAGAACCTGGACCCCTATGGACCTTCTTTCTCCTGACCAATCCTCACCCTACCCACCCTAATTCCCCTGGTGCAGAACACATACCTAGAGGAGTATCTGCTCTCCTTTTCTAAGGTATACCTGTCAAAAAATTCATAAGCCACAAGGAAAGTTTAATCCGAAGAGGTTTTGGATGTATTTATCCATTATACATTTGTAGTGAATTTTTTTATATATATGTGTGTGTATATATATATATATATATATATATATATATATATATATATATATACACACATGCATGTGTGTGTCTGGGTGTATATAAACACGTACACAGCACTGCGTATCAAACTTCTTACATTTGACACTTTGACACTTCTCTAGCAAATGTTTGAAATGGACCATTTTTGCATGCAGCCAAAAGAAGGCCTTGAAAAGAGAAAACAAAAAAAAAATTGTGTTCAAGAGGTTCTAAACAGTTACCCTACTTTCTCAGCAACTTGGAAAACAACTTTTTCAAAGACAGCCCAGAAAACTGCAAGCAATCTAAAAGTAATACTCAGCACTTCGTGGTATGTTCACAGTATGAAAGTGACCTTCCAGGTATTACCTAAAAAAAAGTCTCATCTAAATATTTAAGTTCTAAGCTACTTCAAAGCTATCAAGAATAAAAAAGAAAACAAGCCAAAACCATGAAGCAGCAAAAAAAAACTTACTTGTATGAGGTCTAAAATACCAAGCTCACTTTCTGAGGAATCCACACAGAAGACAAAATACAAGGTGGCATAGTGCCGGTAAATTAGTTTGTTATCCGATCCACCTATTAATCTAAACAGGAAATAAAAAAGGGAAAGCTTAGTTAGCATCTCAGGATAAGCTGGGCAAATCCTCAAGTTATTTCAATTAACAGGAGCCCTATTGTTAATGACTGGAGCTTTCCCAAGTCCAACTATATCACAACTTTTATTTTGTGATATAATTCCAATGGAAGACTACTAAGTACCACGAGAGACCAAGTTACATTTATACACAAGCACAGTTATTGTTATCCACATGGATAATAATGACATCAACTTACGCACTTTTTTATTTATATCAATTCAAACAGGTCAGAAAAAAACAGGTATTAAATGTACTTCCATTCCACACTAGCAGACACAGCACAGGGATTAATCTGCTTTACAGATTAAGAGTGTATGCCTATGAATCCTTCCCCGACCTTCTCAGAGGAGCATCAAGAGAAATTGAAAACTATAATGAAGATTGGCATTTGGATTACAAGAAAAGCCTTAAATTAGGTTTACGATCCATTTAATAAGCAAGAACATGTAACACTTGTGCTACAAAATTGATATCTTGAGAAGGAAGACTTACTACAAGCAACAGTTTATGACGCAATGTTACAGCCACAAAAGCAATTATATTTTTATGGACTCACTAATCATCAAGTCACTGAATGAGAAGAGGGCTAAAGCGGTATGTTCTTCCACTCTTCTGCTACAGCCTTCCAAAAAAAGGTACATAAATAATAGATCTACATCAGATCACTGACATTTGCTTTGAGCTGTAAGAGGCTGGCTCATACAGAAATGAAAATATTTTTTAGGCTGAACCTACATGGATGGCCATGACCATCATAATTTTTCTTTAATTCTGTAGCAGAACTGAATCATCTGTTTGGTGTACTGTAACTCATCCCTTTAGTTTCTGTCTTTATCACAGGGAGAGAATACACAGATTTAAAAAAAAAAAAAAAAAAAACCCGGAAATCTTTTGGTCACTTCTGCTTAAGCACTTTGATTTGTTAATGCTTGGCAGAGAGCAGGGATGGGGGTAGGAAAGGCGAACCCTTTGTTTCTGAAGAGCAGGAACTACAGTTACGTATCAGACAAAACTACTACAAACAAATAGGAAAGTTTCTTCTTTTGTGATTTATTTATCCAACTCATTCAAATACTTCATATTTGAAGTACACATAGTTCTACATATAAACGGTTGAAGCCTTTGGGTAAACTGCAAGCTAGAAAGTGATCCCTGTCCTGAAAAAAAAAAATGCTGAAAAAAATGTTGAAATGGTAACCCTGGAATTAAAGAGTAGGAGGAAAGACAGAATTGTGTTCTGTCTCAGCATATTTTTGTTAAGTAGCTATGATTTTTTTAAAAGTTCCAAATGTCTTCTGTCTTTCACTTACAGAATTCAAGCCAGCGTGTTTCCAATTTGAAATCATCTCCAAAAACCTAATTATAGAATAACCAGTTGAGTAGTTGGAAAAGAACCATTTCAACTTAAAAAACAGTAATAAAAAAAATCAGGAATCATTTTGATCAAGAAAAAAGACATCCCAGCTGACATGCTACAGCTAAGCATTTAACTGACTCTCCATACAGAAAATCTAGGTGTTAGCAGACTGACTTTCAGTAACCAGAAATTTCCACAAATATAATACTTAACAGACTATGACAATCTTTATCTCATAGACTGGAGACCACGAGTTTACCCCGTCAATTATGACACCTTCTTCTAGGAGGTGGCTTTTTAACTGTTTACTCTTGATGGCTAATCAATATTTCAAAATCAAACACACGTCCATTTCAGAATTTATTCAACTAAAGCACGATGACTTTCAAAAAACGACGAGATGATTAAAAAAAGATTATTTTGTGTCTGTCTTACAGAGACAGAACACATAATCTGGCTTTTCTCCTACATCGCTTTTCCTGTATTAATAAAATGTCTTGGTTGAAACTGTACTAGTTAGCACATTTCAAACCTATTCTTTTTCTTCCTAGTTTATATAGCAAGCCCAAACCCTGACAAAAAGGCTGAGTAATCTTACTATCAAATGCTGTCAGCTCAAATTTTAGGAGTTCAAACCAAAGCAACAGCTCTTAAATTTTTTAATTTTCTAGATATTTAGCTCATTTGGTCAGAGTGTGGTGCTAAAAACACCAAGGCTGTGGGCTGGATCCCTGTATGGGCCATTCACTTAAGAGCTGGACTTGATGATCCGTCTAGATCCCTTCCAACTCAGAATATTCTGTGATTCTGTGATTCAATGGGAACAGCAAATGTTAATGCCTCTTAAAAAGAGACCAGAAATCTTTAGCTTGATTATAAGGAAACAAAATCTGCCTGTTCCTCCCCATCTTTGTGTCTGAAACAATCATGGCAGTAGATACGGCACTGTGTTCATTACAGCACCAGAAAAAAACAAATGCCCAAGACATTTTGATACATATACCTGTGCTTCAGTTAGTAAAGAATATGTACACTTGGTGCAACATGATATCATTCTTTGTATTAAAAAATCTCAAGTGACACAGCATTTACATTACAGCTGTAAAAAGTTATACTGCAATCAGCAGTAATAATACTTGAAAGTCAGTAAGTATTGGGCATTTATTTCAAACTTGATACTTACAGTCCTCCTTCTAGAAAATTACAGACATTTTCATCACGTTTCGATACTAAATGGAAAGTTTCTCTGATAATTTGTTGCTGAGTATCTTCACTCTGTGAAAGAAAATACACTTTGCTAAAAAGGATTGTGCACAGCACACACAGCTGATAAACAAAACACGAAGTATATCAGCACTCTCAAACTTTCTACTTCTGAAGCCTTAAATCTGCCAGTTAACAAGATGCATATTGGTTTTGTCATTTTAAAACAAAAAGCCACATTTACAAGTTGCAGAAGAACGTTTTATTGAGAAGCAACTGTGGAAAAGTGATTGTTTTTAAGAAACTTCTGTAAAAAATTAATCTAAAAGTAGTTTCTTTAAGTAAACTGGAAGTGTTCCCAAGTATTCTGAATTTCTTACATCTCCAATCTAGCCTGAACAGCTACAGGCATGCTTTGAAATTACTGTCATCCATAAACAGAGAGTAAAACAAAATCTCCACAGCTTGAACGGAGCAGGGAAGCTAAAAATCCCACAATACGTAACACTTCCAGAAACAGCTTAAAATAGAAGGGCATAACAAGCAACAGGTTCTCTTAAGCCATGACTTTAACTATTAGCAGATCAGAAACATCACTTCTGAGATTGAATTCTTCCGACTCTTTAGAAACTTAATTTTTAACTTTGAAATTAAGGTCATGGGTCTATATTTTCAAAGATGAAATGATGGCACATATATCTTCCTATTTAATTGCCATAAATTTTTTTTTTACCCAACTGCAAAATATTATTAACTTCATTTTATGCAGTTTCCATTCTCATATATATCAGGTTAAAAAGTTAGGCCCATTTTATATGTTCTGGTATTATGAAACAAATAAATACCTTTCTCACAGATCTGACCAAATTAATCTCTCTAGAATGCAGGAGATGCTTCCCCTTTTCAGAAAAAAGCTGAAATTTGCCTCCAGTACTGGTTCAATCGACATTAAAGAATGCATAAGCTTCAGAAGGTCCATAAACAAATCTGTATTATTGAAATCACACATAAAAATACAATCCAGACAATTGCACCTGTTTCTGTGCACCACAAAGTTTCTTAGTTTCATTTGCTATTCACATTTTCAAAACTTCAATGCGTTCCGTTTATACAAACATGCTACCCTACTTTAAGCATTGAGACTTCCTTCTAAGTCTAGTTATGAAAGTAGTAGATCAGAATGATTTTACGAGAAAAATCTGGTATCCTCTGGCCATTTGTCCCTCTCCTCCCTCTTCTTCTTCCATCATACAAAGCAAGGACCTGTATCAGTTACTCTCCTTTAATTCAAAGCCCGACTGTGCAAACTGAAGTGTTACAGTCATCATTTCTGTTCTGAGGCGTACAAGGAAGATACAACCCTTTCAAGGAACTATGACTTCTGTAATAGCCAGAATTGCAAGAAAGGGGGCCACAAATCCAAGTAATTTGTTTACATAACTTTAAGAAATACCAGTTGTTTTCTTGTGCTTTATACTGCCCAAGTGGACCTCAGCCTATCTGGTAGGAAATACAGTATACTCAAAACATTACCTAAAAATCTCTTATCCTTGAACTAAATCAGGAGTTTCCACTGCACTTTCTTTCCATTCAGATTTAGTGCTTGTGCTGCATTTTCAGAGCTGCTTTGCTACTTCCTTCTCCCATGTAAAAGAATGTTCTTTTCTATTTCATTACATTTTAACGTCAACTGTATTTTTATAACGCATTAAGACTTTCCAACAGAAAGTGTTCTGCTTAACAACTCATCTCTCCCGTTCTGACAGCTCTGCCACAGCACGGAGACACCCAGCACCACGCCGGATAGCAGAGTTTAGAGCAGCGCTTCCACACAATAGCTCAGATAGCCGAGTCTGCCGCTGGACGAGACTCCCTCCCTTCACTTTCGGAAGTAAAAGGCAAATCCCAGTACAAACAACACCGGCTGGAGAGACGGCTTTTTTCGAAGCCTCATGTACACGGTCTCAGCACCCTCCCTTTCCCCACGGCTCTGCCCTGGGCCCAGCGCAGACGACAGGGCCGGGCCAGGGGGTCCCCGCGCACAACCCCCGACAGCCGCCGCCCGCCCACCCCGCGGAGCCCCGGCCCGCTCGTACATAGCGCTGGTAGAACTTGGAGAGCCGCGGCTTGCCGTGGTTATTGAAGATGAGGATGGCTTTGATCATGGTGGGGCAGCAGCGGGGGCCGGGCGAGCTGTGCTGCGTCCCCTCTTCTTTCTTCTTTCTCCTTTCCTTTCCTTTCCTTTCCTTTCCTTTCCTTTCCTCTTCCTCTTCCCTCCTCTCACCACCTCCGTCCCGCTCTCGGGGCGGTGGCGGCGGCGGCGAGGCGCGCGCACCACGTGACCGGCGGGACGGTCGCGCCGCAAGTGACGCTCCCGGCGTCTCACGTGACGAGAAGGCGGTGTCCCACGAGGGACAACACCCCTGGCCTGGCGTCACTTCCCTCCGCCCGCGCAGCAGCGGTATCATGGCGGAGCCCGAGGTGCAACCGCCGCCCGCCGTGGCGCAGAGCGGCGGCCGGAGCGATGGCGGGGAGGAGGCCCCAGAGGGTGGAACTGCGGCGGGGGCCGCCGAGCCGGGCCCGCCCCTGGCCGGGTCGCCGGGCACCGAGGAGGCCGCGGGCGATGCGAAAAAGAAAAGTAATGGGGCGAGAGGCTGCCGCCGGGGTGGGCGGGGGCGGTGACGGGCCGGCGTGGCGACCAATGGGCGGCGGGGGAGGGCGGTGTGGGCCAATGAGCGGCGAGGGGCGGGCCCGTGGCTGACGCGCCGCTCCCTGCAGTTGATGTGCTACTGAAGGCCGTGGGCGACACCCCCATCATGAGGACCAAGAAGTGGGCGGTGGAGCGGACCCGGACCATCCAGGGCCTCGTGGATTTCATCAAGAAGTTCCTCAAGCTGATGGCCTCCGAGCAGCTGGTACGCGCTGCGCGCGCCACGGGCCCACGCTGTTAAGTCCTGCAAGGACAGTGTTTGAATCCAGGCTACAGCTTCCAGTAGGAAACTTGGAGTAGGAGCACCAAGAGAACTATTCCAAGTAGACACGAGGGTGCGAGGGTGTAATATTGAGGAGAGTTGTAGCAGCGCGGTCTGGGTGTGCTCAGCACCGACCTTTGGGCTTTTTGCAGTGTGTACATTTTTTTGTGTCTGATGCTGCCAGGCACAGTTGTGTGCACACTGAGCAGTGGTGCATTCCAGGGAAACATTCCTAGGCACAGTGTACCTGTAGAAATTGGGTATAGAGATTGAGTATTTGGGAAAAAGTGTTTGGGATGACCTTTCTGAATCCAAGTGTCTGTTTCCTTCAGAACTTATATTTCAAGCAGTTTAGTTACTATCATAGGACTGATTTTGCTTTTAAAATGGGTAGCTGGGAAGTGTTTGCCCTTGGGCAGCAGATTGCCAGTAATATTTTTGGGTTCCTTCCTGTGGAAGTAATAAGGCCAAATGGCCTCGTGATAACACTGGAAGAGCTGGAAATACAATTGCTCTGATTTTGTTGTACACTTCAAAGTTTTCATTTAAGATATACAGTTAAAGCTCAACTCATTAAAGTAGTCAACTAAACTGTAGCTGAAACCATTCTGTTCTTGGTGTGGAGGATCTTTTTTAAGTATATAGGCGTAAATGGTTTCACTAGCCTTCACATTCACCTGGAAATCATGAGAGGTTTGCTTTTCCATGGTTAAATATCTCCAAGAAGAGTGATAGTTCAGATATTAAGTAAGGATATTCCCAACAATTTGATTCAGTAACTCTCGTCTCATTGTCTCAGGAGAAAAAGAGATAGGAGCATGTAGCCTTCCAGTGTTGTTTAAGCCTAAGGCCATACTTCAAGAACAAAGCCCTAGGAATTTTATATCTCTTATTCAGAAATAGCACGTGATACCCCACTACCCATTGACACCTTGCACTGCAGATCTCAAGGCCCTCTTTGACACTGTGGAGTAGCTCCTATACATGTAAGTGCATTTGGAACAGGAAGTAAGAAGGATGACTTGAAAAAATAATAAAATGTTTCTAATTTGTGACAGCTGTTCTAATTGAGCAAATCTGGAATAGTGTGAATGGTTTGGGTACTTGAAATAAGAGCAAGAACTAACCAGTGAGTTCACTTTATGCTGCTGTATAGGAGAGTAATGGGTCAATTTGCAAGAGAAGGAAGTCAGCACCCTTACTTTGGCTTGGTCTGGTTGGCCAGACAGATGTGACTCCTGGTAGTCATGATGCCACTCCACGCTGAACTGAAGATAGTAATTGGTAGTATTCTGGTATATGCTGAAGGAATTATAATGGAAGTGTTGTCTGCAGAATGATTCTTCTATGTTACCGATGAAATCTGCATCTCTTCTCTTTTGTTTTCTTGCAGTTCATATACGTAAACCAGTCTTTTGCTCCATCTCCAGACCAAGAAGTGGGGACCCTCTATGAGGTAATTTTCATCTTAAATATCCTTTCCAAATGTATTTAGCAGGATTTGTCAGTTACGCCTCTGACACTTGAACTCTGTTACTGCCCCTAGCAGTAATAGCTCGCATTTAATGTAGTGTAGTTGATATTCATGGATCTGTATGAATGTGATCCAGAGATGTGACTTCATACAGTCTCTGGAAGTGCATTGCTTCACATGCAGCATGTTGTCATGCCTCTTGTTATAACGGAGAGCTTTCTTATAACGATATGCCATGTCACGTTTATCTGATGGCAGGGGTTTTGTTTGTTTTGCTTCATGTATATGCTAGCCCAGAACAACTGTAACAGTTCTTGTTTTTTTATTTTTCTCACAGTGTTTTGGAAGTGATGGCAAGCTTGTACTGCATTATTGCAAAACTCAGGCGTGGGGATGAATGACCAGCAATACAGTTGTTTAGGTGTTCTCTTCAAAAATGGGAAAAGGATTAACTTTCTTAAACTCAAGCTGTAAACACACAGAAAGAAGGACTTTTGCCTATCTGCCTATGACCGTATGATGCAGGTGAATAGCATAAGCAAAGAGCTACGTAGGCTATCTGATCACATGGCTTTTTTCTCATGTACATTTGAAGTGCAGAAAAAACATCTGCATCTGCCATCTGTAGAGTAGAGCCAACACTTGCTGCTGACTTCTTAATTGCTGTATCTGAAAACTGCTTCAGTTGTCTGGAGGACTGACTGGACTGCTCTGTCTATATACTGTACTGAAGATAAAAGTACCTTTTTATTAAAAGTAATATCTGTTGTAGCCTGGGATTCAGTTTACTTCTGACATGTTGTACATCTGTTATGTGCATTCTTCATTTGTGTGTTAAGTCTTCATCCTGAATGTGCATTATCTCATGTCATTTCAAGAGTGGTTTTTTTCCTTGTGATATAAGGAATTGGTATATAGTCTAATTACTCCATGCTTTGCCTGCCTCATGTTGGTAATGTAAGTACCTTATTTATAATGGCACAGTATCATGAGAGGCCTCAAAATACTTCTCTCCTGCACAAATTTTATAGTGTTTTGTTAAAGGCTGAACAACTTCAGCAGCTGTAAAGGTTTGTCAATAGTTTCTTTTGACACTATTTAATGACTTGCGTTTTTAGTTGAATGATCCAACTAGCTGTTGCATCTACAGATCATGAAGAAATAGAGAAAAGGTGCTAAAAACTTACTGTACATATTCTCTTTGACTACTGTAATTTTCGTCTTTCACCAGCTGTATGGTCCACTAACAAAATGCAATTTATAGTCTTTTGCTAAGACATAGCAATGAGGATTGGCTTGGGGTTTTTTCCATTATGGAAAGGACTTGGTACCTTGACTAAGGTACTGACCTTTGCTTTTATTTATTGGAGAGTTTGGGTCTGAGGGATGGGGCTTTTTAGTGGGTTTATTTGAAATGTCTGTTGTACAGTCTTTTATGTTTGTTTAAGCTGAACTAAATTAAACGTTTTGCTTGCAGAATGTTCTTATGCTGGATGACAGTTTTTGTCCCTGACAAAATCCAGCTCTTCAGCACATACAGACAAAACAGCCTGTTCTAGTTTAAAGCATGTTTGTATAATAGCCTTGAACTGCTGTTTCTTACTTGAGTGGCTCTTATATGGTCTCTGCAACCTGTGTATCAGATTTTTGCCACCCTCACAGGATTTCTGGAAAAGTAATACTCAGTTTAATTTACTGATGTTGCTGCAGTTTGTGTGCAGCATGCGTGTATGGCACAGTTACCAGGCATGTGCCCTGAGTGCTTGCTGTGTGAATAGCTTGATATATCTTAGCACTTTTTAAGTGGAAAACTTGGATCCACTGGATTGAATTGACAAGGCAGAATTGGTTGTAAACTTAAAACTTCAAATAATCCAAGCCTGCTCAGAACCCTGATATTATGAATCTCCATTTATTTAAGAGAGCTATTGCAGAGGTAAGCACTCTGCTTCTGTCTTGTTGAGGAAATTGCCTGCTTAGTTACTGTGACGTCAGCACAACCTCGACAGCCACTAGAGGGTACACAAGGACAGAGGTATTTGCATAGTTTTATCTAGGGCTTTTTTTCAATCTTCTTCGTAGTATGTCGTCTTGCTGGCCTTACAAATATAAGTAGTTTGTCCTTCCGTGTGACAGTATGTTTACCTAAGATAAGCTACTAGTCTGGTTCTCTTTAAAGAATGTTCTGTTGGTGCCTTTCACCTCACTTAATCTTAACTAATGAAACTACCGATAAACTGCAATGTGCTCTTCAGAAGTGATGCAAGAAGGTTGATTTGTGTGTGTGTGTATGTATGTGTGTATTTTGGGAGGCTTGTGTTTTGGTTTTAAAAAATAAAAATACATTAAGATCTTGAAATTACAAACTGTAGATCATTGTATCATGCCAGCTAATGGTAGAAGGTAGTCATTTATGTTGAATCAATTCCTGTCCTCTGAAGTTGAATAAAAAAAATTGGCTTGATTCCTCAGAATCTGATAATCCAATAGTGTAAACCCCACAGTAATGGTTCGGATTTCTTTCTTCAACACATGCATTTTTGGACCTGGATAAATTACTCAGGAAGATTTGAATTATTCATTTATTTAAGATTCAGCTTGTTCCCTGAACAGTACTTATTTCTTACTGTTTACTCCAGCATTTTTCTGCTCTTAGTTTTTCTCCAACCCGAAGTAATTGTTTCTTGGCCCCTAGTTTACCAGTATACAGTGACTACTTACCTGATCTAGCTCTTGCTTTCTGTTTCCTCAGTGCTCTTAAGTGGCTGCCTTTATTCTGTTATTTTTAATGACTGTCAATTCCAGTTCTGCTAATTCCCCCATGTAACTTCTGTACCTTCTTTACAGGGAGAGTCCTTTTTGCCACTTTTCCCTGTAATTTTGTACTTTCTTGCATTAGGGAGGTAATTAGTACTTGTTTATCTCAGGTCACTCTTCAAGAGGACCCTGGGCTCTTTCTGTCTGGAGTTGGGGTGTGACTTTAAGTGGCAGAAAATTTGCCTTGTTCATGTTCTTAAATAGCAAACTAGACTGCAATCATGTCAAGTAGGTAATGTGTCAAGTGAACAAGTAAGTGATTCCCAGTACATTGCTTGTAGGATTTGCAAAAGACAAAGGTTGCAAAAGACATGTTAAATCTCATATTTTAAAAAGTGACAGTTCTAGCATCTAAAATCATAGATGATCCTGAAATGTTTAGCTCTTCAAAAAGAATATTTCCAGTAAATTGGAAACATCAGAAGCCCAAGTAGAACAAGGAACTGTGTTCTCTGTATTCGATATGCCTTGAGCAAAAGTGGTGACGGTATCGTTTAAGTGACTTCAATTCCTAAGAGTGGGAGAAGAAGGATGTGAAAGTAAAGACTGACTCTTGGACAAATCAGTGAGAGCTGTACAAGACAAAAGTGTAGATTTTCTCAGAGTATTGTGTTCCACCAAGATGCTACAATACTGAACTGCTGATATTTCTAATTATGATTTTATGTAATTAATGATTTTATGTAATTATGTCAAACTTGATTTTCTGTAATTAACAGAAAAGGCAAGTTGAACAAAAGGAAGTAAATAATTTTTAAAGACTGAGAAATAAAGATAAGTATTGGAAAGGAAAATTATTATGCTGTTTATATGAAAGGCTTAGTACTTCACAACTAAAAAATAGTGCTATGCAAAATTCAGTTACACTGTTTCAAATTAATAATCCCCAGATTCAAACCCTTAAACTGTGAAGCACTATATGAATTGTAATGGTTTAGAGACTAGCATTAATGATAAATTTGTAGCTTCAACTAATCTTAAAAGCACATAGAAAATGCAAAGGAGCTAAATAAAACTAAAGTTAACCTCAAGGGTGAAATGATAAAATACATAGTTGTGCCATCTGTGTGCATACTGAGCAAATGTTATCATTAATTTTAAGTCTTGGAAAACTACTGCTAAGATTTTAACAGGAGATGTATCTGTGTTAATGATGCCCACAACTTGATCTTGAATTTACTGATATCCAGTAAATTCAGGGGGTGAGGTTGGAAATCCACACATCCATTCTTCAAACTCCTTCTCAACCCCAAAGCAGCTTCTGTTTACCCATTATTGCTGTTCATGCTCATTTTGGAGATCAAATTCTGCCTGTTTGCACAAGTTTTTGGCTTACGTTTTTCTTGACTACCATGAAGTCTCAGTTACTCTTCAGCAATGTTGTACAAAGGTTATTCAAGGCATTATCATACTACAGTGTCTTCATCTTGAAGGTGAGAAGAAAAAAAGGGGGCAAAAATGCCTTTAACTGGAGTTTTTTCATGATGATTATGACTATTACAAGCTTGTACAAAATGCAATGTGCATTAAAAACAAGTGTTTTCAACCTTATTTTGTATTGGATCAAGCACTTGACAAGAAAACATGTAAAATGTGTTTCTTATTTGCAGAGACCATGCTTCAACTTTGCTAGTACCATATTTAATATGTTTCCAAGGCAAACATCATAAAAATCTCTGCTTTGCTCTTGAGTTAATAGCCATAATGCCATGAGATGTCAGATGCATCTCACTGTATTTTAGTCAGAGAGACAAAAACTAATTTAGAGATTGTTTCATCCTGAAGTAGATGGTTAGGAAAGGTTGAATGAATCACATTTTTGACTGAGGAGAAACCAAAATAACTACGTTAAAGGCTTAATGTTAAGCCTGTCACACTACATCTGTGTCACTAGACTTGGTAGTGCCAGGATATTTTCTGGGATGCTGTAGCTCAGTCATCTGTACAGTTAGTTGTTAGAACACTTGCTGGTACAGATTATGGTCTGTGCTCAATTCAGGAGTTGGCAAGGTACTATTTCTGGTGGGCACTTTGGATGTGATCAGCCTGTTACAGAGTTTAAAAGGATCAATAATGTGGATGTAAACTGTTCTTTGCAAACTGATCTCTGCCAGGGATCAGTCCTTGGGATATTTGTTGCTAGGTGCATAGTCTTGATTTCAGGTGAGATTTGATCCATTGTATGCACAACGAGAAGAATTAAACTTTGAGAAGAAAACTAGAGTCCCTCTTCAAATTTCAGGAGCTATCTAGGAACTTTTTTTAAATCGTTCTCCAGCATTCTGTCCATGCAATTGTCTCTAAATTGGCTCCAGATTGGTAGGTTCTAAATGCCTACCAATACCCACATTCAGCAATGTTTTTTGTTAAGTATGCAGATTATAGATGGTGTCGAAGTACTACCTATGCATCTTGATTCACTCATACCCTTCTTTATTAAAAGTAGATGATGAACATTACTTAGTAAAATTTAAAAAAAACCCAAGTGCAGGAGTCTTGAGTCCTTGCTCTGTATCTTCCCATGGAATAATTCCATATGTATATTATTTATATATGTATGTATATCAATTATGTACAATATAGTGTTAAAATATAATTGCATTGCGGGCTTAACCTTAAAAAAAGGAGGTTTGAGTAATATGTTCCAATTGCAAAAATCAGTATATGACATTAAAGCAGACAAAAATGTCTTTCCATTGAACTCGGGTAACAGAACTAATAACCCTAGCAACTCAAGTTAAGAGCTCTTAGTGGGAAACCTCCATGGAAAAAAGAGGTCCAAGTGAAACTACACAGTAATATTGCTAATGCAGAGGCTAGCCAGCACTTTAGCTTTCTCATGTAAGTATCATAAATTGAAAAAACCTGCAAACTTATTTTCAAGTGTCTTTCTCACTGAGAGAGATGTCAATATTTTATATTTTATTTTATTTATAGCACACGAATGTTGTACTAAAGAAGATCCACCAAAAGTGGATCAAACTGATTTCTTCCACAAGTACTTTCTGTGCTGTGTGGTTTAGTGCCTCACAGATCTTCACTGCGGTGTTTGGAGTTTGTTTTTACCTTCAGCAGAGCACGTGCCATTTAGCAGTTATTGGTGTTTTCAGTGTATGACATGATTTTGTATGTGGTGTCCTCATTTCACTCATTTTACTGCATGTTTTTATCTGAAGATGGTGTTTAACTGCATGATATTTGACACAATTTGTTCACACGCTTTTTTGAGAATCACTGTGCATGCAGCAGTTTCTCATGTGAGATCTCTTATGTACTGAGGGATCAATCTCACTTTCCAGGTTATACGACTGAGGAACAGTTGTAGTGCTACATTAATTTATGATTACTTTGGGTCATGTAGTCCCAAAACTTGCACTACAGCTGCAGATCCAGTTTTTCTCTTTAGGCTCTCTCTACAAAGAAACTTAGGTGAACAGAGACTTAGTAAAAGGGTGACTTAGTAAAAGGGTTGGAAGTCATTCTATCTGGAGGAGGAGATGTAAGTACTCATTATGGGTTTGAAGTGCTATTGCCTGGCCAGGCTAACAGACCAAAGAGACACAGCATAGTTGTTTGCTACAAGAGTCTGGTCATTCAGACACCTTGGATCCCACCTTCGACTAGCTCACATCTTTTATTTGGAATTACAAGGTGTATAATAGAGTCTTCAGTCACAAGCTACATATGCAGGCCTAGTACATGGTGCAAAGTGTCTAATGCTGCAGTTGATTGATTCCATCAATCTTACTTGAAGATTTTCCTCAATAAAGCATGAGAAAAACCTTGTGAGCTGTACCCCAATAGGAGATGATGTGCCATTATGTGCTTGAGCACTTCAGCTGGCAAGTCTCTCTTGGCGTTAGATATCATGTCAAATGATTGCTTGATTTGCTTACACCTGTCTTCTGGGTAATAGCGGAGTCGTTAGCCATTTGTAAATAAAGCAAAGCTTCTGTGGTTAAAGCCCAAACTCCTATTTTCCAAGACAATATTTTCCTGCAATAGTTCATTTCTACAGAGGTAGCAATATGATTTCCAGCAATAAAAGTGCATTAAATCCTTCACACTTGTTTATAAAAAACACAACTGAGAACATGAAAACAATTTCCATGCTATGTGGATTTCAATGCTCTCTTTTGTTTTGAATTTTCAGTGACAGTTGACTGCTGCATGTGCTGAGATCCTTGTGCCATTTCTGTCAATAGGGCATAAGTGAAAACACAGGTTGGAGGGACATAGATCTTGTTCCTATTAGTGTTCATGCAGTCAAGTAATCAACTCCTATAGAAGTTTTGAGGATCAACAAGTAACGTTGAACAACTGTACACACTTTTTAATAGAAGCAAATAAAAAGTATAACTATATAAACTATAATAAACAGCAGCAGTTTGAAACTGCAATAAGCAGATCCAGCCTGATCCCTTAATTGTAGCAGAGGGAGGTATAAAATGTCCTTTTGCTTTTACTAGTGGTATTTAACTAATGATCCCACCAGCATTGTGGCAAAGGAATCAAAGTACTGAAGTGTCGGGGATTAACAGCATTGGCATAATTCTCTTTTTTCCCTGGATTTAAATATGAGGGAAAATGCCACCAAGCCACCAATACCACCAATCTGTACCACAGGTGTACAAATAAGTAGAGAAATATTATAACTGCTGGTAAATAATTTACATCAGATCCTATGAATATAAGACAAAAAATATTTGAAAATTTACCTCACTGTTCATGTCACAACCCATTATTGTGATCCTTACAACTTGTTCTTGTAAGACATTTATTCCTTTGAGTCATGCTTCCAACAACCACCAAAATAATGTGAATTCTGCCTTTGAAATAAATGATAGGATGTTTCACACTAATTCTAACTCTTTGTGACCTACAGCAGTTTTAATGGTGCTGTATGAGACTACTCAAGCAAGTACTGAAAAAAGGCCCACAGGATCCCAAATTTGTCCATACAATCTTTTGAGACCACCAACCAATAGCTAAAATAGACTGGAGGCAAATTTCATTAAGAAATAAGGCACTCATTCTTAACTGTGACTTTGAACAAGTTACCAAGGGAGGTGATGTGTTTGTTCATTACCTGCATTTGTCCCAGGAAGACTGGACATGGCTGCTGAGATCAGTGCCAGTGTATCCTGATTGTGTTTCAGAGATTCGGGATAGTCTTAGATTCTCTCAGACCTTAAAAAATCTGCTTGAAATCATTGCAGTTTTCTCTCACACACACATACACACACACGCACATAACAACAATTCTTTAAAAAGTACCCATAAGGCAGGGCCTGCTTTCTGTGTGCCAGGAGAGGTTCTGGAGTGATGGCTGAAAATGTACCTATTCAATATGTTCATTTGTATTTCACTCCATGCTAGATCCCAGCCCCGTTTAAAACTGGGAAAGTATTCCCAACTGCAGTGAAACCAGAAATTCATTCAGCCTCTCAAGCTGTATCTACTATATTGATGGCACTTCTTTTTGTCATGCCTACTTGATGCACAGGTCAGGGAGAGGGAAGACAAAGCAGGCATGCTAGAAATCCCTCAAAGTAACTGTCTCTGAGGGAAATTGCAAGCTGCTGGTGTTGTGAGAACCTTTAAGCCCCAGAGCTACAGCAGCGTACACCACCAATCTGCTTACTTCCAGCTCCACAATCATCAGGCAGGCCTAAAGAGCTGAACCTTTTTATTCTCTTTTAGGAAGAAAAGATGGATTTTCTTAAAACAATTCTATGGTGTATAGTGAATTCTGTTGCCAGATTTCATGACTAATAAACATTCTATTAACAGCTGAAGTGGAAAGGAAGACAACGGGCATTTCTCTGCTGCCAGTATATAGGTTTGACAGACTCAGGAGTGTGAGGATGGTCTGTTGTCTTAGCACTACCTCTTTTGTCCCATTCACTATGTTTCTGGGTGTCATTTTGAGTGCTAATGGCTACGGCAGCCCTAAATGTGACTGCAGAGTGCACTGCCTTTCAAGAAACAGCACTTTCAACGGGCAGGCTGTCTGTAGGCAATCTCCAGGAGCAATTTTCTGTGTGATTTAAATAGCTGTGTGTCTTGTTCTGCTTTTCAACAGAGCTTTTAGATGTATTTTTCAAACCAACCTGTGGTGTAAGTAATGGAGGTGGCGGCAGGCCGCGCTCCCTGGCAGAAGGAGAGAGATGCTTTCTGCCCAGCAGCGATAGCCACTTCGCTTCCTATCCCCCTCCGCTGGGGATACCGGAGCGTCAGACGCCCACCGGCCCGATCTGCCCCGCTCTGCCCGGACTCCGGACGGGCAGCAGCAGCAGCCGGTACGAGGAGCCTCTGCAGCCGCCTCCGGCTGCCCCCGCCTGCGGGGGTCGGTGGCCGCGCTCACGGGGACGGGGACGGGCAGCCTGGCCGCGGGCCCGCCCGCCGGGGCGGTGGTAGGCTCCCGCCGTGCCTCCCGGCGCATAAAGGCAGGCGGCGGGGGCCGGCCAGGGGCAGCGGCTGGCGGCGGCAGGGGAGCGACCGGAGATGATGGAGCAGCCGGTGCAGACGGAGACGTGGAAGGCGCGGAGCCTGGAGGAGCTGGTGCGTATCCTCCATCAGATATTCGCCGAGGACAAGGTCAGCGTGGAGGAGGTCCAGGCGCTGATGGAGTCGTACGACAGCAACCCCGAGGAGTGGCTGCAGTACGCTAAATTCGACCAGTACAGGTAGAGAACGCCAGGGAACAGGGAGCCCCCGGCCCCGCAAGCGGTGCCGGCGGCGGGGCAGAGCTGCGGCTGGGAACAGCGGGGACACAGGACGAACCCCCCTCCCCCCGCCGTCCCGTCTCGACCCAGCCGACAGCCCCTACTGCGGCGCCGCGGGGGCGAAGGACAAAGGCCCCCGGGGCGGTGGTCGCGGGGGGGACACGGCAGTGCCGGGGGCGGGGAGCGGGCGGGGCGGCCGCGGCCAATGGCGGCACCGCGGGCAGGGGCGGGCGGTGGCTCCTGCACCCGGCACAGGGGGATGGCCGAGGGAGACACAAAAGCGTGCCGGAACAACCAAAATAAACGAATAAATACGTAAATAAATTTGGGGAAAAGAGCCCAAGAGAAGCACGTCGGCGGCGCTGGTTTTGCACGGCGTGCAGGGGAGAGGGCGCAAAGTGACCCGCGCTAAGGGAGTACTGGGTGTCGGTAGCGGAGCCGGTGTCTGTATGCCCTGCCTTGTCGGCGGGCCGGGAGCAGCTTGCCCCTTCCTCCGGCGTAATGCAGGTCGAAGCTTTTTGCTGCTCACCAGGAGGAAGGAAAATATCTGTTAGGGTTTTAATTCCCTCCTGCTATGCCAACAACTGATTTATTTCTGCCATTGTTGGCCTCTCTGTCTTAAATTTCAAGATAAATATATTTTATTCGAGTGGCTTTTTTTAAAAATAAAAAAACCTCTAAACCCCAAACTTTTCCTGTTAACTGTGCTATTATGAAAGCATCATTCTGGCTTGATTTTTGTTTAGCCTCCTTTCATCTCACTTTGACTATCTTCCATTCAGAATAAATCATGAGATTTGTAACAGAACACAGGAAACTTAGAATCAGGAAAAGAAAGTGTATTAACATTAGAAGTATGCATAGCAGCCTGTCTTTCTGTCTTTCTGTCTTTCTGTCTTATTCATTTATTTATATATTTATTTTTGTCCAGCCAGACCTGTACAGAAATAACAGCACTTGAGAAGTCCAGTCAAATGCCAGCATTGATTACTTATGTTGTGACATCATAGGAAAAATATGTTTACCTAATATATGCACAGATTGTGGATGCAGTGAGAGGCAGTGTATAGATATACACGTTATGCTTTGGAAGTAGTTTGTTATGAGCATCCTTTCTTGAGTAAAATAGAGTGGTCTTATGGAGATACTAATTTGAAAGCATTCAACTGACATCAGTGCACTTTCTGTGTGCCCTTGCTTGCATCTTTCAGGTGAGACTGACGTGTACCATCATAGACATAAATATTTTCTTTACTTTACTTGGCAAAATAAAGTGCAAATACTCATTACTACTGCTCAAATTAAATCTGAAGGTCCCACTGAGCTACTTGTACCGTAACAGCTAGAAGCATCACCCCCAGATAAAAAGAGCCACACTATGGGAAGCAGTGTATAGAACAAAATCCAAGTCCCTTCTTTAATGAACTTTTCAGTAGAATGAGATGTGCAGCAGCTCAGGGGAGGTTTGTAGGAGAGTAAAAGGAAACAAATATAAGATGTTATTTTAAAATAAATTTTGCTCTAATAAACTTTATTTAGAAGTAGATGGTGGCAAAAGTTCCCTCACAGATGTTTTATCCACACAAAAATGCTACAGCACAAGACATGGAACTTTCAGGAACAGACTGGGAGGACCATGTACGGGAAGTCTGACATCTTCATTCTTTGTTTTTTTGGCTTTGTACAGAGGAGTTCTGTGTAAGAGAAAGAAAGCCAAGAATATTAGAAAAGGAACTGCAGAAGAATGTAACTATGTATTTTTCTTGTTTCATTGCAGTCCTCTGTTTCTAATTATAAGCCAGCTGCTGAAGTGACTTCATTCAATAACCATTTTGATTTGATCCTGTCTACCACTCTAGTCTGACTCACAGTTCCCAAACTCCAATCATCTATGTAATTCAAAAGAAATATGATTCTAAAATATTAGATGTGTCCTCCTTTTTCCTTCCCAGAAAAAGAACTCATACCAAAAAACCCCCAAACTTATAAATACAATTTCATTTTTTAAAATAAAACTTAGATTTCAAGAAAAAAGAAGAAAAATTATTCACAACCTTCTTTCATAAACATGTTTGTATCACTTTGTCTTTTATAGGCATAGGTTCAGTAAAGAGCAAACACTTTATGTTTCAGGTATACAAGAAATCTTGTGGACAACGGAAATGGAAAGTTCAACTTGATGATCTTGTGCTGGGGTGAAGGTCATGGCAGGTTTGTATCCAAAGGCTACGATTTTAGCAAATATGTACATCCACTGTATCTTTCACTGTCATACAAAATAGAGAAAACAAAATCAGCCCTATGGGAACTATCAGAAGATGTCTGGAAACTAAGCAGTGCAGAGCTCCTATTAGTATACCAGTCCTGAATATCTGCTGTAACTTTTGGGAGTTTGTACCTCATGGCCATTTTTAACACACTCTTTTAAAAATGCTTTGTTTTTCTACAAAAGCGAAGCTTCCCCTTCTGTCAGAGAACATTTTCAGTCCCAGACATACAGTGATAAGACCCTGTTTCCACCTGGCCCATATAACACCTGATCACAGAAGCAGCACTAGGTGCAATTTAAATAGTCTTTGTTCTCTCAGGGTGTTTAAATCTGCCTCTGTGACAAGACAAGAAAAGTAGATTTGGATTAGGACTGCAGACAGTGAGGAGGGAGCCCCTTTTCAGGTCTACTTGAATTTCTCTAGGTCCATGCATCCCATCTCTTCCCTCAAAATGGACCATAGTGCTGATGTGGCCTCCTGAGTTGTGCACACAGGCTGTACAGTTGGTTGCGTAGTCCTACACAATGTGGAGGGTCTTTCATGAAATGTTGACTAAAATAAAATATGCAGTAACAAAATGTGCAGGGTTTGACCAAATATTCTCACATCTAAATAGAAAACGTAAGGAGATATTGGAACGTTTTTTTGTTTGTTGCAATTGAACATTTACAATATTCTTCAGGGAATGCCATAATATGATGCTCAGAGCAATATAGGAATCGAGCTCACCGCCTCTACTCCTTCTGGGCTATTCCCACAAAACCTGTAATTTATATCAAACCGTGTTTGAGTTGGATGAGCATTTGCCACAGCTAGACTGAGACCACAAGTTGTTTTTCCTTCCTACATGAAGAGGATAAGAGTTTCTCATGGTTTGCAGAAGGACCATGACAACGTGGCATTTGTGAAGTGTTCCATGCCTCTGCTCTCTTGGCATCTACGTTTGTAAGAAATTCTAATGTTTGACTAGTAAAAACAGTAATGTACAAGCACCAAGGTTTTGATTGAAACTTATTAGCACAGTACTTCTAGGACGGTCAAATTACCTCTTCTCTCTTGCGCCTTATAAGTGGAGAGCTCTCCCTTTGTCCTAATCCCATTGATTTCTATAACAGTTAGTCCTGTATTAAAAAAAACTAAACCAATACTGAACTACATATCTAACCCATATGTAGTCTCCAAATGTAGCAATTAAAACACACTTCAGAGCAAGAAGACAAATCAAGAAAGCAAACAAATCACACCAGATTCTGTTGGGTTTTAACATCTTGCCAGTGAAATTAACAGCTTAGTATAGCTGGTGGTACTTAGTACTGTTGGAATGAGAAGTACAGCATTTTTTTCTTCAACAACGCCTGTGCACTCCAGCAGTAAAGAGGCTATAGAAATTATGCAGAATTAACTCGTTTCTTCATCTTTTGGGAGCAAGCATGGTGGATTTCCTAATATCGGGTATATTTGCAAGTTTATACCAGCCTCTGCCTGGAATCATGGTGGAAGTGTTGTTTTGTTTCTTGGTGCAGAAGAGTTTTTGTGTCTGAAGAAATTTTCAACCCTACTCATTTCTTCAGGCTTTGTTTGTATTTCTCTGTTACAAAGGCATAGGTTTACCAATAACTGCCTCCTCCAAATCCTGCTGTATATGAGGTTATCTCAATATATTTCTATAGTAGCAGTTATAAGTAGACATACCTTAATGCATGTCCCCTTTGCAATGGAATTTCTTTCTAAGGCTCTGTCCTGATGCAATATGCTATGTCATCTGTACTGAAATTAAATATGTGTATCACACTGACTTTGTTTATTCTTTTTACATATATAGCAGCATCCATGATCATACTGACTCACACTGCTTTATGAAGATCCTCCAGGGAAATCTAAAGGAGACTCTGTTTGAATGGCCTGAGAGAAAAGGGAATGGTGAAATGACTAAGAAATCAGAACGAGTTTTGAGGGAAAATCAATGTGCCTACATTAATGGTAAGCTATGAAGCTTGTTTTGACAACTATCTGTCCATGAGTCTTATTCCTAACAGAAGAGTTCATCTGCTCTCTAGTCTCCTACCTTTAACAGTATAATACCAATGGCTTTATGCACAGTTTAGGAATGTGACTCTAGATTCTGCAAAAACCTGTATTTAGATTCAGTAAAACAACAACAACAACGTGCTTTTAGCTCACTCTTAAAACATTGTAGCAATTGTTTGATAATTTAATATACTGGGTATCTCCTCTAGCCCAAGTAGCCTTTAGCATTGTGTCCTTGATGACTGTATGAACTTGCTTGTAAACATAAACTTGAATAGCATTTTCTAAGAAATAAGAGAAGCAAAGTTTAGATGGCTTAATCACCTTGCTTTTTTTTTTTTTAAATAATCCTTTTGTTCAGTCATGGAAAATCTATGCTGAAAATGTAAAAGCGGTCCATGAAATAAATTGACCGGCCAGGAGCAGAGACCTGTAGCAGTGCTACTTCTTGTCCAAATCAACAAAAGACTGTAGTGCTGAAGTGCAGTGTAAGCAGAACTGAAATGCTCAATCTACAAAAAAATTGCCTGACTACACAATGCTGAGAATGAGTCCATCAGTAAGGCTCCTTAAGTACCTAAATCTATGCCATCACATGTGTCTGTAACTATTACCACCTTGTGCTTTGCTGGAGGCCATCCTGGAGTAGCCATCTGTGTGTAATGTGTGTAATGCTGTGAAGGACAGTGTGCATCGTGCTGAACCACTTTGAGTTCAACAGAACAGAGGTGAAGCATAGAGAAGGGGGTCATCTGCCACTTATGTCATGGGTTAAACGCTGGAGAACACACCTTGGAGGGGCTGACTTTGGGAACTTCCCAGCTGGAGGGAAGCTGGGTTATGGACTTAGCCAGGGTGAGGGCACTGGGGGACAAAAACTAGTGTTCTGCAGCTCTGTGCTCAAGGTATGCCATGTTAAGTGGAAACACAAAACAGATAGCGCAGGAAATGCAAGAAGCAGCTTGCGCATCTTCTGATGCTCCCATGTCAGGGACACGGGTTCTGAAACTCAGGTTTTCCTACATTTGCGGTTCTTTCCAATGCAAACAATTGCACACTGTGTGCATCTTGTCCAAAGCGTCCTTGGTTGTTTTAAACAAATTTGGTATCCAGTTCTCTGAGGCTGTTTGGATCTCTGCCATGTTTCATAACAGATGTTTTGGTTTAAAAGTAACACATTAAACAAGCAGAAGGAAAATACTGACAGTGTGTTGATTGCCATAACTACGTCAATAACAAGTGCCTTCAGCTTTCTATTGTGTGCTTCTTGGTTGCTCTTGCACATAAGGGTTAGAACCCACTAACCTGTTTATTTGAGTTCCCCGTTAGACGAGCACAGATTTAGGACTTTCCACCCCAGCTGCTACATCCTCTATTTAGATAAAGTATGTTAACAACACTTAGGGCTTACTATCAGAGTTAAGAGTGTACTCATGGTTCTCAGGGTACCATGCCTGTGTTGCACAATACAGGTCCAAGTATTATATAACAAATTCAAGTACAAAGGCCTGAGTTGTTTTTATAGCAGAGTCATAAACATAAATTCAAGCTCTCTCTTAAGTAACTCAAACCCTCCATTTTAGTGTAGAGTGAACACTGTTTGTTTCACTCACGTGATTCTTCATACCTTACATTTTTATGTAATAGCTTGATTTCTACTCCACCTGTGCAGAGTGACCACACAACGTACAGTGCTCTGTTTTACTATGTCTTCAATTATGCTTGCTATTTGGTTATGACTGGAAGTATTCCAGTCACTATTAATTTGTCATCTTATTTGGAAGAGCAAACAAATGAAAAGCTTGTTCTCCAAACCAACAAACTGGAAAGATTAATTAGGAAACAGATGCCTGCCGCAGAAGACAACCATATGTCTGCCCATAAGTACATGCCCCAAATGCATGTAGCTGACTTTTCATGTGACTGATATCCTTGTTACTTGGGGAAGAATTAGCAATACAAAAGCTTTTTCCCCCTTCCTGCTTCTGGAGCATGTATAGCAACAGCTCTCCTAGGAAAGTAAATGAAGTCCTTTGGGAATGAGAGCTAGGAAATTACTTGAAGTATGGTCTTCCTTAAGTTTCTTGGGATTTCTATTGTCCTTTGTCCTGTGGTGGATAATCTAGAAGTTACATGAACTCTGAAAGGGGATAACACATTTTGAATTACCAGTGTATTTAGCAATCTGTATTAGAGAACAGCAGTTAAGTTCCCTGTACTGAGCTACTTGTTGCCCATAAAAGTGTGGGCATGCCTAAATGCTCATGAGTTACAGTTTAAAAGGCATTCTTCTAGGCAGCTGAGATCTCATTAAATCTTCCTTATAACATATCATCTCATTTTGTGCCTTTGCCGGTGTAGATTCCATTGGCCTGCACCGTGTGGAGAACATAAGCCACACAGAGACTGCTGTTAGTCTGCATTTGTACAGCCCACCTTTCGACACCTGTAACACCTTTGATCAGAGGACTGGACACAAGCACAAAGTCACGATGACCTTCTACAGCCAGTTTGGAGAAAGGACTGTCTGTGTAAGTACAAGATGAGACACTCCTTTTCCGGCTCCAGGCTCTGAGCCCTGTGGGAATGACCGCAAGGGGTTGCCCTTCTGCCTGCACAGCGTACAGTGCTGCTGCCCTGGGACAGGCAGAAGGTTCCACAGCTCTGCCTTTCGTGGGCCATCTCTGTCTAGGATCAGCATAAAACCTGTTTCCAAGTACTGTTTGACTTGTCAATTTGCAAGTTGTGTGGAATTGCCCATTTTGTAGCTTGCCTCTCCTTTGTCACATCAGGACATCAGTTCTGAGCAGAGAGGAGGATTGATGAGAAGTTTGCTACTAGATAAGCATCTTTAGGCTGCAAATGATGATAAATGCAACCTAATCAATGGAAAACTGTGAAGTAGCTCCATTGCTTTGGCCAGCTTTAGTCAGGTGTAACATTTCCTGCCTAAACTGTTCTGCCAAAAAGGATCACATTTCAAGAGGTTTTAAACCTTGTAGCTTATTGTAACATAAAGAATTCTTTAATCAATTTAAGTCTTTAAAATCACAATTTTCACTCTGTAAGACTTGCTCTGAGGGCAAGAGTAGGCTGGTTGTCTGTTGTCTGCATTCTTGAGCAATGGCATGAGATTTTATTTGAATAGGAAAGAAATCTTAAGATCATTTTTGGGGCAACCAAGCTGGGACATGTAGGAGAGGTTAACAGGGTTTCAGCACTGGGCACATGCATTGGGAAAAATAACTACTTACATGTGAAAAAAAGAATAATTCTTGATGTTCAGCCACAGAGGTTCAAACACTGTTTAGTTTTGTTCAGTACTGAACACTTTGATTTTCCATTGAAGCCAGAAATTCAGTGCTCAGGAGTTTCCTAGAATGAGTCCTTAGTAAGATCTATTTAAAGATTTATATAGTTGACAAGTACCATGTAAATTATTTCTTTCAAGCATGTCACATTACCAAACAGCTGAAACACAAATTTTGACCTTCCTGAATTTGAAAGGTCCTTGAGAAAATAAATTTGAATGTATAGTTCAGATTTTAAAGGGTAATTAACGTGGGAAAATGTTGAACAAAATTCACGCAAGGATTTAGTGTTTGTTTGCTTTCTTTTTGTTTTAAGTCTTTATTGAATATGAAGTACACAAGATAGTAAGTAAGACTAGATATTTTTACTTGGACTGTTTCCCTACTCTGATCTGTAACCATCTGGCAGTGTTTTTAGCATTTGTGGGAAAGTGGATCTTGTTCACAGGAAAGACCTAAATCTTAATCATTGGGTCTCTTTCATGAATTCCTGTAAATGGAATTCCATTAAGGAAGAAAGTAGTAGCAAGTCTGGACCATCCAGCTGCCTAAAATAACCTCATGCTACAAAAACCTTCTGGCCTCAGTGACTTGGTTTTTGGAGAACTGACTGGAAAAGCAAACCTTCTTCTGCTTACCAGATCACAAAAGGACATAGGAAGGCAGAGAATTATAAATTATAAATACCAAGAGAGTAATGTAAAATATATTTATGAGTGAGAAGATCTGCCTAACTAGAGCACATTGAGTGCTTCCTCTTTGTCTTAATTATTTTACAAGTAAAACACACAGGTAAATCCCTAATGACTTCCGCCTCTGGCCATGATGAAGTCTTGATTAACTAACTCTTCAGGAAATACATATTACGTTATATAGGCGTAATAATAAAAATAGTATGTGTGTCAAAGGACTTGCACATGGGAGTAACTGCATGGTTCAGGTACAAACCATAAGAATACTGATAGGAAATTTCACTGAGGGAAAACTGATTTTGTCTTGCATGTCACAACACACCAGTTCCTTCTGCCAGGAATTTTGCTGGGGGAGGCAGTATCTCTTTGCAGCCCGTGTTCCAAGCTGGATATTCAAGCAGTTTCTGTTGAAATGAAGTAAGGCAGACTACAGGGGAGAGAAGATGGCCTGAAGGAGGAAGCCACTCCTCAGCAGTACCTTCTGTCGTGGGCTTACTCATGGTCACACAGAGCCAATGGACAGGGTGACTTGGTCAGGCACATAGTGCCTTCTACAAAACTCTGTCAAGGAGCACTGAAAATATATGCTCTAAGTATTTTAATATGCTGAGCTACTCTGAGAACAAAGGTCCACGATGAGATCATGAAATAGGCAGTGACTGTTTCTTTCCTTAAAGCAACAACCTCTTCTCTTTCCTTTTAGGCAACAGCAGTGCCGCAGGAGAACAACTGAGAAGCACTAGAACGCATTTGCATAAGACCTGCTGAATGTTTAACCAGGGACAGAAGATTTGCATGGCTAAGGTCGACAGCCAGATATATTTCAATACCTTGTACGTTGGAGTACACTAGGGCAGCTTCCAGACCACATGCAGTTTCCTCGAGCAAATGCTGATTATGGGACACTAAGCTAACTAGTGCCATCAACTACTACAGAGGTTAGATGCCTTTTCTTAGGCTCCTGTTAGAATTAAGTAGTTTGTTTTCTAATTCTAGCGCCTTTTGAACTCCACTTTTGATGTCACATTGAGAATATCAGAAATAGGGGTTTTAAACATCATCTGATACTTCTCAATAGACCTATGGGTATGTTTGCTCTCAATGTAATTAGTAACTATATAAACTTCTAAGCTTCCAGTCACTTGTACCTAATGGGTAGTACAGTAGATACAACTAACGGCAGCACTTTTTTTAATTAAGTCTTTTAGGTTTTAATGCTCTAGGCCATCTTGATAGTCTTGTGCATTTTTTACTTTTTTTTTTTACAACATAATTCGTCAGATCTTGTCTTAGGAGCAGAGAAATGCTTTATGCACAATGATTTTCAAAACTGATTGCACAGAGATTTGGCTTTTAAGAAGACTAATCATAGTTAATTCAGCTAACGTCCAGTTCCCAATGTATTCTGTGTAGCTAATGAAAAAGAAAACTGAAATAAAACTGGATTTGTACACAGATTTCAGAGTTTTCAGCATTTTTCTCCTGTTGATTAAAATACTCATCACACTTTACCAAAATCCACATTCCTCATGAACATCTAAATCTTTTCCAAGTAATACACTGTTAGAAAAGACTTTTAAAAGCTGAAAGTATTTCAAATATGCAAAGAATCCTGACTCGAATTAAGTTAGGGGGGAGTTCTGCCATTGAGAGCACTGATGTTTAGTTTTATCCTCCAGATTTATTCAGAAGGAAAGAACCATCTTGAAACGAGGTAACTATAATTAAACGTATCAAAATCAGCAAAGCTGCCTGCACGGAGGCTATCCCATTCATTTAATGCAGCTAATAACATATTCTGAAGTAGGGAATGTGTAGCAATTCTCCTAGTCTCATAGGTGACTGCTGGTTACTCAGCAGTTTAAATTTTAGCAGTATTGGTTGTAGATGAGTCACATATTTCCCTATGTATTGACAAGCCCAGAAAATATTTACTTTATGAGACCCCATTTCCAGGGAGGCTGTGTCAAATTTTCAGAAAATATTTAAGCAGTGTAACCATTTTTGAATGAACCTATGACTTGTTGTGAAAGTGCCACAGCATCAGAGGTGAGCTGAGGCTGGCAATCTGGCTGCCCTGCTCATGCAGGGTCACCTACAGCAGGTTGCTCAGGACTATGTCCAATTGGATTTCGAGTGCCTACAAGGACTGAGGCACTACAGCCTCTCCAGGCAGACTCTTCCAGTGTTTTATCACCCTCACAGTAAAAAAGGCTTATGTTTAGACAAAATGTCTTACATTTCAGTTTGTACCCAGTGCCTCTTGTTCTCCTCACCCTTCTCACAGAAAATTAGCAGTTTCATTTAACTAACTTAAATTACAGCATATTTATCAGGCTTTTGCTTACTAGGTAGAATTAAAAAAACAAACCCAATAGCTTGTAGACTACATGTTCAGTCAGGTCAGGGAAAATGGGAAAATCAGAGAGACAGCCAAGAAGGCACAGTAGTGATGACAGCAGCTAGCTGTACTAAGATCCATACATACAGAACCCCAGGTAGCACTCCAGTTAGCCACACATGCAAGTGGGACAGAGGAAATACAGGCAGAAGTGATAGCAACAATCTACCCAAATACTGTTGAGTCACAATAAACATGGTATCATACATTGCATAGGATAATATAGGAATTTCAGTGTTTCAGAAGAAGGTACTTATGAGGTATTTATGTCCTCCATACCTCAACATATGGGAGGTAGCCTGCCCAACATAAAGGGTACAAATACAGGAAACCTCAAGAGAAATGTTTAATTGGGTCCAGAGTCCTTAGAACACATACCACAGCCACCACCTGTGCTACTTCCTAGCACTAAGCTATGCACCAAGCACTAGCTAAGCACTAGCTATGCACCAATTGCTCTGAAAAGCATAAGCATAAAGTTGATACCTCCTAAAAGCAATAGTTAATCAACAAATATCAAGTAATATAATGAAAAATAGAATCACCTTTTCACTTACACAAAAGTGAAATATGAATATGAGCAAATATGTTCATATAGCTTGTGCTGGTTTAAGACACAGAAACTAGTAAGAACCAAGTAGTATTTGCACACCGTTATGGCTGAACAGCCAAGGCATTAAACCTACTAGCATATGAATGTACTTGAGCTTTGGAGTAGTGTTAACTGGCCATCTAATGAGGTAGCAACATGCTGTAGGCTGACAATTAGCTTTCAATGGGCAATGAACAGATGTTTAGCATTTCATATGCTTTTACCTGGACAGGTGCTATTGAACAGTGTCACTGTAAATTGAAGAGAGTTTAACATTTACCTGGGTTACTGCTAAGATCCTTGAGTGATAAAAGATACTGCCTCAAACTATTCAGGCTCATAAGAGCAGGAGGAACTCAGTCTAAATATGATTTGGTGCATTAACCAAGATTTCAGTGAAGGAGCCACAACAGAAAGACATAAGGAGGCAAAGTAATGCTAGGAGTGGAGTGAAGTGCAATATTTACATAAATTCAGCAAATTGCAAGTCTGTGGTGTTTTGGAGTGTTATTATTAAAAATTTTGCAAGAAGAGAAGTTGTTTATCAAAGACATGTTTCAGATGGGAAGGCTCTATAGCAAAGAATCACTGTGAAGGTATATGCCATATGCAAGGGGAAAGGTGACAATGAGAACTCTCCAGGAATGGAAATGCTATCTCAGTCTATATGGCTGTGACTGACAAGGGCTAGATACACTGAAACTGTAGACATGTTCTGGGTGAGGTTCACTTATGTATAACCAGCAAGCAAGCTGGTCTTTTTCTCCACATGCTTTTCTCCACATCCACTTCTAAAGCCTGAAACAGAAATTGTTGCTCAAAGAGCAACCTTGCTGCCTGAAGAGTTTCTTAATGTTCTTGTGGATAATTAAGCCTAGAGTTACTTTGTGTCTAACTCATTACAAAATCTTGGCATACACAAATCAGTTCAATTCATTATTTTAGCCTGAGTGACGGTTGAGTCTCTTGATGTTTGAACATTGTTCATCATTGTCCATTGTTGATGTATAGAGGAACACAGCAGAATCAAAATCCACCCAATATATAACCCTTCTTTTGTTACATTTTTTTTTCCTTAAACCACAAAAATACAAGATGTGCTATTCACTAGCTAATTCCTGTAGCTATTTTTTCACACTCCTCTCATGACTGAGAGAAAGCTGTGTTGCAAGAATGTATCTTTCCCGAGGGTAAAAGAGGTGACCTGCCTAGAGTGACTGTTTGCAGAGACAAGCAGAACAAATCAAGCAGAGGCTCAGTGCTTTTCAACCATACTATATACCCTGCTCTTGACAGTTTAGCTCATGAAATATTTTGCTGTTCTTGAATGTCAGAGTGAATGGAAGGTAGCTCTATTCACTGTGTCTGGTAAAGAAGACAAAACCACCATGAATCAACTGTGCAGGTCTTCAAGACTAGTTCTGACACTCGTATCTCCTGTGAAGCTTTATCCAATAATTTTATCTCAAACCTTTGAACTCTGTGGTGCTTAACACTACAGTGTATTTCTTCAGGGATGAATGACCCCCAAAATAGGGATAGACAAACTCTTCTGACCTAATTGATCTTCCATGCATGCCACACAGAAAACATTTGAGGGTTTTTTTAACAAGTAATGAAACATCTTACGCCTTTTCTAGATCTGTATCCTCTTTGCTTTTAATCTCTAATTCACTATAAAACTTTGGTACAGACAGAAAAGTACATTACTTTCTTGTAGAACTTAACTTCTTTACATTTAAGGTGTACCTCCTTCTTCTCTCATTGCAAATTAAGAGGAACACATAATGTTAAAATCAACTCTATTTGCACTTCAGTTCCCAGTAGGAGAAAATTCTTTCCTGAATCACAAAGCTAAAGTGTATCTGCTGTTCACTGACTCCTGCTTTGGTTTATATTTCATGTGTATTCTACTCTGTGCTCTCTCCCAGGTTTAGTCTAGGTGATTGGTTGACCTATGGTAAGTGGTGGTGAAGAACATTTTAAAACAAGATGGATTACATATGGATTACTGTATTTCTTAGGAGATGAAACATCATTAACTTGCTTCTTTAATTCATAATGATTAGAGGAACAGCATAAGAGGATTGTGTGGCACATGCTACTCTTATCTGGCCAGTTTCCCTGAGATTCACATGAGATTCACAAAGCTACCATGAGAAAAAACATATTCCCTGACTAGAAAGCAAAATTTCTGCTGCAAAAGACAGCTACATCTTGCTCTCTGCTCCTACTCAGTATTCAGATTCAGATCCTCAGTATCTCTGGGTTTTCTTTATTGTTTGTTTTTTAAAATCACCTTGTGAATGCAAAGTGTCTGATTTTCATTGTAAGTCACTGTCTCGGGAAGCTCTGAGAGCTGCAGTCAGGAAAAGAAAACTCTTCTTCTCTCCTCAGCTGAAAAAGATGCCCTGGCAACACATCCCCTGTTAACTGTGAGCACTCTGATCAAACTTCAAACTGATGAAATAAGATTGCTGAAAAATGCTTTTTCCCTGTTTCAATCTGCAGGCAGGTATACAGCTTTGCCCTTAAGAGAATTACAAAACTGGTATGTGAGTGTTTGGAACTGGGTGCAGAGACCTCCTGTCGATCACTCACTCAGTGGACGGCCCTGAAGCTGCATGTCCTAAGCATAAGGGCAGGAAATTCTGAGGAGCAGAAATAGTTCTGGACATTAAAGAACTACTCTTTAAATGCTGAGGGTCTTATAAAGCAAGTATGTCCTCTATGAAGACAGGCTTAGAAAGTCAGGTCTGTTCAGCCTGGAGAAGGGAAGGTTGCGTGGAGACCTCAAAGCAACCTTCCAGTATCTGAAGGGGGCCTACAAGGAAACTGAAGAGGAACTCTTCATCGGGAACCGTAGTGATAGGACAAGAGAGAATGGCTCCAAACTTAAAGGGAATAAGTTTAGACTAGATGTTAAGGAAGAAGTTCTTTACTGCAAGGGTGGTGAGGCTCTGACAGAGCTTGCCCAGGGAAGCTGTGGATGCCCCCAACTCTGGCAGTGTTCAAGGCCAGGTTGGACATGGATTTGAGCAACCTGGTTTAGTGGAGGTGTCCCTGCCCATGTCAGGGGGGGTTGGTGTCAGGGAACAAGATGATCTTTTAAGGTCCCTTCTAACCCAGACCATTCTATGATTTTATGATGTATCATTCAGTTACCTTTCCATTCTATTGAAAGACTAAAAAGTTGAACCAAGGTCTAGAAATACCAAGTGCACCTTTACAAGAAAGCCCACATCCCAAAGAAATAATGTTAGATATTTTGTAGTAGTCTTTAACTATGAAGTCACAACCATAACATTCAATAAGAGCATCTTCCATGATAAAAAGTTCCCAAACACTTGTGCAGGTCTTTTCCACAGAGCTGAAAATTATACAAAACAAATGGAAAATTCTTTCCAGAGACTCATACTCAAATAAAGGTGGGGTTTTGGAAACCAGTTAGTTCTAAACAAAACAAGACCAAATATTTACTTGCCTTTGAAATTCCCTTATTTTCAGCGCAGAACAACTAGGTACGAGGATCCCAAGTAGATGAGTGAGTCACTGAGTTAGTGTAACATTAAATGCTTACCTTAATTATGACGCATTTCTTTGCCTCAGTTGTTGCTTTCTAGCCACAAGGGATATCTCATTGTGGCTTGACAAAACTGAAGCAATTGCAAATAACTGCATTTTCACAGTGCCACTAGCGTGTATTTACAATCCCTGTTGAAAGCCAGCTACACCACATGACAGAGATTCCGAAGCTCAGACTTTGCCATGGACTGCAGGCTCACTGGGATTAGCTGTGTGAAGACATTTGTACAGTTCAGTGAGGAGCAATCAGGACCAAGACTCACTAGAGGTTTGAAATGGGCAGGCCAAACAGTTGCTACCTTCAGCTATCTATCTGACTGTACATGTTTCAAAGGCTGGAGCCCATGCATAGTTTGAAGATGCTTCTGAGCCATCAGAGTCTGCAGCTTTGCATATTAAGGTACACTGAAATTAGCACCAGATTTGTTACATGCAGAGCAATAAATCACCAGAGTTCATTAAGAGCTATGCATACTTTCAGCTGTTCTTGCTGCAAGGTAGAAAGTATGCCAGTAAGTTCATGCTCAAAAACCAGTGAAACAGCAATCATTGCAACTGTAAATCTCCTCCTTCAGATTTGGGACAGGAAGAAAGAAATATTTTGGTGTTGTACCAGGTATACCCAGCATCATAACAATTTGGAACTACTAGTGGTTGCTTTAACCCTCTACACAGATGTTCTGACCCTGTTGTTAAATAAATACAGTGGTTTGAAAGCAGTATTTATGACACTAATGTATGACACTTCATGACACTAATGAAAAGCGGCAGCACATTAACTTAGCACGCAAGTATTCCTACATACAATGCCACACTCTGAGTTCATGGAAATGATCCCATGCTTAAAAAAAGAGAATTCGAATAGCCCTGGATAAGGGATCATGCAGAAAAGAAGGAAAGATGATGACCTTGGATCAAGCGGTTCTACTGGCAGTAATCATGAGATTCTAAGACCAGAGTTGCCTACATAAAGCAGATCTCAAATGAATATTTTATAGAAGTCTTCAATCAACTCATAGTCTTTGCTTCCTAAGACCACATAAGATCTCCACATGCAAGACTCACTTGAGGACTCTGATGAAACTGTACCCTTAGAAAAGATCTGGAATTATTGACTGGTGAAAGGGCAATGACTGAGTCGTTTAAAGCAGTGCTGATTTCTCAGTGTTATTACTACTGAGGTTATTGTGATGCAAATAGCTTACACCAAACATTAGGAGTGCTGAGAAGAGATTTATTTTTGTTTAATAAGTGTACATGTGTACATGAAGTTCCTAATAGAGGTCAAAGTACATGGCCTTGCCTGCTAGGGTAGGAATATCATGGGTTAGAGAAGCCAGTATTGCCATCTCATTTGAATGAATCGTGGGTATATCTGGACTAGTTCTCTTTTGCTGATTGACAGAGATCTGTTGCAGCACAGTCAGGGGAGCCTGGTTCTGGGGTACACACTGGGCTCTTAAATGCTTTTGGGATGCTTCATCTTTGTTGGCATTTCTCCTAAGAACGGAGTCTTTACTAGCTACCCATGAGATCCTGGCACAGGATCTCACAAGCCAACTGACTTCTCAGGTAACTTGTCAGGTTAGCACTGGCTCTTCCAGATATGTCAGTAGTTTCCATGGACTCATCCTCTGGCATCACATTTCCAGATGAGGCACAAGGAAGGTAATTGACTTACAGACAATCATGATGGGGGGCAGCGAGGGGGTGTCTTTGTGATATGGTGGGTCTTGTAGCTCATTTTTATAATTCATAGATTAGTAAGAATAATGCCCTAGAAATCCATTCAAAAGAAAACATTAATTCTTACAACAAGAGTCATTACACCAGCTAGCACACTTAAGGAAGATAGACAAGTTTCAGGCAAATACAACCTCTTCCTGCATGGAGATAATGAGCACATAGGATTTAATCTCAGAAGAAATTTATGTCTAAAATGGGAACACACTGGTTTATAGGAAAATTCTTGATAGAGGTGGGATTTCTTATAGAAAGGTAATATCACCCTGAAAAAAAAAAATAAAATGGGATTGACAGGAAATTTGCAAAGTAAGGCAACATAGAAGATCAGAAAAGCTTTTCATACAGGTGCTTTTATAATAAATTTTGAGTGTTACTATTGATCACCACAGAAGTAGAACTGGATGCAATGGTGTTGATCGCTCTCTATCCTGCTGATGTAATGGTGAGTTTTTGAGGTTGAGCATCTGAAAAGGGCAGCACCAATTTAGCAATGTTCTTTATATTTCTTAGATCCACTTCAGAAGACACAGCTGTGATTTAAAAATTCCTGTGAACTCTCATGAGTCAAACAGAAGACAGACTGTTCTTCCAAGAGGTGCCTAGAACCAGAAGTGTGTGGGCTATCTGGGATTTGAGAATCCGTGACGGTTTTTATTATGTTCTGGTTCCAAACCACTTGTTTTCTTTACTTTCCAATTACTATTCATTGCAGGGCACAATGTTAGTTCATCTCACAAGAATTTGTTTACTGTTTTCCACTATTTCAAGCCTCTTTCCTGGTTAGTTTTCAACTTGGAAATTACCTTTTTCCACATAGACATATTTTTCCCCCCTATGGTTCTTATTAGATACTATTTTTCCCCTTTTTGCCTTACTCCAGTAAGCAGCATTACTACTCACTGAAGGACACCAATTGGCCCGCAGCTGCATTTTTTGTTATGGTTGAAGGTCTTCTCCGGGTAAGAGGGTGTCTTTATTGCTGGATGCTGACCAGTAATAACTTAATAACTTTAACAGGGAAAAGCAGGAAAAATCAGCCAGGCATTCTGGTGCCTTGCTTAAAGTGCACTCTTGATGCGGTTTGTACCTTATTTTTCACTATCCTGGGTCTGTGGGAATGTGCTGTCAGTTCAAAATATGGTTTTATTCCCTCCTTCCTCCCCCCTCTTTCCATCTTATTTTTACTCCTTCTTCTTCCTCATTTTCTATGCTATTTTCTTTCCCTTCTCATTTTCCACCCCCTCCTGCTTTAATGGCGTTTTGTAAGCATCATGGACTGCAGCCAGGGGAGAGAATTTGATTTTGTGGTGAAGCTCTAACAAAGCAAGAGTCACATGTTTGAATGGATTGACAAAGCAACAGGTTCATATGGAAGATGTATAGATTTTTCTTCCACTCTTGTACCGTACTGCTTTCAAACGTCTTCAAATTATATCTTTTTACAGGGCTTAAACCTGCTGAAAAAAATGTATCAAGTTGACAGGATTCTTTGTCTTGCCTCTCTCTCCTAGTCAGTGGTGTTTATACTAAGGCTAACATGGAGGCACGATAGAGGATTCAGTTTCATTAATGACCTCATATTTGCTAGCCTTAAGTCAAATTCCTTCCTTTAAGTCAAATATATAGGATATTGAGGTTACAATTAGGACACTGAAGGAGGAGGAGGATATTGAGGCAACAAAGAAAAAGTCATTTCAGAGCGAAAAGTCACCACAACCTTTTCTTGGGAGTCCTTTTAATTCTTACGACCAAAATCTCAAAGATCTTAGGGGAAGCAAGAAGAAGGAATTCAAGAGCCAGATCTGCTGTCTGTGCAAACAAAATGCTCAGCACCTTCTGGGCCAGCTGTGATAGCCATGCTGTGCTATATTGATGATGTATCATCACACTACTGTGAGCATGATGGAGTACAGAAGTGGAACCGTGCCCCACATTGCCAGAACAGCTCAAGGTTAAGTGTAACAAAAATCCTAGCAGCCAACAGGAAAGGCTCTGCCGGAATATTGCACAGTAGCAGCCGGAAGACATTACATTACAATTACAATTGGCTGCTACTCTAAGACTGGTTTAAGATCTAAGTGCTTCTCTACGTTAGTGGTAATATATTTGAAATCATAATACAGTTTAAAATAGAGAAAATATTTACTTTCTAAATACATAAACTCAGCTAAACTGAATATTTACAGAAAAACAAATTGGGAGGGTTCTGAGGGGTATGTTTTCCTGTTTTAAGAATTTAAATCATATAGTTTATCCCAAATGGATGATGAAAATTCTTTGGCAAAAGAATTAAATAAAAATAATTATTATGAGAGATGTGCCACTTTAGGACAGGTAGTTATATACAACCAACTGTATCTATGTGTATACAAATCAACCAACTACCAAGAACTGCATCTGAATCTGTGTGTACAGACTGTATGCATGAGATGCTAATTACTTATTCAAAAGCTAAACTTAGTAGCAATTAATGCCTGCCTGCCTTCATAGGATGCACACAAATGCAACCAGAGCTTAAGCAGGTGTCCTGCATGGCTTCTGCTGGAACAGAGCTAGAAGTGCCCTGTACTTCATAACCTTCATTGCTAAGAGCAGAGGGCCTGGGGGTTTAACTCATGCTGTATGTCAGACTGCACCTCATACAGTCATACTCCTAAGCGACAGCCAAGACAGAGCATGGAATGAAAACTGTGATGTTCTGGAAGGAGAAGACTGATTGTAGTCTGATGTCATGGTAGGCGTAGAGGAAGTAGATGGTGCAAAGCTAATTCAAGGCAATAGGCACCTCAAAAGGGAAAATACTCCTCCCTTCAGTGAAAAAAGGGCTGGAGAACTGGTTTTGTAGTTGTTTCTTGGATCCAAATCCAAGTGTCCAGTTCTCAGCGGCACTCATCAGATTGCTTGCTGTTCTTTAAACTTGTAAATTGTAGTTAAGGTGATGTGTTTGACTTAAATCCATTCATCAGTTTCTTCTCCTTCTGCAGCTTTAATGTCTGCTTTCTTAGCACATCTCTTATTCATTAAGATGTACCCCCTTGTGCTCAAAATATTTAAGCTACCCATCAATAAATGTCTGGGGTTTTTACATTTTGTACATCCAGGCATTTATTTGGTTTACACTGACTTTTATTTTCTTGGACTGCTATTAAAGTTCTGTATCTTAGCTTAAACATGAAATGCATTAGCCCGTGATATGATAGCTTGGGTTCTACTTTATTACACTTACCTGGAGCTGATGAAATCACATGGTTATATTGATCTGAGCTGAAGCTGGGGTTCAGTTCTGACCTTTGACATACAGAGATTCTGCTGATTACAATGAAAGTTAGGCATATGGAGCCAAGGCTGAGCATTTGGCCTTTGGTCAGAACGTGGTTTTTTTGCTTTTCTCTAGATATAGAGGTTATGTCAAAAACATTGTCTATTTGAAACCTGTTTTCTTTTTCTTGTCTAGAGTGAGGAGTCTCTTCCCATCATCTGAATGAAAGTCATAGAGCTAACTGCTAACTTTGCCAACTGTAGTTCTTCCAGCTTGCCAGTGCTTTTGCATCAGTGTGAGGACAGGTCACATCACCTTGTTGACACAAAGCTATGCCTTTGCAATGCAGCCCAAAGATGACACAGGTGACACTGTCTGTCTGTTTCACAAGCAGAAGTATTACGTCAGTTCTTATTGGAAATTTCCCTTAGTCACGAACCTAACGAAAAACAGTGGTTTAGCTGTTCAGATGGTACTTAGTTAAACTAATTTTGCAACAACATATTTAAAATTACCACCTTGCACAATGGAACAAAAAAGCTGAAAACAGCTAAAAGTAATGTTAGTTTGAATGGCCTCAACAGAGCAGGCCAATTTTTTTTAACACTTATTTTAGTGTCATTCCAACAAAGTGCACAGAAAGTTGAAGGTGAGACAGAATTTTTTCATTCTGGTTCCACTCAAAGGCACAGCAAGAAATTGCCTGTTCAGGCAGCTTACAGTGTTTGAAGATAAAACCAGAAAAAGTTCTGGGGCAAAAGAATTACTACACAGTTGCTGAGACAAAAACCTTAGGCAAAGAAAGAAGAATGATTTGCTCAAAGTTACCAGAGGTTGTGGTGTTCTGAGGACCTTCACTCACTACTTGTGGATGAAGCACCAGAGTATTTTTCCACTCAAGCTTTGCTCCTTAGAGTAACATTTAATACTGTGCATGGCAGAGTATAAATACACATAAAAACAAATCAATGTAGTTCAGATCAGCTTGTGGTTTATGTCTACCCATTGTGTATCTATGTATCCCATAATGCAGGTGAAAATAGATGTCCAGAACAATAACATAGATTAACTTTTTAAAGTAGTTCTTAGAAGCAGAACTGAGACAGACATGGGGAAGAAGGCAAAAAGAGATTATGAAGGTTTGGATGAAATTCTAAGACATCCTTGCTCACCTGATCATGCTCCAGTTGGGCTGAAAGCACCGCAGAATAGGGCTATATAAAATACTCTAATGCTTGTGACACAGTCCAAGTTGTGCTGATTTAACAGGTATGCATTTCTGGAGATATTTTATGCAATTTACTCTGAGTATTTAAGGCTCTTGTATTGAATTTAGCAGTGTGCTTCTGATGTTAGAATAGTCCTTTCCTGTAGCAACCTGGAAGTCAAATTTTGGAATCACCTGAATTTCAAAATCCATGGGGAAAACTGAATTTGAAAGAATGTTGATGCTTATATGTAAGTGTTTAGATATGTATGTAAAAGACTTAGGTGCATATAAAGTAGAAAGTAAGGATTGTCAGGCATTATCATTTAGGGAGGTAGGGCTGGAAGAGACTTCCTTTTATATACAGGCAGAATTATTATTTCTGCATTTTTAAGAAGTTTGTGGGGTTGATTTTTTTTTTGGTCTTGGCATACTTCTTGTGCAGGACCTACTAAGGTGATGGCTACATACCTTCAGGCAAAATTGTCATTGTGGTTTGGCAGGCGCCGATTTTCCTCTGAAAGCATTTCAAACAGTTCTCCTCTATAAGATTTGCAGGTTTAAGTTTTTGTAAGAAAGAATTTAAAAGTGGAAGAAAAAATTGCTATTTAAGTCTTCTACTCAAAGTTCTCTCAGCTCCCACTGTGTCCCAAAAGCTTGTGCATAAGAATTCCAAAAATGGTAACTGGTATTTTTTTCAAGAACTAAAACAATAATAGGAGAAATGTAGGCTTTACAGTCATGATAAAAGGCTGATGGAACACTATAAAAAAGCAGTTACTAGTGAAATCTTGATAGTTAGGTTGCAAAGAGATCCATAGACATCTGTGCTGAGAGGTTGATGACACAAGTAGGTTTACTAAAGTAACGTGAGGAAACACCTCCTTAATTAGGAAGATGCTGTGAAAGGCTGATGTAAGGCTTTTCTGTCAGACTGTCAGAGTCGTTTTCTCTCTAATGGTTTAGAAGTTTGAAAGAATGTGAAGGGCAAGAAGATCTCTTCCATGTCAATCAGTGGAGGAATACTTGAATAGGTGACAATTCATGAGACAAAGGTGGCCCTCTTTCAGAATCTACACACTGAGGAGTGTGGCAAATCTATGATGCACCCAAAGAACAAAATCTCACACAAGTTTTTGTCAAAATGCTGGATTGGACATGTACATTTATGAGTAGCTTACTCTTATCTTTTTGCTGCTTCCCTCATCTTTTTACTGTCTTTCTCTCTTTAAAAATAAACATCTTGATATTTCACATTTATTTGACATGTCAGAATACTCAGAAATATTAAATTAGATAAACAGTCTTGTATCAGAGAGACAATTCAAGTGCTAACGTAGATATAGATCCTTTACTCCTGGTATAATCTTACGGAGTAGAATATAGGGCTGGCTTTGTCTCACTTGCTATATGAGCATTCAAAAAATCCACCTCTGAAACGGAAACACTTCTAAGTATCTTGGCCTATATAAATGCCATGTTGTTTCCATATATTTGAAAGACAAAGTCAGGCATGTTTGTGTGGCAATACTCAGATAAGTGTTTTCATAGAATCATAGAATCATCAAGGTTGGGACAGACTTTTAAAATCATCAAATCCAACTGTCGACCCAGCACTGCCCTAAACCACTAAACCACATCACCCAATGCCAGATCCAAACATCTCTTGAACACCTCCAGGGATGGTGACTCCAACACCTCCCCCGGTAACCTATTCCAGTGTCGGACCACACTAACAGGGAAAGTTTTTTTCATGTCTAATCTGAATCTCCCTTGTCTCAGCATAAGACCATTTCCGCTAGTCCTCTCACTGCACAAAAAGTAGAAGAGACTGGCCCCCACCTCACTAATACCTCCTTTCAGGGAGTTGTAGAGACCAGTGACATCCCCCCTGAGCCTTCTCAAGGCTCCAATTTTAAAAAGAGAAGTTTAAAAATGCAGGCCCAAAATACAGAAAAAGTGGCAGCTGTTTCATGGAAATTTTACACCATTTATTTTAATAGACAATTATTTATAAATACTGCTTAAAAAAGTGAAATCACTTTTTGTTAGAAGATATAAAACCTAAAATAAATGCCTACTTTCTCGGTTTTTTTTCTGGTTCTTATTCCTTTTATCAAAAACAAGGTCTTGTTACTTAACAAGGTCCATTTCTTCGGTTTTTCTTTTTTTCTACCATAGAGTTTTCAAACATAAGAGCATCTAGCACTTTTAACTCTGTTCTTCTTTCACTGAAATAATGTGGGAGGAAACGAAACACCTGACAGAAACTAACAAACTCTTTGTTAGATGGCATGCTGATGAGGATGGTAGAAATATCTAGCCTGAGTTCAGAGGTCAGAGTGGGACTCTGTAGCAATAAGAAAAACCCGGGAAAAAAATTATTTTTCTTTCTTGCCTGGCTTTCTGTAACTCAGTAATCTTTCAACAAAAACCCTTTAGATTTGCAGGTTTTTGGGACTGAGGAAGAGGTGTTCAATTTCCCTATCGGCTCCTTTCAGCCAAAGCTATAATTCAGCAGCTTCCATCAAAATGCAGAAAAGGAGTTGTCAATCAGCGGTTAAATACTGACATGAAATAGTGCCTTTGTCAATATTTCTGTTCTGCCTTTGAAAGCACACAAGCCAAAACAAAAAATCTTTTGACAATATGCAAAAAACAAAACTGAAACGCTTCAAGCATCTTTGGCAGCTAGAAAGATGGCCATATAAACTCTTAAAAATTGAATGGTGGAGGAAAGCTTGTGTTCTGAGTTTTGACCATCAGGCAGCTCAGCAGTGCAGCTGTGTGTCTTTGAAAAGTGTTTCTGAGCTGTGTCAGTTTGTTGTCATTTTTACTCACAATCACGAAGCATTTGCAGTCATCATTGTATTCATCTTGAGAGAGTTTCCCTTTTAAAGGAATTAGGAAGACACTGAGTTTCCAGATCTTCAGTCAGATTTGATACATTCTAAGTTCTGCCAAATAAATCCCCAAGTTGAGTGATTTCCTTACCTGGAAGAATAAGGATTTGTGTTTGTGTTGTTTTCTTTTTAAATTCTGAATGCTCTTGGTGTCACAGACTCATCCTGACTCTTTGGTAGCACCAGAAGAAAGCATTAGGTAAGTCAGGCTTAGATAAAGTATTTTTTTGTGTAATGTCCTAATTTGATTAGGTTATATAAGCATATATTTGACTTAAAATACAGGGATGATGTGAACTCTTCAAGTGAAATCCTGGCTAGCTTCTGAGTTGTTTTGCTTGTTCTCCATGAGTGGCTGCACTGAAGCTGTTAGTAAAACCTTTCTAAGGGAAGTGCAGAGAGTGGGGATGGAGGCAAAGAAAGAGAGGCAGGTTTTTTAAGAGGCATTAGGAAAACAATAGCTTTCACATACACAAAGAAAATACTTTTCATATGTGTAAATTTATAATCACCTACATTGGACAGTGTCAAGGACAGGTATTGCTGAAAACATTGCAGGAAGTGACTAACTAAAGAGCATTGGGACAGAAGTGGAGCAGTTATCTTGAGTTGCAAAATCACACTTGCAAAACTGAATATTCAGACATTTAGATTAAGGGGCACACAGGCCAAAGCTGTCAATTTATCTACTGCTTTTATTCTAAATTTTCTTGGATTCTAAATTTCACCAGTGATGGCAGGAAAATTATTAATACCCACATAATATCTAACAGACTAACAGCAGCACCACTGCTCAGTCTACTCAAATGTTGCTGGGAGTACAAATTCTCTGAAGAAAATTAAACCCAAGACTTTGTGTCCTACTCCTTTGTGGGGAAGTTGTTGGTTTGGGGTTTTTTACAGGATAAACTGCTTCATGATTACATACAATAATTTTGAGTTGGTTTTTTTCAGTCATCTGGCATCTTTTGCATACCAGTTAATACCCTTTGAAAGGGCAGGTCTATTATACAATTGTTATGTTTTCAGCAGTTACCTAAATTTACATCAACAACTTCCTCTGGACAGTCATTGCTCAGATTTACAGTTGAATTAACCTGTGTCTTTTACCTGTAGGTCATCCAAGACCAGATCAGCTGACTGTAACCTTCCACTTAGATTTTGAAATTAATTAGTCCTGGTAAAATTCGAGTTTGTGTATACTCAATATCATTTATATTAGAACAGTCCAGTTGCCCACCTCTAGGTGCACTTGTAAGAAGGTCTTCAATTCTATGATCACTGGAAAAAAAAGTAATTCCCTGACATGCCAAGCCAGCAGCACTGGAAATGTAAGAGATGGATAGAAAATCGGGATCTTTGAAAAACGGGGAAGGGGGAATGCATCTAAAGTAACTGCGGTTGCCAAGGAGGGATCTCTTTCCCAAACAGAAAGAGATTCTTCGAGATTCTTCCAGGTATGTTCTTTTAGAACGTGACAGTCTTCTGGAAACCTAAGACACCCGTGAATCCTTAGGTGGAGAACTAGCCTGCAGCTTCTGCTGAGGAGAATACTTCCAGCTAGAATGCAGGCTGGGGTAAACCTTCTTAAAATTATGAGGCATAACTCATGTTCTTAATTTAAAGCAGATCAATGCTGGTTTGTTTAAACAGGAGGAGACAGATGTAAATTTTGAGGTAAAATAATTTCCAAATGCTGCCTGAGTTGAGAATATATGCATGCAGATAGATGGAGGGATACATAGAGAAATATTTAGCATCCAAAGGGAAGTCTAAATTGTAGGGCTTTGGGTCATGTTCTGTAGAGCCGTGTTGGATGAATCGGTTGTTTCCCATGGCACCAGAGATATTTCCAGCCTGCCCTTTCTAATGAAGTAAAAATGGAGGCTTGGAATGAAGACCAGAAAATAGCTGGGTGAATCTTGTTATTTAGCACAGTGTAATATTCTTATTGTGGTCATTAAAAACCTACACTCAAATTTTGAAGTGCAGTCAGTGCTTATAGCGAAATACATTTTTTCTAGATTTTCATCTAGGATGTGTAGTTATTTTTTCCACTGAAGTCAGTGAAGCAACAGTGACCTAAGTCATCTGAGCTTTAAATCCTGCCTGTGGCTGGAAGCCCAGTGTTTCCCTCCCATGCTTTGCAATGGCAGAAGAAAAAGCATTAGATAGAAGTTACTGTTCCCTTTTGAACCAGACACCATTTCTTTCATTTTTCTTCGATGTCTGGGGGTTTTTTCCCATTTGTTAGTGTATTTATGAATTAGTCAACACCTACCAAAGGTGATACTGCAGCTGCAACGGTCCTCGAATATCAGATCGTTTGGGTTATGCATGTATTGACAAGTAGGGTAACACAATAGGAGTGGATCTATAAAATAAAACAATTCATGGGTATTCCACAATACATTAATTTCACTAAGTTTTACTTCGGATTGATTCTGTTCCGATTCTGTGGTTTATTAGTGGCTGGAGCACTCCAGGGACACATCTGGGTTAGAGTTACCTGCAAGTAATCCAGACAATATGCTTCAAGACCTCTCTGCAGCATGGTAAGCAGGAAAAATGTAGAGGTTTGTCTCAAAGCTGTGCTCCTGGTCTCACCTAAAATGTAGAAGGATAGTTTATCACTCTGTCCTGAAAATATATCTGTTTTCTATACTGCAGTAAATGCAGTCTGGGTATGGTCTTCCAAGTTCTCCCTTTGTTAAAAGACTTCCTACTGGATTATAGGTAAGCTTGCTTGAAAAAGGATTGTTTCTGAATTGAAGTGAAACATATCTGGTGTACAGCATATAACTACAGCATTGCTTACACTCTTTTGAGGCTTTCCAGGGAACAGCTGTTTTGTATTTTCAAAGTGTAGTGAAAAGGAGACAGATCCAGCAGAAAAACTTGAAGCAGGTGGTAGTGGATTAGAATTTGTGCTCCCTTCTTCAGGCAAGGTGCTTGACCCAAGAACTTGAAACTGGAGCTGGGCAAGCTCCCTGAAGCAATACAAATGCCAAAGTGATTGGAGTTCCCAAAGAACTGACCAATACATTTTTATCTGGAGAGGAAATTACTGAGATATAAGCCTTGCCACTGAAGTTTTATAGCCATTCAGTTACATGCTTTCATTTTTGATGTGCCCAAATCACCAACAACACTTTATTTTTCACAAAGCAATAACTCCACAAATCAGACGACAGATAATAAGAGATTGATTTGAATACATTAAAGCAATACATCAATATGCTTATTTGACAATAATGCTTCCTGGAATAAGTCTGAAACCACTCTTAGCAGCAATATCACAGCAGGTGAGAGCAGTTTCCAGAGGGTAGCCGGAGGTGGCCCTGACAGCTGCTCTGAATTGTTATGCTGCACATTCCATGGTTTAAACAGTAATTTATTTTGCAATCACTGCATCATCAATTCTGGGATGTTTGTCTGTAATGTTTAACGTTTAAAGAGGTCAATATTTAAAGAGACCTGTTTTCAGCAAATAAAACCTCCATGTTGCTTGAAAGTTAATATGTCACACACTCTGATGGTGATATAGAGCAAGATCTGTCAACCACAAAGAGTCAGTGCCTCTGTTATGACAAGAAATTATGGTGCCAAGTGAACCACTAGTGAGAAAGACTTCTGACGCAGTTTCTGAGTATCTTGGTAAAGTTCACCAGAGCTCGAAAGAAAAACTCCATTTGTTAATCCTATTCAACACATGCAGAGGAACAAAAAAGTGTGAATATTACAAAACAGGCTATATAGGGTGTGCCAATATGTAGAAATCTGCTGCTCTGCCTTCTTCTCCATTCCAGCGTGGGAATGAACAGGCAAGTGTATTGCCAGACTGTGGAATACACTGCTGCTCTCAGTAATGCCTGCAAGAGTTTCCACAGTGTCTTCCTCTAGCATCTCTGCTTTGAAGCAGCATAGTCATGCTTGGCATTGAAGTTCCCGAAGTGATGCTGGAATAACCAAAATAGCAAATTTGTGGGTTGTCTTGCCCACAGGGGAAGATGATGGCAATAAAAGCTAGTATACTATAGTCACAGAAATCACAAGGTACACAACTGTACAGTAATGTAAACAAAGAAGTAAAGAGCCGGTGGAATCCTTTCATATGCTCGTGACCCAAGGTTAGCAGGCTCTGCCTCTGCTCACCGTGCTGCTTCTAGAACACCCCGTTTGTCTGACAGGGCTTTCTGCTGCTAAGGTCTGTGGCAGAAATGCTGGGAAGCACAATCTGCCCTCCCTCTCCTTCCATGCAGAGTTCTGAGTGAGGGGACTGCCGTCTTAAACAGCAGATGGGCAAAGGACCTCTCAGCAAAATCCATAATTTTTGGAATCTCAAAGATTCTTATGCATCTGTTAATTGAAACAGTTAGAAATATTAATGAGAGGACTTCTGAATTTATACCACTCACTATTTTTATATATATATATAAAATTTAATCTGACTTTGGGAAATTCACACCTACAAGCAAAAAGAAAATAATTCCACTGTTTTGGAAAAACATCACTTGAATCTAAAAGTTTACCTAAAGCATCATGTTAAACATCTTGATGAAGTGTATTTGTTGTGCAAACACAAGTTAAACAATAAACATTCTTATAACTTTAATTCTTCAGATTATTCAGAAGCTGTAACCATTTGTTTCCAGATACTCTAAGCAGTTCTGACAATTCTGAGAAAAGGGGAGATGTTAAAAAACATACTGTCTCTTGACAAGGAATTTCAGCATTTTAAGCTGATGTGATTTTCAGATAATAGCTTTCCTTGGAAAGAAATAATTTTGTTTGTTTGTTTAAAAGGAGGACAAAATACAGTTTAATACTTCTAGGTATCACTTTTAAAGAAATGGGGGTTGTCGTTTGTTTCCCCAATCTAATCATTGCAAGTTAGATCCTCCGTAGTCCCTAAAGGCATTAATAATTTTTTGTAAATAGAAAAGAGAAACAAAAAAGACTTATAAAATCTTCTGAATACTCAGGTCTCTGCACTGTCTCTCTCTCTGCGCCCTCTGTCTCCAGACCTAAAAATGCTGTGAAGTCAGGGCAAACTGCCAAGAGTTTCACACCCAGTGCTGAACTGGCATAGAGTCAAAGGTTGCTAGTCGCATTTGGATGCCAAAACATTAGCACTGCTCTCACTACTGGGTTTTACACACCCTTTTACAAAGCTAGACACTTTGCAATCTTCGCCTCTTCTATAAGCTTTCATTGCTTGCTTTTCCAAGTTTTCCTTGAGTGCTAATCTTGCTACTGGTAAGAAAGCATCTTGCGTACTAAAATATTCCTCTTCCTCAGTTGTTGTTGATGTATGTTCCTCTTCTGCAATGGGAAGAACATGCATCAAGTATTACCTGCCCTGTGTATCTCAGCAATATCAGCTCAGTGCCATTCAAGCCTGCTCTTTGGTCCAAATTTACCTTTCAGCCACACTGAGTCAATCCTCAACGCCCCACTGAGAGGCTGTCTCAGTCTAAGCTCCACAGATGTATTTGGATGGGGACAGACCACCCTTTCTTAGAGCCCCAAAACACATCCAGACTTCTATTCAGAAAGGGAGCATGTTAAGAGCAATACTGCCCTGTCAGTGTTACCCCAAACCTGATCCTCATTAACACTGTATGAATACACTCAGTGACCAACCACCGCCAATTTAAAAAGTCACATGCTGCACCAGCTGGGATCTGTCCCTGATCCCTGGTCACAGCTAATGCCTACCCTCAGAAGATACCATACTGTTACAGCAAGATATTTGACCCATAAATTGCAAGCATACTTTTGGGACACAGGCTTTTATTTATCATGTACTCAGACACCGATAAGCAACTAATAATTCACAAACTTCACTTTAATCTTAGGAATGCTCCCACTGAATGCAACAGGAGTGTTCACATGATAAATGCTCTGGGATCAGTCACATGAGCGAGGCTATGAGCTCCCAGATCTGCCTAAAGTCCTTTTCTTTCATAAACATGTATGTATATCAAAGCACCTGACAAAATGGCAGACTGAGAGCCTTACAACATGTGATATTACGGCACTTTCATACGAGGCTCTGTTCTCTGGGAGAAGCAATTAGTCCCATCACAGAAAACTCAATGCAACATTATTTCTTGGTGGATGTTCAAGTGTCTGGGAGAAGCAACCAATACAACGGAGCAGATGTCTCCTTGTACCAGGGCAGATCTAACTCCAGCATGGCGTGAAAACCACTGCAGCCTGTGGGGAAGTATTTAATCTCTGTGCAATTCTCAGCAACACAGTACTGGAACACACACTATAATTAATGATTCACACATTTATAACCCAGTCCTCTTGACCTTTGTTAGCTAAAACACTTAAGTAAACCAATCTCTATGCTAAATTTCTTGTAACAGTTGTGAATATGGCAAATGTGAAAAAAAATAGGCTGGAATGATAACTGGTTTGATTCTTTAAGGTAACACAAAGCGGGAATACAGAAATGGTCAGATGGAGCTAAACAGTAAGACAAGTGGTAACTGCTAAAAACAGAATGTAGAGAGCTATTTTGCTTGTGTTGCACACTTCAATTCTGCAAGGATAACAAGTTGTTTGTTTATCTCATCCAATAAACTATTTCCACATTTCATGTTACAGCAAACAGCTGACTAGGTGAAAACAGTTGATCAGTAATTTTGAGGATTATAGCTAAATCATTGCACTGGTTCCAAGTTAATGGTCATTTAAAAATCTGTTATCTTGGCAGCAGTTCACTGGGCAGAACACAGTATTTTGACTATTTCCAATTCTTAGGATGGCAGGCACATCCCAAAAGAATATGTAAAATATATACATACTCTTTTTAATCACTACCTCTTCTGGCTTTATCCACACGCAGAAATGAACAAAATATGAAAGAAAATTTTATGCTCTTGAACAGGGGCAGGGTTCCTCTTCTCAGTATGTTTCACTGGAGCTCCTACAGCTTATAGCTAGTGTTTTGTCTTATAGCAGCAATGCATGCTTTCTATTTTGCTGTAATATATGGCATAACAATAACTTAGAAGCCTATTTGTGTCAGGCTTGCAAGGGAAAGCCTCATAAAGAAGCAAAACTATTAGAAGAAATAGAGCATCTCTCACTCTCAAGAACTCAATGCTGTTAGTGCCAGTGAAGAAATTCCTGCCTACTTTCAGCATTCTGCTTTAGAGGCCAAAAGTAAATTGGGATGTATAAGAACTACAGATTCCTTTAGCTCCACCTATTATCTGTAGTTGTGATATCAAAGCTTTTAACTGAGTAAACCAATTTATGCTTCTGTATTTGAGTCAAATATGCTTGATAGTGCACACCCTGCTAAAAAAAAAGATGCTTAATCAGCATAAATGCATGCTTTCTGCACAAGAGCCCAGCATTTCATTGGAAACAGACTGGAGCATTTTAGCTGGGGAAATGGCTATAGTCCAGATCACCAGTGATTCGGAAGGTTGTTTCTCTGTGGACATATTAGGTATACATGGAGGCCTATAAAGCAATGACTGCTGGATGATGTTGGATCCAAATGGCTGCAGAAAGGGTCAGAAAATGAATTGTTAGAGAGGTTTTAAAGGGGAATTGAAGGATGCTTGTAATACCACCCTGAAAAGGGTAGCATATAAAAAATGAACATGGGAGCTTGCTTAGCAATTACTCAGAAGTAAAAGGATGTCACTGTGACTTCCTGTGTAGAGACACAATGTAGGTAAGTGTGTCCCCTCCAAGATTTTTCTTATGACAATCTGTTATTGAAAACAAATAACAATTATTCAAACAAACAAACAAAAAAACCAACCCTTCAATCCCAACATTTTAAATAATTTAACAAAGGTTATTTTTCTCTTCCAAAATCAATTTTTATTCTTCTCTATTATGGAGTCACTATTTCCTTTGTTCTTCAGGCTGAGGACTCACAAAGCAAAGAGGTTCTTCATTTCTGAAGTGAAATAACGCAGACTTTAGTCTAATTTACAAACTAACTTTGTGGCTTCCCTCAAGCCAGGTGCTCCAGGACACAAAGATCTACTGTTCTTCACTTTCGGGATTGAGAAACAAGAAGCAGAAGAAAGTAAAAACTCTCTTTAATTTTACATATTTATTACTTGCTTATTTCCTTAAATAGAAGGCAAACAGTGTAATCTAAAGCACCTCAAGATCCTTTCCTTTGACTTTAATTGGCTGGCAGTGGTGAAGTTATAGTACATAATTTTTTTGACAAACAGATACAACAAAGTTTGAGTTAAGACTCTTAACTGAGTCTTAACTGAGACTTAACTGAGTCTCAGTGTTGTGCTCCAATCCATCCCGTCAATGCTGTAACCACTGCTTTGTTACTGCAGTGTATATCTACAGGTATTGTGTCCACTAGGTATTTAGGTAAAAAAATCTGGTCTAAAGGCATCAGTGGGACTTTTGCTAATTCATTTGCAGCCTGGATTTCACCTAAAGCTTCTTGAATCACTATTTGGGTTTTTTTTAAACAGGGTGTGAGATGCAATTAGATGCTACATATCACATTAATATTTCTGATGACTCGATAGACAACCTACCTTTTATGCCTGAGTTTTCCAAACTATGTGATACTAGAAAACCTTCACACTCTATTTGCAGTATCATTGCTTTTTGTGAAGTAAACATCTCTTGTTAATCTGCCTAAATGGGTCTAAAAAAAAAAAAAAGGAAAGCAGAACAAGGTTTTTAAAATTTTGAAAGAAAGCTGTCATTTTTAGGTGTGCAACAACTGTTGCAAAAGCTCTATCAACAGGATAGAAGAGCATCATATCAGGAAAATGAGCAAGTAACCCCTGGAAACCTTGTTCTTGCTGTCTTGGAAGAGTATCTGAATGATATAGCTATGGAAAAATTTCAAGAATGTAAATGTTGATCTTACATACTCAAATCCATCTTCCTTTGAAATGTGACTCTTCTCAGGGGAAACTGATTTGTTTAAGTGAGTCTTGGAATAAGTGACTTTTGGTGTTTTCCCATTAAAGTAAATAATCATCCTGTTTTCTAGCTGTACTAAAGATTTCTGTTGTCTGATGAGACAGTGGTTCTTTTTGTTTTTGTCAGGGGAGGGGGGGATATACTTTCTTCAGGTTAGAAGTTTGTGTATTGGTATAACACAATTAAGAGGCAGACCTTCTTGAAGCATGCCAGTCTGTAAAATCACCATTCCAGGCTACTTAATTTTATTAGAAATAAGCAATGCATGATCCTCCTCTGTCCAAACTCACAATTTCTGATTGCATCCATTTCCCAATCTTTCATTAATATTTCTGTTCTGCAAAGCAAGCATAAACTTGCTCAGTCTGGAACAGGTGCAAATGACTTAGCAGTTGCAACCACGAATGTCCCATTATGTAACTGCATTTGCTTCCTATTTTAATCAGTGTGGCTAATCAGTAATTGTATAAACATGCAACTTCAAAACCCGCTGATATGAAACCATCATAGAGAAACCTTGAGATATGAGATGCCGCTACCCTGCAGCTGAATATATCACGTTCAGTGCTATAGTTCTTGTCTGTAATGACATGCTACCTAGTTCACCTTTTAACTCTCTAAGAAATGTGCTGAGTTGTAATATTTGTGCCCTATAGTAGAAAGAAGAGAGGACAGAATGTGATGCCCTCTTTTGGGTGACCTCTGTAGGTGCAGAGATGATCAGGTTGCTGCATTAGAGATATTATGTATTGATCCACGGTAAACTTTATCTATCTCCACACTGAAGTCGGTGATCCTTTTAGACTGGGAGTAGCTGACCTCACAGTGAAAGAATTAGCTATTTCTAGAGAAAAATAAAGTTTGTTTTCCCTGCTTGTATTTCTTTATTTTCTTGGACAGATTATTTCAGGACTACAGATTTTCCTCTATGTAACACTGATAAGATAGAAAAACCTTATTGAGGACCGTCATCCAGGTTATATCTTCCCCTCAAGATCTGGCTAATACTCTGAATGTTAGCACAAGGAGGAAATGCATATATGTCCTTTGACATACACAGAAAGTTAAGAATGATCAACAACTAGTCACAATCTACAGGGACATACCAATACCTTTGCAAGGGGAAAGCACATACTGGGCTTTATTTTATAAAATTCCCTAATTTGGAAACTTAATGTTATGAAAAGTGTTACTCACAGTCTCAGGGGCTTTTCTGTTGCTTCTCCAAGACCAAAGCTGCTTCAAGAATGCAATATATGCATATTTAACAAGCTTATTCCAGGAAGGAAACAGAGGGTATTTTGTTCTCATGTTCACTTTCTGCAGCCCCTAGTGTATTAAAAATTTACCAACGCAAAGCGTATCTGTGAATGAAAGATTCTACCTGTTCTGTTTGTCACCAGAATCACATGTATTGGTGTCCAGACTTGCAGACTGCAGTAATGATGACTACTGTAATTTTTCCAGATACAGCTCTACAACTTAAGGTCCTCACCAGTATAGTAACAATAGCAACCCAGAGACATAAATTCTAACCTAGAAAAATTAGCAGAATATATCCTATAACCATCTAAATTCCAGAAAAAAAATTCCTGGACTCATTGCAACCTCCGTACAGCTTTATTCTACAAAGTTCTTTAATATCAGCAATAACATTTTGCAATGTAATTATAGGTGTAATTTTTAAAGTCTGGAATTGAAATGCAGCCACATGTGACTTTCAAAAATCGAAGCAGTATTCTAAATGAAGCCCTGAATTCTTTGAAATACTTTATTTTCTCTGCAGTGTTTCCTGATGTAAGCTTTAAGTTTCATCTACCATAGAAAACACCCTTGTCAAAATTCTGCCTGAACCATGGTAAGTTAGTAAGCAAATTAAAGCCATTTTATAACATTAATCTAGATCTTGGTTTTTATTCTTGTGTGCAACTTCGATTATTTCATGCTTGTTACAACATAGACAGCTTTCAGTCTATCTTATTTTTGTATTGAAAATGTGTCACAGTCTCCTAACTAGTAAAAAGATACTGAAAAATGAACAACTGCAGTTCCTGGCACCAAGAAGATTTATAGGTACTTAAAAATGTAGAATAAATACTTTTCCTAGCAAATCGAATTTTGCCTCTCACTCATCTACAAAAGTATCCTAACCTTTCTTCTTCTGCCCATAAGCAAATCTAACTGTTGAAGCAAACCCTTGTATTCTTCATCTTGTTTCCCTGCCACAGCCACTTTAAAACTCCCCTCTATCTGCTTTCAAATACCTGTATCGCACCAGACAAGGTTTGTCAGATTATCTGTTTACGACTTCTGCTAACAAAACAAATTAACCTTTTGCACTGAAAGAACGTGTAAGCATCTGGGACAGAAATTATATTGCAGAATTATCAAGTCACCAGAAGCATCTTTTAAAGGCAGCTGTGGGCATACACATAATTTTACAGACCAGCATCTTTCCATGTCTGTGATTAAGTACCAGCCAGCACCAAAGATTTCAATACGTAATTCAAAACACAGGCATGGAGATCTCTTTGGTTTCATAGTCCATACTGGTATAAAACCTGGTTATCTATTAACCTAGTGATAGCCACTTGTCTTACATGAACGCAGTAGGTCCTATGGACTTAACAGTATCCCTTACAGAGACAAATAATAAACATTACAAGTTCAGGTGGATTACTTATGCAAATATTTTGAAAATGTCTTTAGAAGGGCCAGATGAGTTGATAATCCAAGAATTTACAGGAAGTGGAAACAGAAAATATCAGATTGGAATAGAAGTCTTAAAATGAAGAAAGGGAGCAGGCTTTATTGTGCAGCAGTGTTAGTATTTCCCTGTGCCCAAGATGCAGTAAAGAACAGTAGCAAAAACAATCAATCCATTAAAGCCTGGCATTGTTCTTTCTTTCTTTCAAAAAAAATTTCCCCCCATTGCCTGGTGGATGTCCTCATTCATCCCAATCATCAGTTTTCATGACAAGACTTGCATTACTGTTTTCTCCTCAAAGAATGGCAGACAAGCAGTGGATGCTGGTTGTAATATCACCTCTAATATGAGCTTTTTCCGTACTTCCTCACAGGTGTTTGTCTTCCACATGACTGACAGCTGAATTCTGTTCAAAAAGAATGATTAAGTCTGCAACAGGTACAAAGCCAAGTTTCCTCCTGGATTCTCTTCTTCTTCCTCCTGTGCCCCATGTGGCTGGCAGAGGTTTGCCATTGTGGAACAGAGGTTGGTGGAAGTGAATTATTCTTAAGCAGAGGCGCTTCTGTTCAGTTTTGACTCAGGCTTCCAGCCCAAACATTTGAGAATGTGCACTGAGAATGTTCTGTATGTCTGTGGTAAGGTTTGGTTGGTTGTTCTTTTTTAAGAGACTTCCAGTGTGAGTCAATCTGTGGTACAGACAGCCATTCTCTGAAAGATTGTGTTCTGGGCAGAGGATCTTCATTACCAGCCTTGTGCTAGCATATTCTTTGAGATGCACATTAAATTAGGCTTTAGATTTAGATGCAGATTAAATTATTCTTAGATTTCTATATCTGTATTTCTTTATGTGGGACAATTGCAGAACAGATCAGAGAGAAATATGGTATTCTTTCACTTCTTGTCTATTAATTAATTAACTCTTCTTTTTTCCCTATACAAATCCCTATACATGATTCAACAGCTCATTTTCTGTCACAGCCACAATTTCATCATGTGAAATCCAAGGTTGCTCTGTGTTCTAAAATAGTCAGCCTGTTCCTCATCTTTTGGTGGACATGCAAGAGGCCAAATAATTTTACATTTAATTTATATAATACCATTTTATAGGTTTTACTAATCCTTTTCCCCTTCCAGAATTCAGTATCTGCAATGTCCTTTCACAAGTCTACAAAGTGAGACACTCTTTAGAAATATGATTTTTTGGGTGTGCTCGTCTCAGCACAATGTTCACAGTGCATTTTGTGTAACTGTTGAAAGAATATTCCTCTTTCATTTTATTAGTGACAATGAAAGGCAACCACTCCTGTCTGTCTGTTAGTTGTCATCACCTCTCACCCAGTTCAAAGCATTTCTAGCCAGCCTTTTCCTGACAGCTATTTTTGTTGAATGCTTTGGCGAATCATATAAAAATTGTCTGTAACTTTTGCTGCAATATGCACTTTACAGATCCTTCACTTCTTTTCCAGATAAAAGGAGAAGAGTGAGGACTATAAAGAGTTCTCATGTTTCTTCATCTAACTCTAAGTCCCAAAAGGCACATTCACATCTCTCTATCATGTTCTGCAGGAGGCAATTTTACAACAGCTACAAGCTCCTGGGTAGCTGGTTTGCTGTTACTATTTTCAATCCCACCTAAGATGCTTGCTTTTCCCCTCAATCTCGTTTTCCCCATCCTTACTCTACCTCAAGAAATCCCTCTGCTTGTGACTCTTCCTCTCCCTCTCCACACTGCTACATGTTTTTTTAATCCGGAAATTGTTTAATGGATGAACTTTGCCTAGACTCAATCTGTTACAAATTGTCACATCCAGGCAAGAAGTCCTGTTTTTTAAGCACTTTGACAATATATTGCTTTTCCAAATGCTTCTATTTTCTCTAAGAATACATGAAGGTACCAATATCTCAGATACCTTAAAAGCAGCAAAGCATACAGAACAAGTGAGAAAAGCCACAAAACAAAACTTCAACTGTTTTACAATGGACCTGATTATTTTACTGGAATCACTATGAATGGGGAGGAACCATTCAGCTATATTACAGAAAAGAAAAATAGAATCATAGAATGGTTTCGGCTGGAAGGGGTATTAAAGATCATCTAGTTCTAGCCTCCCTGCCATGGGAAGGAAATCCTTCAGTAAGCTCCAGTCTCTAAACTTTCCTCAAAGTCCCATCCAACCTGGCCTCAAACACTTCCAAGGCTGTGGCATCCACAGCTTCTCCGGGAAATCTGTTTCGGTGTCTCACCACCCTCACAGTAAAGAATTTTTTTCCAATATCCAATCTAAACATACCCCTTTCAGTTTAAAGGCAATCTGTCTTGTCCCATCACAACACGTCCTTTATAAAATTCCCTCTCCAGCTCTCTTGTAGGCCCTCTTAGATACTGGAAGACCATTAGAAAATCATCTCAGAGCTTTCTCTTCTCTAGGCTGAAGAACCCTAATATTCTCAGTCTGTCATGATAGGAGAAGGCTTCATTCCTCTGATCATCTTCATGGCCCCTCTCTGGACTTGCTCTGAACAGGTCCATGTCTTTCCTGTGCTGAGGACCCCAGAATTGTACACACCACACCAGGTGGAGTCTCACCAGAGCAGAGAGGCAGAACCACCTCCCTCTCCCTGTTGGAAACACCGGTTTTGAGGCAGCCCAGGATATGGTTGGTTTTCTGGGCTGTGACTGAGTGCACATTGCTTGGTCATGTCCAGCTTGTTGCCCAACAACAACCCTCCAAGACCTTCACCAAGGACTGCTCTCAATTCATTCCCTACCCAGCCTGTACTTGTGCTTGGGATTGCCCCGACACAGGTACAGGACATTGCACTTGGCCTTGTTGAACTTCATGATGTTCACATGGCCTCTCAAGCCTATCAAGGTCCCCATGGATGGCATCCCTTCCCTCCAGCATGTTGACTGGCCCACTGTCTCATTTTCAAGACAAATTTGGCAGACAAACTCTTTGGACTGAGTCTTTCTCTCAAAAACGGTCCCAAAATCCCCCTTTCTACCAATAGGGAATGAATACCAATAGACGAAAGTGAAAAAGATTAAACAATTTATTAACAAACAGAATGCCTGCCCACCAGGCAAGGGAAAACAAAAGGTAAATACCTGTTAAGCACTAAACTGTTGGAACTCACTTCCCCACACACACAGAGAAACAAAAAAAACCCAAAAAAATTGTCCAGAGCATGGAGGCAGTGTAGGAGGAATACACCTTTCCCAACACAAGGTCCAAAAAGATGGCGCTGGCTCTCCACGTGGAGGGGCAGAAGACCCCCCGCCCTCACGGAGCAGTCCAGTAGCAGAGAAAAATTCCAGTGGCTACCTGGTGCTGACTTCTTTCCCTCCAGCGGCAGTTACAGCAGGCAAAAACAGCTGGGCTGGAGCCTTTTGGTGTGCTTTCTCTCCCCAGCTTGGCTCTGTGGGGCTTGGGGTATGGTGCAGAGCAGCTCCACTCTCGGCAGCTCCTCTTCTACCAATTCTGGAGCAGCAGTCTATTCAGTTCAGTTTCCGGCAGTCAAAGAAATGCTGCTCCAGCTTCTCCAATCGAGGGAAAAAAGAGAAGTGTTTTGCTTGGGCCAAAAAACAAATCAGTCAGAGAAACAATGTTGCTCAGCCCCACGGGAGGAAAAAAACACACTGCAGCCCAGGGCTCTAGCAGGAGTGGCCCCGGTCTCAACTCTCAGGCAGCAGCTGCCATGGCAAGACATGGCAAGGCAGCGAGTCCAGCAGAAAACAAGACAGCTCCAGTCTCGTCTCTCTGCAGATGCAGCACTAATGTTTCCAATCCTGGAAATGGAAGAGAGGGTGGGGACCTCCTGCCTCCCAAAACAGAAGAGAGGGAGGATTCTCCCGGCCCCACTCTGAACCGCAAGAGAGCAAATAACATCCCGGTCCTCCAAACCAGAAGAGAGCAAGCAACATTCCGGTCATCAAAATCATGCTAGGATCTCGGCCAGGCTGACATACCTACTGGCTTGGGGGCTGGGGGAAAGAGAAAACAATAACAATTTTGGGGCATAAGCAGAGGATTATGGAATAGATTATAACAATAGATCACTCCAGGACACCTACACAGCCTGGTGTCATTAGCAAATTTGCTGAGGGTGGTCTCAATCCCACTGTCCACATCACCAATGAAGATGTTAAGCAGCATTGGTCCCAAGATTCCCTGAGGAACATCCCTCATCAATGGTCTCCATTTGGACATTTAGCTGATGACTGGAGCTCTCTGAGTGCAACCATCCAGTCATCTCCTTATCCAGGGAGTGATCCAGACATCAAATCCATGTCTCTCCCATTTACAGACAAGGATGTTGTGTGGGAGAGTGTCAAATGCTTTGCACAAGTCCAGATAGATGAGGCCAGTCACTCTTCCCTCATCCACAACCTCTGTAAACCTGTCACAGAAGCCCACCAAATTTGTCAGGCATGATTTGCCCTTAGTAAAACCTGTCACCAGTCACCTCTGTATTCTCCATGTACCTTAGTTAGTTTCCAGAAGGTTTTGCTCCATGGTTTTTCCAGGCACTGAGGTGACTGACCGTCCTGTAGTTCCCTGGATCTTCCTTCCATATTTCTCTTCTTAAAAATAGGGGTTATGTTTCCCTTTTTCCAGTCAGTGGGAACTTCATTGGACTGCCATGACTCCTCAAATACGATGAATAGAGACTTAGTTACTTCCTTCACCAGTTCCCTCAGGACCCACACAAGCACCTCATTAGGTCCCATGCACTTGTGCACCTTCGGGTTTCTTAGATGTTCTTAAACCTGACCTGCAGTGGGCAGTTCTTCATTCTCTCAATCCCTGCCTTCACCTTTTGCAATTTGGATGGTGTGACTAGAGAACTTACTGGTGAATAAAGAGGCAAAAAAGTCATTAAGTACCTCAGCCTTTTCCATACCCTGAGTAACCAGGTCTCCTACATTAATCCTGAGAGCGCTCACATTTTTCCTAGTCTTTCTTTATCACCAGTGTACCTATAGAAGCTTATCCTGTTGCCCTTGATGTCCCTGGTCAGGTTTAATTCTATCAGTGATTTAGCCTTCCTAATGTAATACCTAGGTATTCAGACAATCTATCTGTATTCCTCCCAGGCTACTTGTCCTTGCTCCAACCCTTTTAGGCTTCCTTTTTGTGTTTGAATTTGTCCAGCAGCACCATGTTCATCCTTGCAGGACTCCTGATGGTTTCACCTGGCTTCCTCTTCATTGGGATGCTGTTAAGGTCCGGTTATTAAAATAATTTAGAAATTTCTCTGCCTAAATTAAGGTGCAAACAAGACCATATGCCAGTGTCAATAGTATGGATTTTATTTGATAGTAGATATGAGAGAGAGAGAGAAAAAGGAAGAGAAAGAAATAGAAAAAAGAGGTGGGGGGACAGAAAGAGGCAGATTGAAGAAAATATCACCACTCCATGGATCCCAATCGATGTTCCATTGATCCTCTCCATCTTTGTGGTGGTGAAGGTCCCTCACAAAACATAGAATTCCATGGGTTAATATACATTCAGGCTAGCTAGGAAAATCCAGGCACCCCCCACTGGGGGGGGGCAAGTTTGCCATTATCTTTTGCAGCAGACTTTGGATTTGCTGCATCACTTTGCATCACGTGCAGTTCTGTGGTGCAAGGCCTCAGGAATGAGTCTGGGGGGCACTTCGGGGGGTCTGTGAGGGATTAAGACACTTCCTCAGCTGCCTCTCACATGAATTGGTTGTGGTTGTGGTCTTCCGGGGGTTGGGGGTTCCATAGCCAGTTTGCATAAGGGAGGATGGGTTCACTGCCCCTGAGCAGAAGTTACAACACACCAAAACCTGCTCCCCCGCACCTCGGCTGGAGGGAAATCTGTGCAAACCTGCTCCTAGCAAATGGGTCTGTGGGCTATGGCCTGCCCCACTCCCAGCCAGGGAAGATTCTCAGCACAGCTGCTGGGTTGTTTCTCTTTCTTTTCCTCCAGCCTTGTTTTACTTCTCCACCGGCCTGAGATGATGGAATCATGGGTTTCCCTTTGTCTAATCTCAGCACCTTAACTCTCAGTCCAAAGTTCCAGTCAGGCATCCTTAGGGAGGAGTGGGTTTTTCATACAGTTTTGCTACAATGAGTAAAACTTTTATATCAATGTTTGAGGCATTAATTATTCCAGTTTCCAACAGATGCATTACTCCCGAGCCTGAAGGATGCGATCCTTGAACATTAACCAGGATTCCTGGGGTCTTCTTCCCTCCAGGACTTTATCCCATGGCACTCTACCAAGCAGATCCCTTTAGGCCAAGCCAGCTCCCCCGAAGTCCAGGGTACTGAGCTTGCTTTGCCCCCTCCTCACTGCCTTAAGGATCTCAAACACCACCATTTCACGGTCACTGCAGCCAAGGCTGTCCTTGAGCTTCACATCTCCCACCAGCCCCTCCTTGTTGGCGAGAACAAGGTCCAGCACAGCACCTCTCCCTGTTGGCTTCTCTATCACTTGTAGAAGGAAGAGGCATTCCAGTAAACTCCTGAGTTGATTAATGCCCTGCTGTATTGTCCTTCCAACAGGGTGGTTGAAGTCCCCTATGAGGACCAGGGCTTGTCAACATGAGGTGGTTACTCTCTGCCTGTAGATGACTGAGGTCACCTGTCCTGCCATTCCTTTAATCCTGACCCACAAGCTCCCAGTGAGCTTCTCATCCATCCCCAGGTAGAATTTCATGCATTCCAGCCAGACATTGACATAGAAGGCAACATGTCCTCCTCATTTCCCCTGCCTGTCCTTTTTAAAGAGGAATATATGAAATATAGTTAATTACTTTTTTCATAAAGGTGTTTTCGGTCTTTTAAAATGTGTCCACCTTTATGAAGCCACAATATTGCTTAAAATGTTTTCAAACAGTTTCTGTAGGGACAATTATGTATGTTATTAGACCAATTACACATAGTTGTAAAGATATTAAGTTATTAAGGATTGTCATGGTTTAACCCCAGCTGGCAACTCAGCCCCATGCAGCTGCTCACTCATTTCCCCCTGGTGGGATAAGCAACAGAATCAGAAAAGTTAGAAAACTCTTGGTTTGAGATAAAGACAGTTTAATAGGCAAAGCAAAAGCCACACATGCACGCAAAGTGAAACAAGGAAATAATTCACTCTTTCTCATGAACAGGCAGGTGTTCAGCCATCTCCAGGAAAGCCAGGCTTCATCATGCATAGGGGTGACTTGAGAATACAAATGCCATCTCTCTGAATCTCCCTCCTTTCCTTCTTCTTCTTCTTCATTCAACTTTACATGCTGAGCGTGATGTCATAAGGTATAGAACATCCCTTCAGTCAGTTGCGGTCAGCTGTCCCAGCTGTGTTCCCTTCACAGCTCCTTGTGCACCCCAGCTCGCTTGCTGCTGGCGTGGGGTAAGGAGCAGAAAAGGCCTTGGCTCTGCATAAACACTGCTCAGCAGTAAGGAAAACATCCTGAGTTATCAACACCATTTTCAGGACAAGCCCAAAACCCAGCCCCATGCTAGCTACTCTGAAGAAAATTATCTCCATCCCAGCCAAATCAGCACGAATGTTTTACAACACATTTTAAGTACCTTAAATCTGAGTAAGTAGAAGTGCACACATGAAAACACAAGTCTTTCTTCCATTAGGTAAAGTGTAACAGGATTACCAAGATTCAGCCATGACTGGGAGAAAAAAAAAAACAAAACAAAACCAAAGGTGAGTTACTGGGAGGAGTGCTTTGGGAAGGAATCTTAAGATGCTTCATTTAAAATCTGACCAGGGCATCCTTTGGGATTTCTATCTAATTCAGTGCAGCCAGCCTTTCATTTGCTCTCTCTTCCTGGGTTTTCCAGCCCTTCCCCAGATCTCTCCCTTTCACACCGTTCACTGAAGTCCAGGTTTGGCCAGACAACAAACAGGAATTGGTCTTTCACACATCCTGAGCACTCCAAGTCCTAATGAAACTGAAATAATGCGGATGGTCCTACTGTCTCACCCCCACACTACATGCCGTGTAACAGGGCTGGTGAAGGCACCTGTCTCTGAAGAGGACTGGGAACTGTTAATGTTAGCCAGAGATTGCTAAGATCAGGTCACATCTGCCACAGATGTCAGAACACAGAAATGTCAGACATTTCCCATGGGGTAACATTTCTTCATTTTCCATGGAACAGCTTTTGCAGCTCCCTCCCTGCTCAGAACACGGGTGCCTGTAAGCCTCACTTTTGGAGATCTCTGTAGCTTATGTACACGGAATCCTAGTACCTAGAGCAATCTGTGGCTTTCACCGCTGAACCATAAACCTGACGAATGCATAAGCTTTGGATGTTGCATTCTGTTGAACTATGCCTACATTATGTATGGCCAAGATCGCCACTATTTAATTTTTTTTAGCTTTCTGATATCCATTTATCACTGAATTTAAAGAGTTCATTTGAAAGCAAGACAACCTTAGGTACAGAACATACTTTGAAAAAAAACTGAGAAGAGCAAAGCAAATTATTTTAAACCAAAAGACGGTAGATTTAGGCTGTATTTAAGGACGATGATTTCTGCAATGAGGGTGGTCAAACACTGGCACAGCTTGCCCAGAGAAGTGGGAGGGGTCCCACCTCTGGAAACACTCGAGGTTAGGTCGGATGGAGTTCTGAGCAACCTGATTTAATTGAAGATGTCCCTGCTCATTGCAGGCGAATGGACTAGATGAGCTTTAGTCGTGCCTTCCAACCCAAACCATCCCACGAGTCTATGGCTCTATGTTAGTTGTGGTGGCCAAGAGCTCCCTCTTGTGGCTTACAGAAAGAGCAAAAGGTCTCTGTCTCCATAGCTCTCGAGTCCGTAAGTAAAAACTTTTTCCAACATTTGCAATCACGTTGAGTTCACTACCTTGCTTGGGGGAAAAAAAAAAAAAAAAGGAAAAAAAAGAAAAAAACGCACCTCATGCAATGGACATTTTGAAAAAAGTTCTTATCCATTGGACCTTTTTACTTACAAATATATTTTTAAAAGATGTTGAAAATCCAAGGATTGTGTTTTCATGAATACAGATTCACAAATTCTTCTTGTAAGACTTAGGACTCCGCAAGAGTGCATGTGGGGTATTCCAGATGGTAACAGGTCTCACAGCTTTCCCAATAATCTTCCTTCTTCCAACTCCTTGCACTGCAACAGCTCTCAGCCTGTTCCTCTGTGAAGCTATACGTGTGGAAATACAGTAAATGCCTAATTTTGGGTGCACCTAAATTTGGTTTTCATCTAAAAGATTTACTTGAACGTGTTATTTTCTTGGTGTGTTCTATTTGAATGTGTTTGGACTTTTATGTAATCACCTAACACAAACATGGGCAGTAGTACACTGAGTTTTTAGACTCAAACAAGCTCATTTCTTGTTCACTGCAGTTTTGAAAACATGAGAACAGAGGTTAGAAAATGCACTGAACCTTGAAAAAAAGGATAAATTCAAGCAGTTTTAACGTCTGGTGATTTTTTCCTCCACAACATGACTTTGCACAAATGACACCGAAACTATGTGATGAAAATGTGTCAGTATACTTGACTGCTGTTCAATTGGTTTTTGCAGGTACCAGAGCTGTTCAAGGCTGCTTTTTGAAGTATGAAGGACAGTGAAAAGGAAGATTAATTTGTATTTTAACCTGTCTGGCTTATTTTAGTAATTTTAGCCTATCCAAAATTAAGCACTATACTGGCAAGACAAAAACAATTACTGTCTTGATATCAAGGACTATTACTTATATTAAATCTGTCAAAGCAAGCCCACAGCAAAGGCTTTTAAAGCTGAGGTATTTAAAATGGTGAAGCTTTACCATTTTAGGCAGTTTGAGTAGCAAGATAAAACATACTGTATAATGTGCTTTAAGCAAGAATTAAATTAAAATTATAAAGTGGATTTTTTAAAAATGTTACACACAATTAGATTTCTGGAAAGATATTAAAGGACTGTAAAGGTGAAGAACAGCTTTCTTCTGTTTTACTATTCAAATAACAGAAATGTTATTTCAGTCATAAGATCTTATTTTATATGCCTGAAATTGCATCCATATCTACAACCTCTAATATGGGTAAAAGGTACTACCTCAGGAGAAAAGATTTGAAACTTAATTCAGCTACTATGGAGAGGAGAAACACAAACACCTGGATAGTCTCTATTTGAAGATTTCTTTGGCCTTTCTGCAGTGGCTTCCACGTATTTTTGAAGAAATGAGAACTGCTTGTACAACTACGGTTCATTAGCAGTCTTCAGGAGAGCATGTTTCAACTGTTTGCACAAGAAACACTTGTCATTTGACAATTTCAATTTTCCACAGACAGAAAGTGGCAACCATGTATTTACAAATCAAACCAATGTAAAAATAAAATGAATCCTTGGTTTTTTTCTAGTCTTTGACTTTACACATAAAGTAAAAAAGATCATTAATAAAATCATCTATCTATGCATGCATGTTTGGGGAAAGTTCTAATACAGAATTCTGCTTGCAAGTAAGTATTCTGTCATAATAGAGAAAAAAAATCAAAAATATTTTCCTCATGCAAGAACTACGATGAGAGCACCTGAAACCAAGTCTCACCCTACTTAAACAGATTTTCCAGTAGGAAAGAAAAACTCTTCATATGACTCCCTCTAAAATACAGTTCTTGAACTTACTATTATATTTATTGAATTTACTTCAGTTTCAAGCTGCGAAAGAAATTCATAAGCAGTTCATATTGCTAGTAGCTAGTTCTCAATTACTATCATGATTGCTACTATATATAAAACAATTAGTCCTTAACAAGTCTATTCCAGATGAGCTGCAAGCACGCAACGCAGTGGAGTTGATGCCATGCAGTTTGTGCCGACAGCTGCGCTCCTCAGTGGTCCTTAGTCAGCGGAGGGTCAAGGTGACCAGGCTTGAGAGCTTCTTGCAAGCAATTTACCTTCTTCACTCAGTTGATGTTTTATACTCTGTGACCCCAATCCAAAAAGAAAAGGAAGTGATCTCATCTGTTCTTGTTGACTTATTTGGGGGATTGAGGCATCTTCTGTGTTTTTGCTTATTCTGCAGGTGTCACCAGACACCTTTCTTGCCTGTTCTGTATCTTTCCCCTTCTGTTTTGTTGTTTGATTATTTGGTGATAGGTTTCCAATTGTCATTTCTTAGGTAAGCTTAATTTTGCCCATTTAGTGAGACTTTAAGAAAACAGTTGGAAAGAATGAACCAGGAAACTGTAAGCTGTACACGATCACTTCAGTTGCTGTGAAAAATCACAGAGCAAGTTCTCTTGAAATGTATTTCTTAGCACATGAAGGAGAAGGTGATTTGATGATACAGGTCCTACAAGCCTGTGGTCACCAAGTTAAGTAAAATGACATCGTATGGCCCAGATATGTAAACTGCTTTTGAGCTGCCTCAGTGATCAGCCAACCCTTACACACAACCTGAAATAAAACTGTGTGCTTAAATGAAAACCCCAAATATCTCAGGATTAATTGTAGATGGATAACATCTGCCTCAGGTGTAGAGTGGGTATGTGGTAAAGCATCTGCCATCTCACTTTAATTCACACCTGCAAATCTATCACAGCCTTCAAGAAACGAATTTTGGGTACCTCTGCCCTGAGAAATCCACAGTCCTCAAGCTGATGCTCAGGTCTCTTATGCAGTGCTTAGGATGAAAATCACACATTTCACAAGCTGACACAGGACTTCTCTCTTCAAGGCTAGAAGATTATGAAGCAGCATCCCAGTGTGGTGCCTCTTTTGGCACTAGATATTTATACAGGTTCAGCACCTATTCCAGAGGAGCAAAATGGGTGACCAGACCTACCACATTACAAACTCATGCTCCTGCCTGGGAGACTGGAGCTGAGTTTTCCTTTTCCTACTCTGCCTGATCTGCCACAGAACTCATTATAATAAGGATTTAGGTTATCTTTGATTTCTTCTTTAGAACTTGTAACAATAACTGAGAAAGGCTGATAATGTTGGGGCCGTTCAGCCTGGAGAAGGGATGGTTGTGGGCATACCTCATAGCAGCCTTGCCGTATCTGAAACGGCCTCGAGGGAAGCTGGAGTGTAGGACGTACTGTAGTGATAGTAAAATGAGTAATGGGTACAAATTTAAAGAGAGGAAACCTAGGCTAGATATGAGGAAGAAATTCTTTACTGTGACGGTGGTGAGGCACTGGGACAGGTTGCCCAGGGAGGTTGGTGATGCCCCATCCCTGGAGTGTTCAAGGCAGGTTGGACGGGGCTCTGAGCAACCTGGTCTAGTGGGACGTGTCCCAGCCCATGACAGGTGGGTTGAGACTACATGATCCTCAAGGTCCTTTCCAAGCCTTAACATTCTGTGATTCCATGATTCTATTTACTGAGTAGAACTTGAAAGCCGACACTCCTGTTGTCAGCGCGAGCACTTCAATGAACGTTTAAGGATCTGCTAAGCAGAACACTCCAGACTCCTCCCTGCGTGTTCCGCTTCTCGGAGGGAACCGAGATCGCTTTTTGCGTGCGCTCGGCCACAGGAACCCGCAATTTCCAGCTTTAGCGTGCGCCTAGCGGGGCTCTCACGAAATTTAACTCACGCGTAATGGCGCTCCTCGGACACTGAGACTCAGGGCCCTACAGGAAAGGGAATGGGTGGTGCCGTGCCCGCCTCTTCCTCGCTCGACACACGTCCCGGAAGCGCTCCGGGAAGGCGGCGCCGCCGCGCGGACGCTTCCGCGTGGTAACCGCTCGTCCCCTCGTCCCCTCGGCCACGCCGCGTTCCACCCGCAGCGCCTGCAGCACCTGCAGCACCTCCAGGCCCGGCCGCCCCCGAGCCGCTCCGCGCTCCCCTCGCCTCTCTCCGCGGGCGATGCCACCGCGGGGCTCCCGGGGGCCTCTGCCGCCCTTGCTGCTGGTATGGGCGCTGGCGGCCTGCGTGGCGCGGGCCTCCGAGATCACGTTCGAACTGCCCGACAACGCCAAGCAGTGCTTCTACGAGGAGATCGCCCAGGGCACCAAGTGCACCCTCGAGTTCCAGGTACCCGGGCGGAGGAGCCGCCCCCGGCGTGGGCGTCGCGCTGGCCCCACTGGGCCGCGGCCCCGAGCCCGGGCAGCTATCAGGGACTTCTCACTCAGGTCTCTTCATGTAGGGAGTATTTGGGAGCAGCGTCCGACACGGGAGTAGCGGCTGGATCCAAGGAAGAGTTTCCAGCTCAATTAAGGAAAACTGCGGGAGCGGCTGGGAGGCTTCAGTTAGTGCAGGCTGACTGGGACACACAAATTGACCCTGAAAATTGGCAGTGTCTGTAGCCTTGTAGTTGGCATGTAGTGCCCCTGAACAGCGCGGGGAATACCTAAAGCACACCTGACCAATAAGGTGCCGCAGAAGTAATTTCCATGTGGTTTTTGAAGCATCGACAGGATAAGCATAATACATCTTAAGAACTAATGCTTCATTTTTCAGAGTAGAGTTCGGCTTTGGGTTACATACTAAACAGTAAAAGGGTGATGGGGCAAAGATGCGGTACATCATCGCTCTTTTGGTGCATCTGGATGTATCAGCAGGGTTGGAACTTTTCAGTCTGTCACTTCAGCAGATGAAGTCACTGGCAGTATAGCAGCAGCATGAGAGAAATGTCGTCCCTGATGACAGGATTCACAGTTATCCTTGGGGAGTTTTGAGGGGGCTGTGAGATTTTATGGGCTGACTTTTCTTGTTGAACTCCTGTGTTTTCCAGTTTTCTCAGTTGCTGTCCCACCTCCAGTGTATTTGGGGAATGTTGCTGCCAAATATCGGTCCTTGTTACTCTGTCCTGTGCATTCTAGGCCTTGGGTATCTTTTTCCCTACCCAAATATTTCTTGTCCCTGGCTATTTCTTCCATAAAGTCTTTTCTATGCAGTACTTTCCCTTGCAGTTTTGAAGTGGGTATCTCTGGATGGATAAGTTTGCCGTTGCCACTTTTATTGGTGACAAGAACAGGATTAGCACTGCTAAAAGAAAAGTCTGGATTTGACCAGCCACTGGTGGACTAAAGTGCTGTGTGAATGTCTTAAGGGCTGACAGGAGGCACAAGCAAGGTCTGTGGGAAGAAATCCTAGGGGAACTTTAAGGCTCTGGCTGGTCTTCACCACCTTTATGTAAACCGACATTTTCAGGGTGTGTTATACAACTGAATGCAAGTAACTTTGATGTAATTGGTAAAAAGCACACCCTTAGGAAATTGTAGATCGTATTTCAAAAATGAGGTGCTGTGTTATTGCTTGCCAACTGGATGCTTTTAAAACTTTGCCTTTGTGGAGGAGCTGCTGCTCCAATCTGTTGTTATTTCAGTCGTACCACTAATGTCATCATTTTTATAACCTCGTACTTCGGTACACTGATGAGACTTTAAACAGTGCTATGTGGACTGAAGTGCAGATACCCAGATACTAAAATATTTCAGTAATTTCTGCACACATGTGAAAGGGACATGCCTTTAGAAATAAGTCTTTTCCTCCTTCAGCAGGCTTTATCTTAAAAGTAAAAAGTTTGCAGTGAAGATAAACTGTAAAACTGCTACTGTAATAGTCATCAGAATACCAAGTTGTGGATATGTAAACCCTTGATCAGTCTTTCTGTAGAACCCAGGTAGCAATACACTATAGCCCAACAGTAATCAAAGCCTCAAAAAAACCTTTGGGACAATCATGAAGTTTTTAGTCAGTTGCAGGCATTAGCTGGATGCGCTGGTTTTTGGAAGAACTCCTGGGTCTGACTGTGCAGGAGGGAGGCGGCAGGTCCCCTAGAATGTTGTTTCTGTTGACAGAAGCAGACAGGAAGACTGGACAGATAGAAATTCCTGTTCCACTGGTCAAACACCATTCCTTCCAGCCTAACGCAGCTGATGCAGTAGAGCAGTTAGAGTTTTCTGGCCACACAGGAAGGAAGTGTCTTACTGCATGTTAGCAATCTCAGCTGGAGGAATCAATTCCATGGAGGACTTGTGTATACAGCAAAGTTTAGAGTCATTACAGTAATGTCTTTGCTGTCCCATTGAGTTTCATCGACTGTAGCCTTTGTTGTTGTACAGTTATTAATAACAGAGTAACTAAAATTGCTCTCTCAAAGAGTTTGAAAATACAGTTGACATTGCATATACTGAACCTAAAACATTTTTAATTATTTTCTGTGTGTCTTCCATGGGAAAATAATTTTGCAGATTTACTTTGAAAGATTCTCAAATTAGTGCATTATATTTTAAAACACTTGTCAAAGCAAAAAGCTTTGCAGTTCCACTTTACAGCTCATACATCCTAGAAGAAATACATAAATGTCCATTTTGCTAAAAAGACAATTTCTTGGGTTTTGTTTCCAGGTGATCACTGGAGGTCATTATGATGTTGACTGTCGGTTAGAAGATCCCGATGGCATTGTACTGTACAAAGAGATGAAGAAACAATATGATAGCTTCACATTTACTGCATCGAGAAATGGAACATACAAATTCTGCTTCAGCAATGAGTTCTCTACTTTCACACACAAAACTGTGTACTTTGATTTCCAGGTTGGAGAAGATCCACCACTGTTTCCTAGTGAGAACAGAGTAACTGCACTTACCCAGGTAAAACACTGTTGTGTTTGACAAAAATTGTTAGGTGAAGGCAATTTTTTCTTCAAGTTCAGCTGCATTAGTTATGTATATCACTTTTGAAAATAAATTAATTGGAGTTTTTTAAATAGTCAAAATTACTACAAATAGGCTTTCTTTGTAAAGATAAGACAGAACACAGAACAGGGCAGAGGAGGAATCACCAAATGCTTAACAGGAAATTAGGAGGCAACTTCAACTTAAGGCCACGTTTGATTGGGGTTTGTTTGGGGTATTGTTGTTTGGGTGGTTTCCAGCGGAGGGGGGATGTGTTGATCGTTTTTTGGTTGGTTGGTGGGATTTTTTTGAAGTTTCTAAGGGAACTTCCTTTTAATGCCACAGTTGTGTGCCTCTTGACACATGGATTTCACAAACTAAATATTGCTAGAATAGGATTTTTAAAATTTCCAAACTGTGGGGAAACGGTGGGAGTTGTTCTACATTTAAAACAGTAGAAGCTTTTTATAGGAGGAGGACTCATGTAACTACTATTTTTTAAATGGAGAAGAAAATTCGAGCAAAACAAACACATTAATAATGTCAGCTGTATTTATTTGGCTTCTAGATATTGGACCTTTGTAAGACTACAAAGTGTCAGAGCATCATTGTTATTATATTCTCAGGATTACAGTTTTGTACTACCTCTACACAATCTAAATACATTAAAACTTCCTTTGGAACACTTCATGAATTCCTGCCCATGTCCTTACATTATAATCATCACCAAACCTCGCTTTAAGCAATTTAAAGAATGCTGGATGTGGTCACAGTTTTGCTGGTCTAACCTCAGAAGTATAAAATACAACTTCCCAAATGCCAGTCTCATTTGAATTTACATCACATAAGTTTCCAGTCACTGAGGTTTGTAATGAGTAGGTGATTGCTGTGGATTCAGCTACAGCTCTTATCTCTTTCTTCTTGTCATTTTTCTGCACTGCTTTATTTCGTGTTCTGATTCTTGATACTGTATCTCCTACTTTCCTTTCCTTACTTCTTTGGTAAGAAGGTTCTTTTTGCAGTTCTCTTCAGGCTTGTAGCATGACCAAATTTGGGCAGCCTTTCACGGGGACAGTTAAAGGTAAATCCCTAAAACCAGAGTGACTTTGTGTTTAAATCCCTTGTGCAGACTAGGAGGTTTCTGCAATTTACCAATAGCAAAACTTAGTTTGGAAAAACTTCCTGAATTTTGTTGAGAAGATTATCTTAGACTTGTTCAGATGCGTCTTGAAAGTCATCAACTTGAAAATACGATTAGACACAGATATAAGTGACTGAGAGTGGTCAAATAAAGGTGTTAAATATTTCCTTTTATAATAATTTGTGCTGTTTGATCTTCAGGAAATACTTAATTTAAGCCATTAAAGAGAAATCTAAATTGTGACAAGAAATAAAGTGTTTTGAAGATCTATTGATTAATCTCATGGTGATCAAAACAAAAAAGTATTACTTTTACTTACAGAAGATAAACTGAATGGAAGAAGTTTATATAAAAAATTATCTAGGGTGTGAAAAACCAGAAATGCTTTTTTTTAATGAAAAATTACAATGAAATTGGACAAGTTGGTAAGTATTTTTATGTGAGTATGTAATGGAGTGTTCAGGAGCACTGAAAAGTAACAATTGTCTCTTCTGTAACCACTTTTTGTATACATGACTAAGGGAATGGTCTCTTGACAACAGAACAGACATACAATCTGAGTGAGAATTAAGCAATAAAGAACGTCATATTTGTGAAACAGAAGCATTTAATATATGCTGTGTCCATCTTAATGTTGTAAGCAGCTGCTTGTTTTCCTGTAGGATTAACTGCTGGAGGATCACTGACATTTTAGAAATGTTTCTGATGTTCATTTTGAATCCAAGTATGAATTTAGAATTTTTTCATTCGTTCTCAGAGCTCATTGCTTTTTATTTGATCTGCAGTTTTGTCCGCTTCTGTATTTAACAGTGGCACATTTTTTTGTGTAAAACTTGATCAGTATAAGTTAAATTTTACTGTATTTCCACTATTTCAGTCTGACATTGGTCTGAGTTAATTCTTCGCTTGCAAAGTTACATGACTCCTCATTTTAAATATCAAAGCACAAAACCACTAGAAGGGTTCTTATCTCCATGATGTGTATTCGTTTGTTTCTTCAGATGGAATCTGCATGTGTTTCAATTCATGAAGCTTTGAAGTCTGTCATCGATTATCAGACTCACTTTCGCTTGAGGGAAGCGCAGGGCCGCAGCAGAGCAGAGGATTTAAACACAAGGGTGGCCTATTGGTCAATAGGGGAAGCAATCATTCTTCTTGTTGTTAGTATCGGGCAGGTATTTCTCCTTAAAAGCTTCTTCTCGGATAAAAGAACCACAACAACTCGTGTTGGATCGTAACCGGTAGTGGTAATGCTCCAGGTGATACTCATAAAATGATTAGTGGTTCTCCAATTAACTGTAGGTACAGAGGTCTGAATATATGCAACATTCAATTTATACTTTGCATCTCTTAAAAATCACAAAAGAGACCCAAAAAGTTATGAAAGGGACACATAATTTGAAATATTTTTCAAGATCCTTTGGAACTTAAGTGTCTCAATTCCTGTATTAAAATATCTGTCAATGTCTAGTCTCTCTGTGTTTCTGCTGATACTAATCCAAACCAAGTTCAATTTTTACCAGTAAGATTAGTCATCTCCAGAGTAACACTTTAAAATAACCCAACAGTCTAGTGTCTGATATGAGAGATGATATTTATGAAAATTTGATTTGATTTTAATTTTCAGGCTGAATATCTTGGATTATAAAAACCAAAATGAGATTAACTGTAGTGCACTGTTTTGATTTGCTGTTTTAAAAAAATGCAGTCATACCACTTGCTTATTTGTAAAATTGTTGAAAGCTTGGCACTATATTGGGGTGCAAATTCTTTATCAGCCGGGAAGGTCTCCATCTTCAGAATTTGTTGAATTTTATATTTCATTATGAATGCTTAAACATACATTCTTCTGTATTAAGATAAATACATTTTCTCTTTTGCGATATTTGTTTTACTGAAGAAATTGTAAGCTGAGACTATTCAGGCAATCCACTTCTGTATACAAAAAAAATTCAAATGTCCAAGTTTGTGTAAAAAACATGCAAGAGAATAGGGAGTCTTGTAACTTTGTCATTGAAACTGTGCAGTTCTCATATATGCTGCTGCTGCTGCTTTTTGGAATTAAGACCAGAAGTAGCTTGGTTTGTTAAGCAGCACAGCACCAGCACTGGATGAGGTTATATTATGTGTTAAGCATGTACAAAGCTTTTTACTAAATTGTTTTCCTATTAAGAGGGCAATTTGATATTGATACTGCATTGCACAAGTGCTGTAAATTTTCCTCTGTGTGGCACACTGAGACATGATGGCCTTGTGTATCTAACCGTCACTCTATTTTGTTAGTGGTCAGGAAATGTTTTAAATATTTCAGGGGTTTTTTTGGTATAGTTAGAGTTACATTGTTACCACTGCTCATGTCTTCAATAGCTTATGTACTGTAAAGTCCTGTTTTATTTGGTTGTGGAAGGTAGTAAATGTATGTATATATCCTTAGCTTGAATTGAGCTGGTCGTAGTAAGGCTAAACTCCTTCAAATGAATCTGGAAGAAAAAGTAGGCTGACCAATTCTTAAATGCACACAAACTAAACTAAAGTGAAAAATTTGTCATATATTACTAGCTAAATCAAAAGATGCATCTTAAACAAGTTCTTGGCAAGCAGAGAAAGAGTGCTAAACCCTTATTAATTGCCTGTATTATTTCTAAATTACATCTTCAGGTGACACTTGAGCAGTCTGAAGAATTGATCTAGAATGACTTGATTTTAAAATCATGTCATGGCTGAAAAAATAAAAGTGCCCCTACTCTGTTGTGAACTGAATGACTGTTCTTTTGGAAACTGAAGGAAAACATGAAACAGATTATTTAAAACGTCATGGAAGTATTAAAAATTTTAATGTAAAATTCCAGATGTAAGGTTTTGCTGTCCTGTACTGAACTTTAAGTACTTCAGTCCCATTTTGGAATGCAGGTTCCCCAGAAATAATTAGACTCACTAATATGAGAAAACAAAAGAGTCTGCTTTTGTCTTGCAATACAAATCTGTGCCTGCACACAACATTCTTGATTGTACCTATATGCTTTCTTCTTACATTTCAGCAACTGATGTCTAGTACTTTTTGTGCTGCATTGCACACAATAATGAAGCAAGTGGTACACTTTGGGTGCAAGTGTCAAATGAAAACATTGTTTAGTTTTGATAGTGTTCACCCTTCTGGAGTTTGAATATTAGTTACGTAGCTTTAATCACAACAAAGGCATTTGTTTTAAGGCTTGAAATATGTTGGGGGTTTTTTCCACCAAGTTGTTCTGTGTGCTGGCAAAATTGGTAAACAATGGTATAAAACTGATGATAATCAGCTATCACATATATGTCTCTTTATTCTTTCATAATGTTTGAATGTGTAAAGTGGGACTGTTCAGTTCAATATTACTCCCACTGTAGAAGTTTAGTGGACTTGACTTTTGCATTGAAGTTGGGTGTCTGAACCAGTGCTCTGGTATCCTGCTGCATAATATGCAGCAACACCTTAAAAATGCCTTTATTTTTGTTTTGTTAAAAACATGACACAAATACACATGTATAAACGTAGCTGTATATAGTTTTAAAATAACTGACTGGATAAGATAGAATAAAACACACATGCTAACACGCAGTGGGTGAAGAAGTGCATTTTGACCTTTGGTTAAAGCTGCATCTTTTTAATAAATGAACAGTTTGGTTAATGGTGTGATACACAAGAAAACACCCTGCGTTAAAGGGGATATAACCGTGTTTTTAATTGCTAAACGTTCTGGGTTTCAGCTGTGTGTTGGATGTTTCATGTTTACAAGACTTCTTTTCGTGTCCTGAGATGTTGGTTCTTTAGTTTGATGGCATGGGGGGGGGAAGTTGAGTTTGAATAAGACAAAAAGCAGACCCTGTGAATATTGTATGGGAAAATAAAAAATTAATATATGAATGTGGTCTGACTGTTTTGTTTTCATATGGGGTTGGGGGACATTATTCTTCAAAAAAGCTTTGAATCATAATTTGAGTAGTCAAGTTGTATTTTAACACATTACAGTTAATCTACCACCTGACCCTTGATCATTACTTCTGTTGTTGTACATCATGAAGTGTACAGGTTCACTGCTGTTCCTAATCAGCTGTGCTTAGCAAAGTAGTGTGGTTACTGACTCTTTGCGCAGCACATTAGTAATGCAAGCAGTAATATTCATAAATCTGTTCATGTTGGAGTAGAATTCAAAGTATTTAACTGCAGATGCCAGGAATTATTTGCAACCTACTGCATCCTTTCACATTAATTGTGTAGATACAAAGTTATGGGGTGAGCCGGAAAGGTGCCTCCAATTAAGTGTTGTCCAATTGTGAGATATGAACTTCAAATAAGTAGTAACTAAATGTGTGATTTGAGGTTTAAAGAAGAGATATGGTAGGCATCGTTGTTCTGTGTAGACACCTTCCCAAATTACTCTTTCCTTGCTGTTTATATTTCTCCTAAGTCGGTTGCTGTATATTCAAAAAATTTCAAGATTATTTATACAGTAGTTGGATTAAGAAAACTTTTGTCTAGAAATATGGGTAAGGTCTCTTTCAGTGATGTGTTACTGTTTTGATCAAGTAGTTGTCTGGGGCTTTTTTAGGTGCAGAGCAGCCAGCATTTTAAAGTACCTTAAGATAAGTTGTGGTCTGAAGTGCTTTTCCACTGAAAGCTGATAATCCTACCAAAAAAAAAGAAAAATTAGACAGTGAAAAGGTGAGTCAGTGGATCAAGTGACATGCATCATGATGATGATAAAGGCTTTTATCAAGGAGGAAGTAGAAATGTGCTGTGGACTGCCACAAATTTAAACAATTCCCAGACTGCCAGGCTGCCAGAGGACACAAGTGCAGCAGGGACACCACAACCACCTCCTCCGAGGATGACATGAAACCAAGAGTTTAACACAGGCCCTAAATGAGATGGATGCAAAGTCTTTCACATTCTTCCCCTTGACTTGTAGAATCAAGTTCCAGAAAAGCAGGGTTATGCTATGTGCATACTGCGGGTGCTACCGATTTCAATCGAGTTAAGTGTTGTGAGATGTGAGAGGAAGTGATGACTCAGCTTAGTAAAAACCAGTTACCTGACTGTAGCAGTTCTGAAAAGGTTCATTATTTGTATTAAAACGTTGAGATTGCACTTCACAGGGCAAGATGTTATGTAAACATAAGGTGATTTTACTTTGCAACACTTCTAAGCAGATTGATTTGCCTCACTCATACCTTCTCCCTCATACCTGCTGACAAGACCCAACATACATGTGCAAGTGGCCTGGTCAGCATCAATTGTGTGCAACACACTTTTAAGCAAGTGAACTGCCTTGTGTGTCCATGTTTTAGGTTTCATATCATTACAGGCTGTTTGGCTGGTGAATTAACAGGAAAGGGAGTGACATAGGTTATGCTGTAGCTTTGTTGCCAGCCTCCTATTTTCAGGATATAAAGTCCTCAAATGACTTATCTGTACTGTGATTTTACCAGAGTGCAGAAACTAATCTTGATAGGAACACCATATTCCTTAATTTCAGTGCTGATAATTGTGTTTGGTTAACAGTACCATTGAGCAGAACTTCCTCCTTTTTGTGATTTGAATCTGACTGTGAGACACTCTCCAGCTTAGAGTGCAGCACATGAAAGGCAATACATCCCTTCAATAGCCTGCACTGTTCGGGTGTACATTCCATAGCTGAATGTATTTTTTTGGTGTGTTCCCACAAGAAGGATGCAGTAACCTCCTGTAGACATGTGTGACAAGGCATGGTTGGTTACTAGCTGCATATCTGAGAGGCCTCCACTTGATGGAGTATTCCTGGCTTAAGCAAGAACCTTTTTGTTAGGGATGGTTCCTATTCATATCATGGACATTCTTGCCTAAATTTATGTACAGGTATTTTCCTGGCACCAAGGACAGCAGATTTGTTCAGTCCTTACTGTAAATGACTATTCTTTATAAATTACCAAAATGAAAGTATATTCATATATTTGATATGCAAGATATGAAGAACTGAAGAGAAGCATTTTCTTCCTGGAAGAAATCAAACATCAGGAAAATGGCTTTGGGAAAGTTAACGCATTGATACGAGACAGGAGCTTTTTTGGCACAGCACTGTCTTTTGCTGTTGCTTGGAGAATACAACACCACTGAGTCTCAAGAATGTACCTCAACAGCAACAGAATGAGGGGGTAAGAGAGGCAGAAAAGAGCGAGGTGAAAGAAGGAGGAAGAGTGAGGGAGTAAGAAAAGGAAGGAAAGAAGGGAGAAGACAGACAGAGGGAACAAAGTGGAGAAAGGAGCCCATGTGCTGGGTTTGAGAGGTTTGAGGAGTGCCCAGCTTGCTCCCTATGAACAAGAGGTGCTCCCTCTCCTGGGATGCTGGTGGCCTTTGGTGGCTGCTTCTTCCAGCACAGGTTCGCAGCACAATCTGCAAATAGCAGCTGAAAATCACACCAGAATCAAATCTTTCTTATGCGTATTGGCACACATGTAATGAGGAATTCAATGAAGATTGCCCTGGGGGAACTTAGAAACATGTCAAAGGGTGGGTGAAAAATGGAAGAACAGGCAGCTGCTACAGGGAGGGAGTGTGAAGAATAGAGAATGGTAACAACCAAGAGGTGCTGTCACCTGTGAAATACTCTCCCTTGCATAAAACCAGCCTGTAATCCCACTGATACAAACCCGGAATGACTCTGCATTTCTGTGTCAGTGATTGTCCCGAACTACTGATGTACAGTAGTCAGCTGTCCACCAATTCTGCACGTCCCTTTCACTCACAAAGATGCCTAAGACAATAAAGACCTCACTTAGTACCACACCACACTTGCTCTTCTCTGGAACAAAAGCCACCAGAATCCAAAAATTCACAGAGCAGAAAATGAGTCTGTCTTTCATAATTTGCAAAAATCTCTAGGCCAAGCTCTCAGTGAGCTACACCTCATTAGGTGGAATTGTGCAACAAGTGGAATTTTTCACCCTCTTGCAAGTTTCACCTTAGAAAGAAATTGCTTGAATTTCAAAATCCAATTAAGATCTTCAAAAAGCATTGAAAATAATGCTTTTCGGCAAAGTATGTGACATTGGTCAGTTTAAATATTGCAGTTTAATTTCAGTTCTAGACTGTTATTATTTACAATACATTGAAACAGATTTCTAAAACAATATATCCAAATGAAGTTTTATATTGCCAGAATTTCATTCCTCCAGATTACTATACTTTCCTGCAAGAATACTCAAAAACAAAAACTTCCGTTACTTATACTTCAAAACCCCAAGACTTGAAAGTTGAGCCTGCTAGCACCCGAGAGTCCTGCAACCAGTGCAGTAAACAGCAGAGGAAAACCCTTTTGAGTGTCCTGGGAGTCTGTATTATTCTGTAGGATTGGGCTTGGGATATCTGTTTCCTTTCCATAACATTTTCTTGTGACTTTGTGTGCATGCAGGACTGCTATAAACTAGGATTGCTTCTGAGCACATGACTAGAAGCAGTAATTTTACTGATGGACTTTCTTGGAAGTACATTGAATGCACAGAAATAAAGGAATAGGATGAATGGCATGTGTGCAAGTGTAAATCAATACAGTTCAGGAAGGCCAAGACAGAAATGTTGCTGCTCATCTCTGCAAGACTGAACTTTCTCACCATAAATGCTGACACTAGTGCATCATAAAAGAATCCAATTAAGTACAAAAATAGAAATATTGAAGTTCTGACAGTCATACAGGCAAAGCTCCATATAGGGAAGGATGAGTGATGTAGAGCACAGAGTGCTAGTAAGCACATTGATAACACATCTTCTTTACTAATGCATAAAGAAAACCAGAGCCCTTGGGTGATAAGAACCAGGCTCTGCACTGAGAGGTAATCAGAAAAGCCAGTGTATCTTGCTGTAATGTGAGAATTTCAAAAGTCTGAAATCTGTATTTCTGCCTGTCATTTCCATTTACTGGCAAACCAAACACTGAGATCCCTGCTTGGTGAATACAAACTGTCACTTGACACTCCCACTGCCTTTGGAAGTTTGGATAGAGAAAACTCTGATGGGCTTTTACCATATTCAGATAGTGATAACGATAAATCCCTTCATCTTTGTCACACCTATGGAGCATACTAATACAGCCCGAATTCCCAATAAGCTTAGAACAAAAGTAGTTCTGAAGTCATAATAAAAACTCCAGGAGAGAAGGGCTAGCCCGGTACTTGGGCTGCCTTGATGTGCCTCCTCCTCTTGAGGCCCTAATCCCTTCTCAGGCGATCTACATATTTCATGGAACACAGAACCATCTACTTCCACTGAACTCCTAGGAATGTGGCAAGATAAAAACAGGGATCATTTGGATCACTAAATCATATCTCCTTCAGATGTATCAACTATGAAATGAACCTTTATGCAGGAAGGGCTCCAAGAACATCCTCCAGCCACTACAGCCTTCTGCAATCAATAGCAAGCAAATGGCCTGTCATTAAAATACAGGCTCACAAGTCTCAGTGAAGCTTCCCCAGGCAATAGTCCACAGGAAAACCTTGAAACAAAGGTCAGTGATAGAAAATGAAGTGGAAAGAATGAAATTCTCTAAGACTCAGAGCCATCATGCCCCCAGACTTGCTTACTTGGGTCACTGTTGGACACTGTGCTGGAAACGGCCTCCCTTACACAGATTTGCAACTCCATGCTTTCAACCTTTCTGTGGCTATCCTTCAGAGCCCTTCACAATCTTTGAATCACCCAGACATGGACACCCAAATGGTAGTACAAGATGGGCAAAAGAAACAGGTACATTTGAATGGGTATTTCCTCTCCACATTAGCTCCTTTTATGTGGATTTGGAGCTAGAAAGATTCTTCTTCCCCATTCTGCAGACTAGGCAGTGGATCAAAAGAGGGCAAATCCTTCTGTCTCAAGTTCCTCATTGAGCTTGTGGAAGTAACTCCAAGGCAATACCTGAGTCGAGCTATGGAACAAGACTGTCTCAACTCCATCTCAACTTCCAGATTCCAGGACAGCATGGCAACACTCCTATCTGTCCTGTGAAACCTAATAAACCTCAGACTTGTTCTCGTTTATGTCTTTAGCCCACCCAGGCCTGCATGGCTGGCATCATGGATTAAATCACCTGGAAGTGGGAGTGAAGGCTCATGAAAGTCAGGGGAGAGGGAGAAGGAGAAGGGAGGTGCAGCAGTTTGCTTCCCACCACTTTGCCAGTGCCTGGGGGAATGTGGAGCATCAGGCAACTTGGAGGTGGTGTTGATTGATGATAGTTCAAAACTGCTAAACAATGTGTAGCACAAGCCTTGAAGCATAGTTGCAGAGGCTGAAACACCATCTAAAGGATAGCAGACAGCAGTGGACAACCTGTCTGAGGACAGTGCTGCACCCCAGGAATGCCCTAAGACAGAGCAGGCAGCTGCTTATTAATTCCAGCTCCTCAAAAAAAGCATGGATTTGGAAGGTTTAATTTCAGTATCTTTACCTTCTTATTTGGCTGATTTGACTGTCAGGATTTTCATTCACATCTTCATCTCCAAGAACTGTTTTTCAGGCGTGAAAGAAACACCCAATCTTTGGTCTCTAACATTAATGCAGGACAGCAAGTGAATGCAAAGAGTGATCCACTAATTTTTCTGCCAACACTGAGAAACTTGCAAGAATGAAAACTGTTCCTAAATGGCTTATGCACCAAGATCTTTGAGATAACACAGCATGATAGCAAACACCTGAAGCTGAGTAGCCGGGTACTCTGAGGACATCTTTATGCTTTCTAGACCAATAATACTACTTTTTGTGCTCTACCAGGCACTCTGAGTAAAGACAGGATTCCATAGCTTTTACGTAGTTCTGACTTTGAGTTCCATGTGTATTCCCTTGCTTTTTCCCCTCAAAACATTCGTGTACATTGAAGTTGGCTTGGGTATTTCAAAAGTACAGTGCCCTCACTTTTGCCTGCCCTGTGGCTGGGCTGTGAGACTTTTGCTGTGCGATTTCTGCTTTGCATTTAGAACCCAAAAGGAAGATGATGGGTTTCTATGTCCGTAGCCAAAAGAGATGGCCTTTAGTGTCATTCTAGAATGCAGAGACAGACAGTGAACAGGTCAGTGTGGCAGTTTTGTTTAGAGTGGCTAGGCACATGGAGAACGCAGGTAAGTATATGCAGTGTTGAGGCTGCAAGGCCAGATCTTTCCCAGACCCAGGCAGAGGTAAAGAACAGTAACCGATCAGTACTGGGAACCACAAATAGGCAAACTACTATGGCCATTTGTACCAGGAAAGGTGCAGAGCTGAAGGGACAGGACAACAGAAATTAAATTAGCTGAATTAGCAGAACTACAGAAGTTCAGTCATCTCAAGCTTTCCCCAGATGGCACATTTAGATACACAAGAAGGCAGAGGTCCCTCTGAAAGTAGGCATTGCAGGAGTTACTACACAGGACGTGAAGTGTGTGATTGCTTTACAAGGGAATTTCCTACTGGTGGCTGTGGCACAAGGATCTGCTGCTTGTGCAGAGAGGACATGTTTGTTTCCTCAGTTGGAGAGCTCTCCAAATGGCAGCAGCTGAGAGAAATGGAGAGGCCTTTAGGAGAGTTGCAGAGCAGTAGCAGTAGCAGTCCTCTGAAACTTATGCTCTCCTCAGACTGCCCATGATTCCTAGGCAAGAGAGCAAGGATTGCCGTGCACCTTGGAGGAGCAAAGAGCATAAAAGGCAGCAAGGAGCAGCTGATGCTATCAGAAAATTTTGTTACTAGACCTGGGTACCTATGCTTGGGAAATTAAATGACAGCCAGCTGCTGGGCACAAAGGCAGGAGGCTTTGTGCAACATCTAGATGTGAAGGTCAGAAATTGGTATTTCAGTCCATCTTTGTTCCGTTGATGCAGGTAAATGGAAGGGGCCAAGTTTTGGCCGTCAGACAGGTGACTGAGGATGAGGACCTTGCATTCCATGAAACACTGTCAATTTCACGTACGAAGGCACAGGTAGGAATTTATGAAGGGATACACAGTAATCCAGTCTTAGTTTCCAAATGAGATGTAGAGAGCAAGGACTTTGGTCCATGGGGCACTAGGAAGCCTTCTGGGACAAGAGGAGTCTGAACAAGAGGAGAAGGCTGCACTTTGATCTTAATGAAGTGAGGCTTCTGGCCCTAAAAACTCAAAGGCTCCCTCAGGTATATTTAAAGTAGAAGCTTGGGGAAAGCACACAGGCACAGAAGAGCATGCAGTGCCGACTGATGTGATCTTAAGAAGTGGATATAGCTAGGATTCAATGCCCCTTGGGAAATACCAGAAGGGAAATTAAAATAAAAATTGCAATAAATAAGGACAATAAGGACAGCAAATTAGACTGCTAATGCCAGTTGATTTTCATGTGCAAAATTAAATGTTGGTGTCAGGGTAAAACTTACAGGTGCTGGCACATCCATGCATGGAGCCTGGAGAAAGAAGATAGGAGTGCTGAAATCATTGCCTTCAAGGACCAATGGCCATCTTGAGAGCTAGGACATGGAGGATCAGTGCAATTCAATGTTACCCTGCTGCCAGTTTCATAGCAAGAAGGCAGTCAGTGCCCTCCCTCCCCTCTGCAAAACTCTGTCCAATGCTCTCCTACCTCCCCGAGTGCCAGTGGAGTTCTCACCATGTCCACTGAGTGCTCTTCTGCTCCTACAGGAATGCTGCCCAGGAGGCGGACAGGGGCGTTCATGGCCCACTTCCACTGGCACAGCTCCTGTGATGCCAGCCAGTGCCTGTGCCCAGCAGGACAGGAGCAAGTGGAGAATGGGTGTGTGCCATTTACCCCAGTGTCCACAGTACCAGTGGGCATCTCTTTCTCTGAGTAGGGATGGAGGCTTATTGTGATGCTGGGTGGTAGCCAGTGCCCCGCACGCACAGCTCCGCCCAGTATGAACTGGCCCCGAGGCAGGAGTCCCCAGACCCAGGAGCCCTGGAGTGCTGCCTCTGCTCCTAGTGGCCACTGGGCACAGCTGAAGCCACCTGGGAATGTTGGTGGGACGAAGTTACCAAAGGGCTTCAAAAACCTTCCACACACCAACCTCTGGTGAGTCAATGGACAAACCTGGGGAATGAAAATCTGCACATAAAATAGTGTAGCCAGCAGGACCAGGGCAGTGATTGTCCCCCTGTACTCAGCACTGGTGAGGCCACATCTTGAGTCCTGTGTCCAGCTGCGGGCCTGTTACCAAAAATCAGTAAAAATAAAACCTCCTTAACACTAATGTAGCATAAAGAAGCAGGCATTCTTTATTCAGCTCGATGCACAAGGGGATAACTCCTCCAAAATCTCATGCATGCTGAGTATACAAAAAGCTCTAGTTTATATATTATACTTTACATACATATTGGTTTTCCTAGAAGAAACATAAATATGATAATCATTCCTCTGAAGTCATTAACATATGTTCCCTCCCCTCTGTGCATGTGGTCTTCTGTCCTGGGGGTCTGTTTGGTGATCACTGGTAGTCAGCAACACCAAAGTCATACCTGACTGCCTGGTGAACTGGTAAATACCGCACAACCAGGCTGGTTGCTTTCCAATTCTTCTTCCTACAGAAAAAGCATTGTGCAGTTCCATAGGTCAGTGGTTCTTGAAGAATAAGCATTGTATTAACTCACCAGTACAAACAATTCTTCATCTAGCAACATCTTCCCTCTTCTCACTGGAAGAGGGAAATTGAGGTGCTGAGAATGACAACAGAGCTAGTGAAAGGTCTGGAGGAAAAGTCCTATGAGGAGCTGCTGAGCGAGCTGGGGGTGTTTAGTCTGGAGAAAAGGAGACTCAGGGGGAACTTTATCGCTCTTTACAACTACCTGAAAGCAGGTTGTAGCCAGGTGGGTGATGGTCTCTTTCTCCCATGTAACAAGTGACAGGACGAGAGGACACAGCCTCAAGCTGTGTCATGGGACGTTTAGGTTGGACACTAGAAGGAATTTCTTCACAGAAAAGCTGCCCAGGGAGCTGGTAAAGTCAGTGTTCCTGGAGGTCTTTAAGGAAAGAATGGACGTGGCACTCAGCGCCATGGTTTGGTTGACATGGTGGTGGTCGGCCACAGATTGGCCTCGGTGATCTCAGACCTATCTTTTCCAACCTGACTGCTTCCGTGATTCTACAACAGTTGTGACATTACAGCGCACACCACGCAGTCCGCGGTCCCGGCGCGGGGCGCATCGGTACCGGGGGGAGCCCCCGCCGGCGCTGCCCGGCTAGGCCGGCAGGGGGTTTCCTTCAAGTCTCTACCTGGAAGCACCGGACAGAACGACACCGGGACACCCCGGTCTCACGACCAAGGCACTGCGGACCAGCTGGTCCGGGGCGGGGCGGGCCGCGGTTCGCCTCTGGGGGCCTGTCGGGCCAGCCCTGTCGGGCAGTCCTTCGTGTGTGTGGGCGGTGGCGGCAGCGATTGGTTAGGTCTGGTTCCGACATGGCGGCTAGCGCGGTGTCCAGCCTGTCGCAGCTCCTGCCACTCGGTAAAGACGGGAAGCTCCCGGAGAATCCCACCCGGGGCTCGGCCCGGGCTGGGATCCCTCTCCGGACTTACAGAAGCGGCTGCCGGTCCCTCTGCGTGGCGCGAGGATATTGGGGGTCTAGGGGCGAAGGGGAAAAGGGAGTGCAGTAGGGAATGGGGGGGGTGGGGGTCTGGGGGCGTGAGGTTGGGGTGGCGGGGGGTGTGAGGGGTGTGGGGCTATGGGAGAGTCTGACGGGGGCCTCTGTGTGTAGGGGTGGGTGTAAGGATGTCGGGGGGGCTGGTGTGTGTGTGAGAATGCGGGGGAAGTGTGTGTAAGGGTGTGTGGGGTGAGGGGTGTGTCTCTGTTTCTGTAAATAAACACCAAAAAAAGTTGTAAGGCACAAGAGATTGTTTGTAGAACGTATGTTTTCCTGTGTATCTGCAGAACTTGTGGACAAGTGGTTCACGTATTCACATTGTGATGAAGAGTGACAAAGAAATTGTTGGGACACTTCCAGGATTTGATGACTTTGTCAGTATGCTTTCATGGAACTTTAAGGCTGTCTGCTTTATGCTCTGGCTTAATTAATTTATAGCTCCTGAGAGTTTTGAGTTGACTGAGTAGAACCTTTTATATGGATCAGTTGTAGTATTCTGATATTTTCAACTTTCAGGTAAAATGAAACCAGCATTAAGTATTTTTGTTTGAAAATTCTTGACCTTATTTTCCTTGAAACTGGATTTTCAGATATGGTGTTGGAAGATGTTACAGAATTGTAAGTATTTTTTCTGCCTCTTGTTGCCATTTAAGGTTTGGTTCACAGAGGCAAAATACAGTGTATGATCTGCTAGCAAAATGTTTTTATATTTTTGGAATATTTGCCAGCTGACTAGTTTATCCTTGGACTTAAAACTATAGAGGGTGAACTGTTCAGGACAGCCATGTCATAGAGTAGCTATTGCATGTTTTATACTCGTAATGGGGATCCTGATTTGTAGCCTTAATTTTGCTTGGGTTGTGTGGTCACCTTCACAGTAGTTCATTTGCTTTTACACTTCCTTAAGGCCTAGGCAAAGATTCAACAAGGTAGCAAGCTTAAGGATAAGTGTTTACTTTGTCATGCCATGTTGATATGTTGTATTTAAGAAATTGCCAAGCTTTAGAAGGTTAATATACCTCGTCATGTACTGAGCAGAAGGGATTTTTTTCGATGCCAAGTAGCTTTCTGTACCCAGGTGGTATATTTATCAAGATCATGCTGCAGTGTAGCTGATTTATTTGTTAGTTCCAACAATGGTCGCCTTAACGAGGAAATTTCTGTCAGTTCTGTGATCAAAACTGGAGCCGTTGTCTCTGGTTCTGTGTTCTTACTTACTGTTTCTAATGCTCCTTCAGTGAGATCACACCTGAGGGCAGAAGAATCACAAAGCTGGACCAGATTCTGCTAAATGGAAATAACATAACAATGGTAACTTATTATTGTTCAAAGGCTGCATGCACTGATTTTCTATACCTTTAAATCAATCAGTGATTGTATTCAACTGCTTTAAGCTGAGCTTTCCTGTTGCAGTGGCTGAGCCTGCAACAGGGGATACTGCAGAGGTTGGGCCAGCCACTGGAGTGACCGAGGAGCCAGTGGGGCCAGAGGGCCCTGATGCAGTAGGAGACTGCTGGTGGGAAGGCTCTGAGGTCTAAAGTCTCCCCCTGGGTTATGGTAGAAAGGAAGGTCTCCCCCGTCAGGCCTAGCTATAGTATGTTGATTTATCCTACTTGTTTGGCCTGTAGGCCTGCCAGTCTTTGTTCCCTTACAAGGTTCTGTTCTAGCAAGTTCTCCCTTACTCAACGCCCCATTGGCCCTGTTCTCCTGATCCTCCCCTCGCCTACCCTCATTGGTTGTTGTCATGTAGCCCCACCCTCTCTCTCCCCCCTGGCCCTCATGTGATTGGCCCTTGATGTTCTCTCCGCCCCTGTTTCCTGGAGTATATAATCCCGGACCCTCCTTTATTCTGTGCTCTTCTTCCCTGGATGTTCTACCTGCAGTAAGCCTTCTACTTTAGAAGAGCCCCTCCTGACTCTTTGCCTCTGGCTGCATCAGTGGGCTATCCTGTGCGTGTGTGTGAGTGACTGCAGGCACCCATCTGCCTGGGTGTGTTAGGGTGTCTGTGAGTGTGTTAAAAGTGGCACCACCCGAACAGCTCCTCAGAGGGACGGACTCCTCTGAGGGACGCTTTTGGGAAGGACGCGGCATTCTTTACCATCTAGCACCATTACATCACTTTCCTGACAGTTCCATTACATCAGGAGCTTTCAAGTAGCATCTGAGGCATCTTTATATATCAATGATGCTGTAAAAATGACCTTACTGCCTTACTCAGTATATGTTGCAGTTTACAAAAGAAAATTAAAAGAGCCTGGCCCTGATTTTGTTTTGGTGAATGTTTTTCTGGTCTTCAGGTGTGCAAGGGAGTCACTGACTTTCTAAGAATCATAAAATCACTAAGGTTGAAAAACATCTCCAAGACCATCGAGTCTGACCTTTGACCAAACACCACCATGCCAACTAAACCACAGCACTAAATGCCATATCCAGTTGTTTCTTGAACAATTCAGGGATGGTGTCTCCACCAGTTGCCTGGGCAGTCCATTCCAATGCCTGACTACCCTTTTAGTGAAGAAAGTCTTCCTGACGTCCAGCCTGAACCTTCCCTGGCACAGCTTGAAGCTGTTTGCTCTTGTCCTGTCACTAGTTACCTGGGAGAAGAGGCTGACCCACACTTTACTACAATCTCCTTTTAAGTAGTTGTGGGCTGGTTCTTCAAGTGGCTTTTAACTCCTGAGTGTTTGCCTGCATATGCAGGTCAAACACACCTACTTCCCTGTATGTACAAATGTGTTTGTAGCAGTTTGAATGCTGACTAATTAATTAAGTCGTTTCGCGATTACAATACCACATGGTGCCCAGAGAGCTGTACCATTATGTATTCTGCCAAAAAATCTGCAGGTCTGCTGGTTTATACCAAATCAGAAGCACTAGGATCTTATCGTGTGCTGATATCTGCAGATCAGTACTGAAACAGTAATTAAATGTGATTATGCATCCTTGAGTTGAATTTTGCGACTTCTTAGACACCGCAAAAGCAGACCTACAGTGGCTTTTCTGCTTGTCGGCGTAGCTGGCCACAATGCCTGGACTTCTGACACAAGGGCATTCCTAATTTTGTGGGAAGAGGAGCGCTGACTTGAGCCTAAGTTGGCTCTGTATGAATGAGGAATTATCTCCGTTTTTGTTGTTTTACCTATCTTGCACGTCTGCACTGTATGTCTGAGCAAGTGCTGTCTTGATTTAATTTCTAGGCCTTTTTTCTGCCTTGGTTATTGGTTCTGCATGCTTAAAAGACAGCATACGATCTGACTGCTTGTATGGGGTGAAATTCTTGCCATCCAGTTAAGCTGGTGTTGTGTTGCCCTTGAAAAAGAAGATAGTGAAACTTAGAGTGCAGATTTTCAGTAAGACATGGATATGTTCCTGCATTAGGTCTTGTGTCTCTTTTGGAGACACATCTTTCCATATCAGGAAGTCCGTGCTTTAGACTTTTTCTTATTTTGGTCCCAAAACCAGTGAAGTTCTTTCCCTTTAGGAGTGCTCGGCTGATTATAACGAAGATATCAGGACAAGGAGTGGTTATCGTTTTTGGGTTTTTTTCTGATGTTTTTCCTTTTGTATTTCTTTGTCTGTTGTTCAGTTCTTTGCTTCCTTCACAAGGAGGTACCATGCTGACTTACTGCCTGCTGCTTTTTTGGTGTGCGTATGTCTGGCAATAACTGACTTCCTGTATTGGGAGAGTCTAAAAGCCACCTTTGTGATCTACCATGAAGTCTCCATATCCTAAAATGTTTGTTGTAAAGCAACAGCAGTCATGTATGGGTTTGTAAAACTCAATTCTATGGCACTAATGCAAAAATGTCTTACTCTTTTATAGCTGGTTCCTGGCGGAGAAGGACCTGAAGTATGAAGACATGATATTCATATGTATTTTGTATATATAAAATGTAAAATCTAGATAGAGGTTTTAGGGTGGAGTTGTGTTTTGGTGTGGATTGTTCATTTGCTATGTTTACACACTTGATATTTTACAAAAGACAACTCTTTAGGAAAGGTACTGATGGTAATGTTGACTTTGTAAGTCGAAATCATGACTATTGTAAAGACACATGAAACTCTTCTAAATAAAAGGGCTTTTCTTTCTTAGTTACTGTGTTCTGTTATGTAAGTGCGTAAGTTAGATAATTTTATAATTACTTAATGGAATAGAAAAATGACAGTTATGTTTCGCTTGCCATCAGTCTTCAGTTTTTCTACATCTGTTCCGTTTATTTCTGGCCCAGGTCTATAGAGTACACAAGTCATGAGCCAGAAGATTGCTGTTCTTTGGCACACAGGCAGATATTGAGCTGGATGTTTTGTTTAAATGCTGCTTCAGGCTGTGTCATTGGGAAACATGTGGCAGAGTTCTGTAGAGTTCTGAAAGCCCTTCATACTGGTTGCATCTGTTCGATGCTCAGCAGGCTTTGGTTCTGCTGACCTTGAGGTTCAGCTCCTGTGGACCTTTTTTTGCTGGGTGGATATACTTCCTTACAGTAGGGGCCCTGTAGTGGCATTTGGCAAGTGAGAATAGACAGACCAGACCTAGTTCATGTTCAGGGGATAAAAATCCCAAAGGCTGGCGTTAAAACTTCCCATTGATGTCAGTGGTGACTCTGCTTTCACCACTCAGTGATGTGTGTTCTCAAATTGGGAGCTGCCTGTGCCTGCTTGCATAGTTCAGAGCACTCATTTTTAGAGTAAACAAGGTTTTTTGGCTCCATCTGTTCTCCTGTGATATAAAAGTTTGACAGATATTGCAAGCTACTATTTTAGGACAATTTCTGTAAGGAATTGCTGTTTTGTTGTGATGCCATGCTGCCCTTGCAGCTTATACTTCCATAATACACCTCTCAACTGTCTTCTATGTCGTGTCTTTGGAGAGCAATCACAGGTGCTTGCTGTCACTGTAGACAAGGGGAGTGCAACCCTGGGCTCACATGGATGTGACATGCTTTGCCTTACCATCACCAAAAGAAGGAAGAGTTGAAGAAGGAGACTCAGGAGCAAGATGCTGCAGGGAAGCTGCTGTACTAGATCTTTCTGCCTTGCTTAATCTGACAGAAAAGCTGCCTTCTGCTACCTGGGTCTGAGCTCACAAAGCAGTGAGAACTTCTTGCTGTAGCCTGTAGACGAGGGACTCCCTCCTCTCTCCCAAAGAGTATGCGGCTTCTGTCTCACATGTTCTGAATAAACGATCTGGAATTGCAATGTTTAAATTGTGTTGTGGCAATCTATACCATTTACTCCCCGAACATTTTTTTTCTCTTCTGTCTTAATTTCTTGCGCTAGCTTTTTTTAATACATACATTAAAAATATTTTTTTTTTTTAACTTATATCTGATTGAAACATTGTCTGTGGATGTTTGTCTCTAACACTTAGTTTCCTAGAAATAAGTTGAGTCTTTTCACGAGAACACTTGAAAGATTTCTAGTCCGTGCAGCACTACTGTTTGGGGTTTTGTTGAATAAAATTGTGGTTTTGTTCAGTGTGTGCACTTAATTTCTATTTCACTCAGTGTTTTGAAAACAGTCTTAAACTGAAGACAGTAGATCTTGACTTGAAAACAACTTTTACTCTGACAGCACAAACATCTTGTCAGCATTTTGTTACCTTGAAAAAAACCAGGTGATATTGTCTCAGTTGCTCCTTCACTGGTTGTTTTTCCACTCACTCCAGAAGTGCTAAGACTTATCTTTTAGGAAGACATTTTGATTCCTGACTTACAGGTCTGTAGACATCCCTCTAAAGACAGTCTGTACATGCAAACACTGTTAGTCCTTTCTAAGATGAAAATTTTTTTCACTTTCAGGTGAGAATACGAAGTATTCCAGGTGGGTCTGGTTTACTTTGCATTCATTATTCCTGTAGCCTGTTGCTTTGAAAGTGCAGGTCATAAGCTTGTCGATTCAATAAGTAAGTAGTGGTTTTTGTTCTTCCTCCCCTAGAAATCAAGTGTTTAAGCATACTGCACTGTCGTCTTGTTGTGGACAGTGGTGTTCTCCAGAATACTATTTAGGGTGCCACCACATGTAGGTCTTTTAAAATAATAACCTTAGGCTTTAAAATGATAGAAAACTGAATGAGGCTTAAAGTTTAGAGCAAGGTGGTCATCAGGTTAAAATAACTTCGTGGTTATGACATGCACGGTGGTGGTTGTATTCAGATTTATGTTTGGTTTGCTTTCTGTTTTTCTTTAGGATAGCACTGGTTGCAGTCATCTTTAGTTCTACTACCTGGCTATCTGCCATAGTATGGAGAAAGTTCCCTTCTGCCTACTATTTCAGTATACTTGCTGTTTGGTTTGGGTGTAAATATGCTCTGAGTAACGTCACTGAAATAACTAAAATTACTTCTGTCAGTCCCAGATCACTGATTATTCTTAACACCATCAGCACTTTCAAAGCATATCATTGTAATTTACCAGTCTCATCAGTAATATGTGATTTTGCAGGTGTAACAGTATTTTGGTCAATTGACCTACAGTCAGACACAATGTAAGCAGAGAACACTAGAAGTTTTATTCCAGTTTCAATTCCACTGAATCTGAACTCAAGACAGTTGATATAAGGACTCAGCAAATATTTTCAGGAGCTTGCTCTGGCATTTTCAAACTACCATAATGAACGGAAATCAAAATTCAGCTTTGTTTTGACTGGTACTGCATTAACGCTTGGCCACACTTTTGCTATCTGCTGAAAGAGGGGATGAATTTGAATTAATCATTTATCAACTGATTCTGCCACTTGATGTCATTTTCATGAAGACATTACAATTGGTTAATTAAACTGCTAAAAACAAAATCAGGGATTCACAAACTATGCCATTTTATTTCAGAGGTCTTTGCTTATATTTGTACAGTGTATTGCATAACTCTCCATTTTCTGCAAAACCTAATATATATTTCATGGCTTTTTTCTATAAATTTTTGTAAGCTCACACCTCACATTCTCTTGAAGCCTTCTCCTAGAAACTCGTAATAAAATAAGCATTACAAATGAAGTATTTGTTGCTTTAACTGGAAAAGAAACAGTTACAAGAAAACACAAAAATATACCTGTTTAATCCATTATGAAGATATACTTCAAACAAACTGAATACAATCTTCATACATGAATATAGTTTGTTGTTTTCTTTCTTTTTTGTATAATGTATTTTATCAAAATTTAAAAATACCTGTTTTATAGAAAAAACGGCAAAGTACTGTAGTTTCATTCCAATTCATGGGTTCTTAAAACCCAGGATAACCTTTTAAAATCTAATTCAAACCTGTAAACATTAGTCAGTCTTTGGTTGGTTGGTTGGTTGGTTGGTTAGTTGGTTGGTTATTTGGTTGGTTGGTTGGCTTTTCTTCTTTTAATGCATCCTTGTATTTGGTTTTCAGGATTGATTAAAAAGAGTGGGCCTCAGCAGCCATTAAGTGCAAAGTGTTTTGGAAAGCCCTGCTGTCACCTGCATTCCCCTGTCATTCCATTTGGTGAAGAACTTGACATGGCAGCAACCCCTGCACAGGAAGAGGAAAACATGTTATAAGCATTTATAAGTAAGCAGTTTAAATGTTTTTCCATTCAGTAAGCACTGGTATATTGTGATTTAGGAATGTTACTCCCCAGTTCAGTGCCCCCACTGAGGCTCTCCCAAACTGTCCACCACTCTCTTGCTCCCTCTTCCCGCTGCAGCACACTGGAGAGGAGAATTGGAGGCACAAAAGGCAAACAGCAGAGATTGAGATAAGAACAATTTACTGGAATTGCAATGAGATAAGAAAATGAACAGTAACAAGCAACAATATTAGTGAGAGTGTATAAGAATTGAAAGGATTCCCCTGGGAAAAAAACCCCACAATAATAGACAATACCAGGCAGCTCCCTCTGCTACGTTTACTTGACTGGGAGGAACCCATTTTTGCCAGAAGGAAGTCCCTTTCCCCCACTCCCGGCAATGATATGAGGTGGTAAAGAATAACCTCTGAGTCCTAGCTATGCCCTCTTCTGGCAACTGCAAAAAATTAACCCTGTCCTGGCTGGAACCAGGATTTTGTCAACCCCTTGTTCTGTAATGTCTACATCATGCCCAGATCCTAAACCTTCTAATTATACACATACATATATATACATATACATAAAATGCAGGTAACATTTCAATAGTCAATGGCCGTCCCTCCAAGATGTCTGTAGAATAAATTTAGTTCAGGTCTGTGGGTTCTATCAGTCCTGGATGTCTTCCAGGGCTGGAGGGCTGGTGTGCTGTCAGTTGGTTCCAAGCTGCATCAAGAGCTCACAACTGGTGTAACTGGAGCAGTCCATACTCGTCGTCCAGGGCAGTTATGACGTACAGTGGCAATGTCATTCGGCAACCAATGTTATAAAATACAACGTTACAGACTGTTTTCACACAAAAGTCAAATCCCCTTCAGGTACACATCGTGTTTCCCCGTCCCTCTGCATTACTCAGCAAGTTCACCCAGGCCCTTGAGCAAAAACAATCCCACTATGGGTTTACTTTCATTGAAGCAGGACTAATCCAAGCTGTCTTCCCTAAAACATTCCTCATGTGCACCACGGATGCTTTATACTCTTCTAAGGTACATGGAGGTTTTGATTGAGCAGGGCCAGCTCAATTGGTTGAGCCTCTAGTGTTAACTAACCAAGTGGCCTTTGCTAAATGTAGATCCCGATGTTTGAAGACCCCATCACCCATTGCTTTCGGTGTGGTTTTTTAACAGTCCATTGTACTGTTCAACTTTCCCAGAGGCTGGTGCATGATAAGAAATATGATACACCCACTCAATACTGTGCTCTCTAGTCCAGGGGTCTATGAGGCTATTTTTAAAATAAGTCCCATTGTCTGACTCAGTTTTTCGTGGGATACCATGTTGCCACAGAACTTGCTTTTCCAGGCCCAAGATGGTGTTTCGAACAGTGGGGGTGAGACACAGGGTACGTCTCTAGCCATCCGGTGGTTGTTTCCACCACTGTCAGCACATAGAGCTTGCCTTGGCAGGTTTATGGGAGTCTAATGTCTGGCCTGATCTGCTGGGTCTCCCCATATTTATATTTTGACCATTGTCCCCCATACCACATGGGTTTTACCCCATTGGCCTGCTTGCTTGCAGTGCATGTTTTGCAGTTCTGGATAACCTGGGAAATAGTCCATGGTTAAGTCCACCCCTCAATCACGAGCACGTCTGTATGTTGCATCTCTTTCCTGATGACCTGAGCCATCATGGGTCCACCACGCCAGAAATAATTCACCCTTATGTTGCCTGTCCGGATCCACCTGAGGCACTTTGATCTTGGCAGCCCAATCCACCTCTCTGTTGTTGCAATGTTCTTCAGTAGCCCAACTCTTACTTTCGTGTGCATCTACATGATGTACTTTGACAGCCGACTTCTCTACCCAGGCAGCGATGTCATGCAACAATTCAGAAACCCACATGGGTTTATCTTTGTGCTGCCAATTGGTCTTTTTCCATCAGTCCAGCCACCCCAACAAAGCACTTTCCACCATCTATGAGTCAGGGTAGAGGTAGAGCACTGGCCATTTCTCTAGTTCAGCGACATCCAAAGCCAGCTGGACAGCTTTTCAGCTCTGCAACTGACTTGATCCAACTTGTCCTGCAGTAGCTTCTGCGACTTGCCGTGTAGTACTCCATACAGCAGCTTTCCATTTTTGATTTTTTCCTATGATACAGCAGGAACTGTCAGTGAAGAGGGCATGTCACGTTTCCTTGTAGGTAGCTGATTATATGATGGGGCTTCCTTAGCACATATCACCTTTTCATCTTCCTTTGATCACAATAGTCCAAAATGTTTTGCTTCCTTGATTTCCAAGGTCCCTGGCAATAGGTCTTTTCTGTTTGAGCTGTGTGGTCAGCACAACTCACTCCATGTAGCATCAGTGGCATGATGTACGGAGTTAATCTTTGTACATCTAGCCCAGCACTGGCAGTAGGGGTGTCAGAAGGAGCTGTGCTTCGGTGCTGACCACTTCTGAAGCAGCTCAAAACCCTTCATAAGCTGCCAGTATGTCTTTTTCAGGTGGGGTCTAACAGGCTTTGGATCTTTTGTATCCCTAAGTTTGGAACTCCAGGGGTCATCCTCAAGGCTGCCTGGGTACTTTTTGCCGGAGACTCCAGGAAGGACCAGTCTCCCTGGCTGCAGTGTAGAGTGTTTTTCACATGTGCTCCTGTCCTGACTGGCCCAAAGGTTACTGCATGAACAATCTCCCGTGTAGTTTGTTCAAAAGCCTGTTGTTGTCGAAGATCCCATTTGAAATTATTCTCCTACCATGTCACATGATACAGAGAGGACTTACAATCTGACTGTAATCTGTAACATGCATCCTACAGAAACCCACAGTGCCTAGGAAAGCCTGTGTTTCCTTGTTACTGGTCAGTGAGGACATAACTGCTGGTTTGTTGAGCACGTCCATTGAAATCTGACAATGTTCCTCTTGACATTTTACTTCTTAAAGCTGAATTTCCTGGGCAGGTCCCTTGACCTTGCTTTGCTTTATGGCAAAACCACCTTCAGGAGGATCTAGATTTTCTCCCATTTCTCAAAAACTTCCTCTGCTGTGTTGCCCCATGTGATATCATCAACATACTACGATTGTTCTGGAGCCTCACCCTTTTCCAGTGCAGTCTGGATCAGTACAGGGCAAATAGCGGGGCTGTGTTTCTACCCCTGAGATAGTCAGTTCCAGGTGTACTGGATGCCCCTCCAGGTCAGCAAACTGTGGCCTGCACTCTGCTGCTAAAGCAATGGAGAAAAACATGTTAGCAATGTCAGTGGTGGTGTGACCTCATTCAGGCCACAATAGTCCACTGTCAGTCTCCACTCTCCACTGGACTTACATGTTGCCATATAGGACTATTAAAGGGTGAGCAAATCTTGCAGACCACTCTGTAGCTCTCCAGCTCTCAAATCATCTCATGAAAGGGGGTCTCTGAGTCCCAGCTGGTGCAGTATTGCCAACACTGCACTGCTGTGGTAGCCATTGGTACCTGAAGAACACTTCAACCCTCAGCAGTTCCACAGCAGAAGAGTCCTCTGACAAACCAGGCAAGGTGTTCAGCTGTCTCTTTTCTCTGTCTCCCCAGCAGCTATCCCAAAATCCCAACAATGTCCTTTTGCATCCTTGAAATACCCTTTCCTGAGGTAATCTATGCCAAGGATGCATGGGGCCATTGGCCAATCACAATGGGGTGTTTTTGCCATTCATTCCCGGTCAGGCTCACTTCGGATTCCAGTAGAGTCAGCTGTTGGGATCCCCTTGTCACCCCAGAAATAGAGATGGATTCTGCCCCTACATAACTTGATGGCATCAGGTTATATTGTGCGTTGAGGTCAACTAAAGCCCTATACTCTTGTGCCAGGACATCAAATCCACACAATCCAGTAGATTTCATTGTCCGTTTCCCCCACCTGGCTGGAGGCAGGGCTCCTCTAGTTCTGGTCATGGTACTTGTTGCTCACTTCTGGTAAAGATGAACTGGAGATCTCTTCTAGAAGATTGGAAGTAACAACCTTTCTATTCTGTCTGAAGACTCGCCCATGGGAAATTAGATAAGCATTTACCCTTGAAAAATTTCTTGTGGTGGTTCTCAACACACGTACCCATGCTGCTAGAAGAGGTGGGTTTTCCATCCCTCTTCCTCATGTCCTCTCTGTGGTCATGCAGGTAAAACCACAGGTTATGTCATAGTGTGTACCCTCTCTCTTTGAGCAGGAGGGCACTTGCTCCCGATAGTAGAGATTCTGGTCCATACTGGTGGGGCATGGGAAATGTCCTCTCTTGAGGACATTTCTTTGAAAGAGTTGCTTGAGACTTTCAAATCTGTCAGCAGTCTTGGGCAGTCTTTCCACAGCTGATCTCAGGTTGGCAGGAAGGAAAAACAGATCATATTGCCAGACTTGGGTAGTCACCTGAAACACTGTTTGTTCTCCTTCTTTCATTGACATCAATGCCAATGTATGATGATGCTCTATACAGACTTCTGCCATATGGATTTTGTACACTGGACCTCATCTGGATCTACAGGGGGCTCCCTATAGATTACGTCCAGCACAGCTAATTCTCTCAGGTACTGAATACCTTTCTCCGAGGCATTCCACCTATTTGGGTGCACTATTAGATCATCCTTGAGAGAATACCTTCCCCTCACATTTGATGGGAGCTGCCCCCCAGGGTTGAGAGTTCCTATCCTCTTCCCAATACCGTTGACAATGCCCACATCCCAGGACAGAGATCCCAGTTGCTTGGCTTCACTACCATCTAGTTTCATATCGTGGGCCACAATATCCCAGAACTGGAGCAGCCAGGTCACCAGGGGCTCTCCTGACTCATGGCTGAAATCTATTCACATCTTGCAGCTCACCCAGGAATTAGGATAGGTGATTATCTCTGGCCCTCCCTCTTCCTCCTGTTCTGAGGGCTCTTCTTCCTCTTCAGCCCTCACTAAGTAAACTGATTTGATCTTGGACTTCTTCTTCTGTAAAGAGGCAACTACATGAGTTGTTCCTCTGTTCAGCTGCAGTTTAAGTGGCCATGGTGCCTATTCGTCTGCTTTCTTTCTCCTCCCCCTGAAGGTGATGTCTGCTATTGAGCAGTGTCCACTAAATAGTAGCCAGGGTCAAACACGTTGCATAATTTCATGCCTCTCTGGAGTTACCATAGAATTTTTCTTTGACATATTTCATCACTTTAACAGACTCCTGTAGTTTTTCGGTGGTGAACTTCCGAACCACTGGAGGAGAGAAGTCCTCCAAATACTGGTCTATGTCCTCACACATTCCATGCCACTCATTACTATCCCCCCTCAGGGCAGATCTCTGAATAACCTCTCTAGAAATCTTCCTTGGCTCTGAACATGGTGTGTACAGCACTGAGTAGACCTGGCAGACTTAGCAGCAAGAACACGCTTTCCTTAACATCCAAAGGGAATTCAAAATCCTCAGAAGCTGTTGTAACAGGCCTGAAGGAGGAAAAAGGGGCGAAAGGCTGCAGAAAATCATCCTCCTCTTTTCCCCCCACAGACTGGATATAACTAATGGACTCCCAAAGGTAGTGCCTTAGCTAAAGGTAGGAGAGCAACATTGAATACACATCCCAAATGACCCTCATTGCCCTTGAGCATGATATCAAACTGTACATCAAGAGAGCAATCCTGATCCCTCTCTGCTCTGAAAAAGAGCAACACGATGGGCACATAATGCATATACAGAAACATATTGGATTTGCACAGCCAAGTTTTGGTAGCAGGGCACTACATGGGTGGCTTCTGTGAGAAGCTGCTGGAAGCTTCATCCATGTCTGGCAGAGTCAATGCCAGCCAGCTCCAAGACGAACATGCCACTGGCCAAGGTGGGAGCAATCAGAAATGGTGGTAATGCCTCTGTGATAACATATTTAAGAAGAATAAAAAAAGAGTTATTGCACAGTTGTAACTGGCCAGAGAAGAGTGGGATGAGAATATTTGAGAGGAACAACTCTGCTAACACCAAGGTTAGTGGGGGAGGTGGGCGAGGAGTTGAGATCCACTTGCCGTCTATGGAGGAGACCCACACTCAGGTGAACGCTGAGAAGAGGCTGTGAACCAGTGGGAGGCCTGGGCTGGAGCAGGCTCCTGTCAGGAACGTGCACACCTGTGGAGAGAGGAGCCCATGCTGGAGCGGGTTTCCTGGTATGACTTGTGACCCTGTGATGGACCCCCACCGGAGTAGCTTGTTCTTGAAGGACTGCATACTGTGGAAGAGTGACCCCTGTTGCAGCAGTTTGTGAAGAACTGTTGCCTGTGGAGTGGACTCATACTGGAGGAGTTCGTGGAGAACTGTCTCCCATGGGAGGAACCCCACACTTGAGCAGGGGAAGGACTCCTCTTCCTGAGCAGCAGCAGAAACATGTGATGAACTGACAGTAAACTCCATCCCCCATCTCCCTGTGACACTGGAGGGGAGGAGGTAGAGCTGGGAGGGAGGGTGGGGGGAAGGTGTTTTTATTTTACTTCTCATTATCCTGCTCCAATTTTGTTAGGAATAAATTCAATTATTATCTCTAATGCTAGTCGGTTTTGCCTGTGATGATATTTTGCGAGTGATCTCTCCCAGTCTTTATCTCAGCTCATGAACCCTTCATTTTATTTTCTCTCCCCTGTCCAGCTGCCGAGGGGAGTGATAGAGAGGCTTTGGTGGGTGCCTCACATCCAGCCAGGGTCAGCCCACAGCAGGATTAGGTATCACACCCACATGAGCAGACCAAGCAGCATTGTGACCGGTGACTTTGTACCTAATAGAGTAAATGTTTAGATCAAATTTGTTTCCAGCTCACTCTGGGCAGATGTGTTATTATCTCAACCCTTCAAGCCATACATTGGAAGACAAGTAAAGCTCTTGTGGTTTAGGAATGGTACCCCCCAATTCAGTGCCCTCACTGAGGCTCTAACAAATTATGCGCTGCTCTCTCTTGCTTCTCCTCCTCTCTGCAGTGTGCTGGAGAGGAGAACTGAAGGCATGAAAGGTAAAGATCTTGGGTTAAGAACAATTTACTTGAAGCAGCAATGAGATACAAAACCAAATGGTAACTAACAATACTAGGGACAGCAGGTATAACAAGAGAAAAATTCATGTGGAAAAAACCCCCAGATAATAGACACTACTAGACAGCTCCCTCTGCCACATTTTCTTGACTAGAATAACCCCCTATCTCTGGAAGACAGTCCCTTTCCCCTGCTCCTGGCAATGATGTGAGGTGGTATGGAATAACCTAGTCATGCTTCCTTCTGGCTACTGCAAAAATTTAACCTTGTCCTGCCCAGAAAAAGGACATATATGCTGACTCGAACATCTAATGCCTAGTGATGAAAAAGAAAAAAGCCTCTTTGGACTGCTTTTGGTGTTGTTGCCCCTTGCAGCCCCAGCTGATGAGCCACACAGATCAAGAGCCCAGCCAGAGGACACCCAAACTCATTCCTGGTCCACCAGCAAGCCAAGCTGTTCTCTTTCTTTCCTTTGGAAGTTGGCACAGGTAAGACCTTGACCCAGCATTGAATCTGCACCTGCTCTGGCAACCAAGTCACAACTGCAGTTCCCATGCGATGACTGCAGCCATAAAATCTTACTGGCATTTCAGTCTTTCTTCCTGGACTCAGTGAACTCTTAAATGCACACATGAACAAGACATGGAGAAAATGATCCTTTTAACACTCCGCAGGCACACTAGAACATTTCCTGCAGCAATATGTGTGGCAGCTTCAGAGAAATGAAACATTTAATTGATTGTCTTCCTAACATTCTTGAAATAAATCCCTAATCCTAAATGGAAAGCACTAACTAGGCACAGAGGCAATGCTATAGGAAATGTATCTCTAACTTGAAGAAAAGTTACAAGTTATTCAACCTTAGCTACTTTGTTCACTGCTTAGAAAAGTTTATTTTCTGTGTATTCTTTCCTGTCTAAAGTAGCTCTGCCTTAATTTAGAATTAACTAGATTGACTGCCTTGTTAATGATTTTCACCTAACATCATCTTTGGGTATCTGATCCAGACCTTCTAAAGGTGATAAAATAAATGTATAAAGGGTTTTCAGAAAAAAGCAAACATAAACAGACTCCTAACAGCACTAATCTCCCTAAAGATTATCCAACTGTTGTTAGCACCTGACATGCAATTTAGCCCAGTAATAACAGACTTTATTCCCCAGCACTTACTTTCCTGCTCTTTTTTTTCTTTAAGCGCTTTCTCCGGTCAAGGGCAACCAACTCAGCTTTTAACAACAGGTAATGTTTCCGGATTTCCTGCATTTTTGCTTGGAGAACTCTTATGCGCTCAGCACTACTGAAGTTTTGCAAGTCAGCTGCAAGTTAAACAATCCCTGTTAATTATTGCATTGCAGCATTTCCCAAGCCTCCTGAATTTTGACAAAGTGGGAAGTACTCAAATCTTAGTGATGTGCTTTGAGGCAGCAGGCAGTAAAGCCAAGAAAGTGTGTTTCTTGTCAAAATCCTGACTGACACAAACACGCTGAAACTTCTTCTCACAAGAAATAGTAAATATGTCCTGGTTCATTAAGGCAAAGTGGAAGGGGAAAACTTAAAAATCAATAATTTAAGAATCTGAACAAGAACCGGAGAATAAAGAATAAAAGAGCAAGAAAAAAAAAAATCAGAATTTATTACAAAATTAAGCAAGTGGGGCATGGAATGATTTTAGAGAGAAAAAAACCCCAAAACCAGAAAATTCAAAAAAGCCTTCTTATACTTTATCGCAAGACCACATGAGGTATGTTTTGAAGAAGATACTTACACCCTTGAAAACTCCATTTGCAAACATTGGGCAAATTATTATCGTGTTCTTTAAGGTCAGACTCCCTCTCTCCACTTTGCCCACATTTTCCTGTGGGAAGGTAGATTGTTACAAAATAAAGTAACCTTCCCATCCACCCCAAAGCTTACCAAGAGCTGTCTCACTCTAACATGACAGAATCTATCCTGTTGTAGCAGCTTGGCGTATAGCTTCCTGCACCACTGGTGCCCAGGTACAGGACCACAACCAGGTCTGTAATGGGGCCCCTCTAATTCTGGCGTGCTGGGAAAGGGAAACCTTGCACATGAAGCACTGGCCAGTTAGTTGTTGTGCAGGTAGATCAGATCTATTCTGTGGATTTATGGGAACCAATATCATACAGACCTAGAGGGTTGATAGAGGTACTAGACTGTGGTTCCACAATCCATCCCAAAACCTGGCAAGTATATTACTGAAAGTGTAGGTGTATGAACATAAGGAGGTGGGGTAGGAACACACTTCTTGGAAGGAGATTCTTGAATATGATCTAGCAGCTCAAGATTCATATAGCCACAGTCCACTCAACTCACCAAATGGATCATGACAACAGTGCACTTATTGCTTTAGAACTATAGCCATAAATAAATTGTCTGCATCATAAAATAAGGCAAAGAGGCAGTGTAATGTGTCCATGTAGGTGCCAAAATTACTCACATCTTTCTGGTTATGGAGCTATACTTTTTTTAAAAGACTTCACAAGACTGATTATTATGTCCTAGGTCCTGTTCACCTTTTTTAATATTTGTTTCAAATAAATGACATGGTACTTTCACACATTTCATTTCACACTGAGCTGCTGTACTTACTACTTTTACTCTTCTTTTTGATGTTCACAGATGTTTTGAGGCTTGTTTTCTGCTTTTTTGAGGAGTTGTCCCTTCCCTGAGAATCTTGAAGATTTTTTGGGCCTTTAAACACTGTAAAGGTGGGAAAAAAACCCCAAACCTCAAAAAACCCACAAAAAGTAGAAAGAAACAGAAATAACAAAAAAGCACTTGCAGTTCTGCGTGTTTTTCTGAAAGTATATACATCTGTGATTAACAGAGAATAGGATATATTTATTGAGGGCTGCCTATTGACCTGTTCCAAATTCTCACCTTTGTTTATGGAAACACATTTTGTTGCATTCTTTCAAAAGAACAATTCCAACTGAATGTTGATAGTAACACACCTTAAGATGTGTTAAGGGCATTTTGAGGAAATTCAGTTAATTGTTAACTGAAATCTGTTGCAATGAAGAAACCACTTTTTTCATCACAGGATTATAGTCAGGCATGTATTTTCTTCCTTAGTGTTAAAAATTTTACAGGCACTACAACACAGTGAAAGCAGCTGTACTTTTGACAGAACTGCAAAAAAGCCAGTCACTTTCACAAAAAAGCTTTTGGATCCCAGCTTGCCAACAGATAAAAAGCAAGCAGCAGTACACTCACATCATGTACGGAACCGTTGGCGGTGTTTATTATCCTCTATTCTTTGGTGGTCTCAGGATGAATCTGCAAAATCACATCTGAATGCAAAACCCAGCTAAGCAGGTCAATGTTTGATATCAGCTTGACTTCCATTTTTTAGAATATTAACTTCACAAGGGGCAAGTTTGAAATGGTTGCCCAACCATGCAACAACTGGTACTTTCTCCCCCCAGATAAACACCTTACAGAGAACCAAGTTTTATGCAGGAAACAGCATCTTCTACTTGTAAGCAGAGGACTCAAAATGCTTCCATCTTGCTACAATAAATACTCCTCACACAATATATTACAGCTTGCTCTTGGCTTTTCTTGTCAGGTCCAGTATAAACATCATTCTTAAATACTTTTTATTCTCATTGAAACCATCACAATTCCTAACAAAAGGCCAAGAAACTTCCCAGTAGTTGTATTTTATTCTCTAGATTATTACGCCATTTCCACACTTTTGAAGTAGACAGTAGGCAACTATATCTTACAAAAATTCACTTCCCAGCAGCAAATCCATAACAGAATGAAGATACATCAGGAGTGGTAAAATGAGAGCTGGTTACGTTGAAGACAGCTCTTTTTACCCTTTCTTTTACCGTTTTCAGCGTGCTCTGTCTCTGAGAGATTATCGCTACTGGAGCTATTGGAATCAAAACCTTTTGAACAAATATTTCTTTCAGACTGGAGATCTTGCTGCTGCCCTGCAGCAATCTGTGCCTCTATTGTGCCATCCATTTCACTTGTGATGCTTTGTATCTCTTCTTGATTTTGTGGCAGACTCCCAGAGAGGGTGACAGCGGACTGACGGCTACTGTACTCCACTACAGCTACAGTGGAAGGTGACTTGGGAGTTGGAGGAGTATTTAGAACTGAATACTCCTCTTCCTTCTCTCTGTCAGTTTTATTCTAAGTGAAAGAAAAGAGGAAAAACCCTTCTCATCTGAGCAATTAGAAGATTGTAATCTTACAATGAAGCAACGCTTACAATTATCTTAAACATTAGATATATTCATATCTATCATAATATATCTTCATTTAAAAGATTACAAGTACCTTCCTATAGTCCATGCTGAGACCTTTCTACTGAAGACAGGAACTCTGTCAACAACAAAACAAATTTGAAAGCAAACACAGCCAGTGCTGTAGGGGCAAACACAGCCAGTGCTATAGGAGCAGTGGCACTGCAGGGTGACAGGCACAGCACGGCAGCCGTTGGGCAGTTGAGCAGTTTGGGGCCGTTGGGCGGTTGAGCTGTTCCTTGGCACAGGGGTTACAGAGGTTCCACTGTGCTACAAGGAAAGGAGGGGGAGAGGGTGGGGCAGGAGGAGCACTGACTCCTGTGGCAGAAGGAAAATATTACTTGCAACCCACTGCCTGAGGGACCTAACCTCTGCCTAAAGGTCACTTTTTAAAAAATATAGTTTTGAAGGAAATGCTTGGAAATAAAATGATAGAGACACACACACACTAGTCAAAAGTTTGCTCTCCAGAATCAGCAGAGATAGCTCCCAAATTTCACCCCACTAAGTTGGCTCCCAACACTGGTGATAAAATGGATTCTTCTCATTTGTTTTCTATAAATTCATATATGAATTTCATTTTAAAAAACGGAAGAAGCAAAGCAACAAAAAAACCCAGACAACAAACCCAAAACCAAAAAAAAATTAAAAAAAGCCCAAACAAACAAAACCAACAGAAAAGAAGAAAAGATAAGCTCCCCTCACCACTCCAAAGTGAAAACTCCAAAATCTTGATGGGAAAAGCTTTCATTTTTAAACGTCTGGGAAGTCACTTTTTCTGTCAAGTATTAGTAGACCAATCAAAAGGAAGTGTAATGGGGAGTACTTAAGAATGTATCAAGCCAAAGTTGGGCGAAACAAAGGCAAAAGGAAGATAAACTCTCTTTATTTTCTTTCATTCTTAAGTTTTGGTACTTTCTTTTCTGCCTTTACTTCATACCTAAACACACAAAAAAAATGTACATATTTGTGGTTTTTAGCAGCAAATTACAAGACTGTAAGAGAAATTACTGGAGGAAAAAAGAAAATCAGGAGCCATATAAAAATGAAATTGGAATTCTAATCAAGAAGACATTTGTGTACTTTTTAATCTATTAAGTTTCAGCTAAGGTTCAATTCTCCACGCACTCAGACATAGAGGATGAAGGCTTTTTTTTACACAGATGAGTAAGAGCAAAAGATGCTGTTTTTCCAGTCAGCACTGACCAGCAGGGAATCCACTCATACAGACAGAACACACTACACGAATGAGAATTCTATATGAATCTCTAGCAGGTTTACTTCATATACATACTGTAAAAATGTAACAATAACATAAATTCTTATAACAACATAAAATGTGACCAGGTAATGAAAATAAATGCTTTTGAGCCTGAGTGTCTCCCAAGCTGTATATCGAGTGATTAATCCTTTGGAGTCACTAACTTGAGTCACTGACTTTGGACTAAGATTTTTCAGGCAGAAAAGCTTTTTCAGTTCAAGGCTTCCATTTTACATCAGGACCATACAAAGCAAGCACTGCTCAATAGTACCAAGATATTAACAACAGGTATCTCATGATCTAAGGCTGGATTGTTCAATCCAAGACCAAAGAAGTACATTTTCAGAAATTGCCTCGTAGATCCTCCACAGAATTCTTAGAGGGAAAACACGGAAGAGTGTTTTTCCAGCTGCTAGATTTATACTAGCAAAGATATCACTTTCTCAGGAAGACAAGTGACCTCAAGGAATTTGCAAGCCTTGGCAAATTCACTGAAAAGTTCCAGTACGCTCCTCTCTGTAGCTGTTAACATGAAAGAATCAAATGAGGTTTCTGGCTGTGTCTCATTTGGGCCACCACATCTGGGCGCCAAATATGTTTCCCCTGGTTTGGACAAAATTAGGATGACTAGAGGAGTCTCCTCTGCGGATGATAGGGTTCCAAAACTCCCTTCCCCCCACCTTAGGGATTTCTTGGAGGAAAGTGAAAGAAAACTGTTTATTTAACTAAACAGGGTGCTGGAGGGTGCAACGCAGGCACCAGCAGAAGGGAAGAAATAAAAAAGTTAGATAATAAACCTCTCATGGTGGAGGAAACCTGGATGAATTCAGAGTCCTTTTCTGGGTGTAACTCTGCTCTGTCTTGAAGCTAGGGTAGGATGTCAGCCCCCCCTCCATGTCCAGGATGGTGTAGGCCTCCCCGTGATGGTATGTAGAGTGGAGTTCAGTTGTCTGTTGTACAGTTCCAAAGGAAGAAGGAGAAAAAATCACAGATCCAAGGCTAGCAGACTAGTTGGAAAAAAAAGAAAAAATTAAGTTTTTAACTCTCCAGTGTCCCTCTCTCCTGAGGAACACAGTGCCAAGAGCTAAGGAAAAAGTGAAAAGTGCTCTCTATCCTGAGAAACACAAAGCTGAGAGAGCTGACTAGAAAAAAAAGTAAAAATTCCCTTCCAAACTGCCAGCAGAAGAAAGCAGCAGCTGCAGCAGTGCTAAGCTGACAAATGTGTATATGCCCTTGAAGCAGCTGTGCTTAGGAATTACTCTGGCAGCTTTAAATGCACAGGATCTCATATTTGGCATAGAGCGAAGATATAGCATCATAAAGTCACCACAAGACAGGCTGTGGTCAAAGAAAGGGGGAGAGTTAGTCTCATACCCAAATACTGGAATATTAGATGAGGACTCTGGTTTTTTATTTAATTTATTTTTAAATAATTTCCCTTCTTCCTCCTCTCCCCACCCCAACACACACTACTCTTCAGAACCTGAATTTCACTATATGTGTTCCTTTAATTTCAGTGGCTGTTAAGTATTAAAATTTTATATTGGTAAAACTTCAACAAACCATGACAGAAATTAGCACTTTGATAAGCAGCTGTCTGAAGGGAATAAAGTGTTGACAAGAGTATATCTTAAGTTTTAAATGCCTGAAACACTCAAAAGTAATATGTTTTTGATATTGTACCATATGTCACACAGAGTTAAAACAACCTCAACTCACTTTTATCTTGACTCACTGTGCTTAGAAATGTTGCTTGAAGACCCTCCATGTCAAAGATCCTGTTGCTGTAGATCAACGTAGATGTAGATCAAAATTCTAAAAAGGATCAATATCAAAACCAGAAATAGTGAGACTTTCCTCCTTAGCAGTGGCTTAGGTGCTCCTGGAAATCACCTGACCTAGACACAAAGATGTGTATTTGAGAGAGAGAAGCATCATGCTTAGCTCTAATGGTGACCTTTGCTAGCAGATCTTGCTAGCAGTGAACAAATGACATTTGTCCTGTTCTGAGTCAGAGGCAGGATGGGAAACAAAGTCTAGAGGACAGAAGGTCGCAAGAACCTCAGCTTTTCCAGAAGAGGAAAAATACAAAGCTTAGTGAATTTGCCTCAGGCTTACGGATTTTTTTTACAGGTCTTACATTACTATAGACACAATAATGAAGCTTAAAAGACGACAAACAAGGACAATCACCAGATATATTGAAAACGAGTAAAGAAAAAGCAGACTTGCAAATTCACCTAAGTTGCACAGAAAGCTTCTCTACTATTTTCAGTTGCTTGAAGTTTTAAAGGGCAAAAATACAGGAGTACTTCAACTTATTTCTATTAATGCTAGACTAATGACAATCAAAAGTGTGTACTACTGCTTACGTTAAGAAGCCATTAGGCTAAGAAGAGCTGTGTTTAGAGGATTGAGGCAGCTTTCGGGGTAGGAGGAATGGGGAGAGGTGAAAATCGGGCCTGTCGGCACTGCACACGGCCCGCAGCAGCTCCTGCTCCAGGAGCGTCCAGTCCATAAGCAGCCCCTCGCTGTGGGTGTTGCAGTGGGTGGAGCCGAAGCAGAGTCACAGCTTGGCAGTGGAAGTGCCGGGGCTCTTTCTGCCGCGGGTAGCGAGAGGTCCTCCATTGCGCCAGTCGCCAACAGTCGTGACACCTCTTGTGCGTGTCCAATGCCTGGCAATAAGAGCCCAGCCCCGGCGGGAAGAGGGGAAGGAGGCGGCGGAGCGGGAAGACAGCTCTGCAGGAGGCCATGGCGGCTGCTCACACCTGTGGGGGATGTGGCCGGCCCGGGGGGTCCCTGGGGTGGGTCTGTGGTGAAAAGGGAGGAAATTACGAGCAGTGGGGAAGGGACAAATATCACTGAATATATGCCATTGTATCCCAACGGTGACATAGTCAGAGGAGGGCGGGAACCAACAGGTAATTTCTGATCACCCTGACTTCTTCAGGACAAGAGGCCCGGGAAGGACTGCGAATCTGACTCCTGGTGTTGCCCGAATGTGACATCATTACCCCGTGCACAACACCAATTCACACACGGAGGTGAGGTATTTCTATCTCTTATTCCAATTTTTTCAAAGTAGGGATCTCCGTGGTAGCCCATGAAATGCTGGCTCACAGATCATTAAAACTTTACACTATTTATACATTTTAACAAACAGAAACATCAGCATTCATTGGTTACAAATTGAATAATTTTAAAATTAATTTTCAAACACCTATTTACCAGTTATATCTCTCTTCTCATCCTACTTTGTCCACAGGTGCAGTTCTTCCCTTCATTGGAGTCTGGGGTCCATTTTGAATAGGTGGACAATGAAACAGTAGTTACAATTGTCCACTTCCAGAACTACCTTTCCCGCAGTTACTGCTCAGTTGTGCTGACTTTGCTCCTGGTGGCTCTCATCCAGACAGCCCCATGGAGGAAGGAGACCATGCTGGAGTAGGTTCCTTGGCAGGATTTGTGACCCTGTTCCATGCTGGAACAGTGTGTTCCTGAAGGACTGCACCTCATAGAATGGGTGCAGTGTGATGACATGACCACAAGCCCCATTCCCCATACCCCTGTGCTGCTGACGAGGTGGAGGGAGAGAAAATTGGGAGTGAACTTGAGCCCGGGAAGAAAGAAAGTGTGGCCTTTTCTCATTATCCTACCCTGATTTGCCTAGTAATAAATTCAATTAATTTCCCCCATTCAAATCTGTTGTGCCCATGACAGCAAATGCTGAATGATCTCTCCCTGCTGTTATCTCACCCCAGGAGGCTTTCATTGTACTTTCTCTCCCTTGCCCAGCTGAGGAGGAGTCAAAGAGTGGCTTTGGTGAGCACTTGGCATCAAACTGGGGTACCAATCTGGGTCTGCAAAGAAGTTATCAATTACCAGATTAAAAAGATTATAAGCTTTTAATAAATAATCCTGAGGTAGATAGACCATTTGTAATAATACAGTTATGTCAAATTTACATATTAGAAAAATATTTTTCCAATACAGTGATGTATATATAATTTTCCATATTTCTTTTCTAACTGCATGGTATTTAATCCTACATATAAGCACAATATGGGAGACCACATAAATAAGGACCAGCACCTCTTCACAAGCACCAGGGAATATAGTGGAAGAGAGCAGCAAACACAAAAAGAACACTTTGCATGTGATGTGACAGTAAGTTGACCCTAAGGGAAATCATAGTGGGATATTTCTGAAACTGATACAAAGCTTCTACACAGACACAGAATTCCAATTCTAATGCAATTTTAAAATTGCAACAGGGATGAGAAAATCAGGATTACTGATCAAGTTCAGAAAAAGCATAAAGGAGGGGTTTCCTTGCCACAAACAAGACTGCAGTTTAAAAGCCTGAGAGAGCTGGACAAACCTTCCAGGAAAATTAATTAATTTGGCCAACATAACAGCTTCCAATTCAATTTGAGTCATTTATTCAGTCTTTTAACACACACAATGCCTTCTTACATGCTATTGAAGTGAAAGAAAGAGAAGAGGACTGTGCTGATGTGGAGGACTTTGTCTTCATAGCTGTTCATACATATCAGAACTGCTACTGTGTTGCTCCATTTTAGAGAAAAGCCAAACATCTTTTCCCATGGTTCTCAGTTTAACAGCTCTCTGCTTGTGTTTTCTCATGGAACTGGTTAAAATGAATGAAACCTCCCAATACTAGAGGAAAGTAGCTTTCACTTTTTCTTAACTGGGTGTTCGGCAGAGAAGAGCTTCTGGTTTTTTGAAAGAGGTATTACAAAAAGATATTACACAGTGGTCTTTGGATTTTAAATCCAGCAACTGAAGATGTAGAAAATATGTATGTTACAGTTATCCATATTTCTGCCTTCAGTGCAGCTCAGTGAATGGTGTAGATGTTTACATGGAACAAGTAACTGGAAAGGTTTTCTGGGTCCAAATTGTTAAAGCAGAGTGGGAAAATGTCCCTGAGGGAAATCTTATCGTCTTCTCAGTGCTCCTAAGAGAGTTTTGAGCCTAGTCTTAATCACAGGAAAATACCTGGCTCATTCATGCAGGCTCTGTGCCTTGGGAATTGCATTTGGATATTATCTTGCAAAGACAGCACAAAAAAGTAAAAAAATGCAGTTTGGGTGAGGGGAATCCTGGGGCACTGGTAGGACATCCTAGGCCCATTTTACTTCATTCGGGCTATTTCATACTGCTTTTTTGGTGGGATGGCAATGTGGACAGAGAGATGAGTGGCAGCTGTGCCTGGTGCCAGTGCTCCCAGAGCAGCACAGGAGCTGGCTGGTTGTCTTCCTTCCTGTCTGCAGAGAGCTGTCCAGAGTTCCCAAAATAAGTTACTGCTGCTGGAAATGGGATAAACATGGAAATGGAATCAATATGTTCAATGTGAAGCACAAGAGCTGCTTCCCTTGGTAGAGAGCAGGCAGGTCTATCTGGGAGAATGCAAGTACTGCAGGGAAGGGCAGGCATCCCCTGCACAGTCTTTCTATATTTGGAATACTGTTACTAGGATAACTTCTTAATCCAGCTAATAGACAGTAGCCCAACCAGAGGGGATGCAACACTGAATCTGACAGTCAACCACATAATCGAGTTAGTCAGGGATGCCAAGACTGTCAGCAGCCAGGGATCACACACTGCAGGAGTCCTGAGGAAAACGGGTCAGGCAAAGAGTAAAGTCAAGACCCTGAACTTTAGAAAAGCAAACTTCCAGCTCTGACCGACTGGTTGGGCAAAAAGGTCTAAGGTTTCCTGAGATGCAGACAAACTAATCAAACACTAAAGGTATGAGAAAATCTCTCCTTTAATGTGAAACCTACTTTGAAAATTCATCTGCCTCCAGGCACAGAAACGGGGGTCACCCAGATCCATAGGCTGAACTCCTGTTCCTGAACTGCTGCCTTCTCCTGTCACTTGCAGTGCTGGCATCTGTTTGTCCTTTGCCCTGGTTTAAAAGACAAATGTCTGCCAAGGAAGGTGGGAACATTCCTGGAATGGAAAAGATGACCCTCTCCCTTCAAATTATTATAACCTTAAAATCACGGGGCTTTCAGGCAAAGAAAAGGAATAACAGTAATTTACTAGGCTACATATATAACAAGACAGACAAACAGCAAAATCAAAAAAACCCAGAAAACCAGTAACAGCTTTTTCTCACCTGTTGAGCAATTTCCCATTTTGGTGTAGTTATGATCACAACCAGCAGGGGTTGCTATTGGTTCCCAAGGAGAGGACAGCTGCAGTGAATCTCGCAGCCGCCAGGGAGCGCTGGTGGGCCCAGGTGAGGCAGGGCAGGTGTGATGATTCCCCTGCGGCTGCAGGGGGCAGGGTGGCGTGGGTCCGGTGACCTCTCCAAGTGTCAGGGACGCGTCAGGTGAAAGGAGAGAGGGGGAGACTGCTCCCTTTGCAAGCTCACAGGAGAGCTGTCCATGCCAACACCAACCCCAGCAGCGGGCAGAAAGCAGCACAGGCAGACAGGTCCAATTGGGCAGCAATGGACCTAAGCAATGGACCCACCAAGTGGCCAGCAGCAGTGGTGAAAGCTGGAACAGCAGAAGCAAGCAGACCAAGGCCGGGAAGACAAAATGTAGCAGTAATCCAGACTGGCAGCAGGGACGGCAGACACCAGCAGACCTCGGGCGGCAGCTACAGTGTAGCAACCAAAACTACTCTGCCACACACTCCACCTTTCTCACTGACCACGGAGATGAAAACAGACAGAGCCCAGTCCCTGTCCACTCCAGCGAAGACTTGGAGTCTCTTCACGCCTCACAAGGTCATGCTGCAACTCCCGAGCTCTGTTTCTCTGGCTGGGCAATCACTCTGGCATGTGGGAGTGAGAGCCATTTCTTTTGTTTCTTAAGTATTGCCCATTACCTCCCGAACAAGCCCTTACCATTGAAGGTCTCCCTGTCAGTTAAGAGATGGGATAAAATTCTTTGGGAAAACTGAACCTGCAACATCCTTTCCAGAGGTGCTTTAGGAGGTCATCTAGAATAAAATGTCAGAGGAAAATTCCATAGAACCCACACTCTCTTCTAATAATCATTTCTTAATTTGGTGCTTGCAGTGATCCACAGTAAAAATGGTGCGTACGGTTCTGTGCGCCTGTGAGCAGGCCAGAAAATAAAAGATCAGATCAGCTCAGAAAGAAGAGGATCGATTTACTTGGCCTCTGTGGGCTGAAGCTTAGAGTGCAGCAAATGAATTAAAAATGTATTACCATCCAGCACATGTCTGCTAGGGGCAAAACAGAGATTTTTACTTCACGTCAACCAAGGGAAATGATCCTGCAGTTTTCTCACAAGCCTAAAGGAATACTTTTGGCAAAGGCACCAGGAGTTCAGTCCTGGGCAGACAACATTTTTTGGAGGAGGTCTGACCTTGGAAGGCTGTAGGAAAGGTGGTCAATGGGGGGAGAATTGGCAAACATGCCCGTGGGTGTACCCATACTGTGACGGTTCTGCAAGGATATCTCCTGCCATGCATGGGACACTGGCATTGCCCTATACAGAGGACAGGTCCCTGATGACAGCACAAATGCTGTTCAAGCGTGTTGTAAGCTCAGACAGGATGCATGTCCCCCTAGCTTCCGAATTTGTAAAGGGAAAAACTCAAGACTGGTAACATGGGCCTCCAAATCTTAGGACTCATGAAAAAAGCGGGAAAAGCTAACCAAGAAACTTGCTGCATCCATATCACCTTACTTCTGCAGTGCTATGGCCTCTCAGAGAAATATCTGGGGCCTGTGATGCACCTCTGGAAATTTCCCTGGTCACATCTGTTAGGTGTAGAGATCTGGATGAATGGACGGTAAGAAAGAAGGTTTGGAAGCATCACTCCCCATTCTCTTAAAATAGGTTTCCTTTCCATTATAAAAAGTTATTTCTGAGGATCAACAGCAGCTTATTGCACCTGAAGAGCCAAGAGGCTTTTTCTCTGCTGCTGTGCTGCTGACTGATGGAGCAGCGTTGCTTCGCACAGATACACCGTTACCAAAAGCAATTGCCTTTGCACCCCTTATACTCAAAAGACAAAAATCTCAGCAGACACAGATGGAAGAGACTTGTGTACTCTCTGTTTGCTTTGTTGACCCACCATGTTGACTGGCACAGCTTTGCATGATGGAAAATACAAGTAGCATCTTCCTTCCACATAAAGTGCTGAGGGACTCAGGGCACCATCAGCACCAACTTCTTTAGGGACCAGTTCTGCTGTTACGGAAGCCAACGACCAAATCATCACTGACTTTAATGGGAGTAGCAACAAGTGCCATGTCCCATCCCTAAGCCTGGGGCATGGCTGGAGAGATGAAACACCCAGGACATAGCAGCAAGGGGACATGATTTTAGAAAAAACCAACTGCCACTATTCGCTCACATTTGAAGTAGGGTCATTCCAACTTGACAGGCCTGGCAACCCTCAATGCCATCATGGACTTCAGATGACAATCCCTGATCTCCTGGATATTATGCACCAAAATGAAGTGAGGAATTCCTCTCCTGACCGGGAATCCAGATGGAAAGTGCTGCTGTGAACAGGCAGCTCTAAGGGCAGAGAAATGAGGGTCTTGTGTACTTTAGCTCTGCCAGCCACACAGTCCCATATAGGAGCCACCGAGAACAAAGGGCACAGAAATAGGGACAAAACTATTCAAGTGCAGTGTGACAAGTAATATGCTGCTCCTTTCATCACTTTAAATAGGAGAAGGAAGAAACCAATGGGCCAAAATGGGCAATTCCCAACAAAAAGAGAAGTGATTAGGCAGATACCAAATAGATCAGGTGGTGGGCAGGCTAAAGAAAGGCAGGCTTAGGAAAAGAAAAACAACCCTCTCCTCTCACTGTAAAACCAGTCAAATTAAGAATTCAGAGAGTGAGACCTGTGAGAATTAACTTGCTGCTTCATTTGTCTCGTTAGGAAAACATGTTTTTCAAGTTCCTGAAAGGCATTTTCCTGGTTTAAAGACAGGTGTCTGCCAAGGAAGGCAGGAACCTTCCTGAAATGAAAAAGATGACCCTCTCTCCAAATTATTGTAACCTTGAAATTACGGGGCTTTCAGGAAAAGATATGTGAAAAGGAATAACAGATCTTTACAAGGATGTGTATATATAAATATGTTTATAATGAGACAGACAAACAGCAACAAAAAGAAAAGAGAAAACCTAATAAGAGCCCTTTCTCTGTTGAGCAATTTCCCTTTTAGTGTAGTTTTGACCACAAGTGGCAGGGGACTCTGGAGAGCCCCTGTGAGGCAGGACGGGTGTGATGACAACCTCGCGGCTGCAGGGGGCGCTGTGGCGACTTCTCCACGTGGCGGGGCGGCTCAGGCAAGAGGGAGGAGGGGACAAAAATCCCCCTGCAAAACTCACAGGGAGCAGCGGTTTCAGCACCACTCCAGATGGCAAAATGGACTGCAACACCACTCCCCTCAGAGCAGGAGCAGCAACAGGAACTGAACCATCAGAACCCACTTCCCCCCGCACAGAAACAAAAACCCAAGGCAAAAAACGTCCAGAAAGTGGAGGCAGTGCATGATGGATACTTCTTTCCCAAAACATGGTCCAAAGATGGCCACCTTCCGCTCGGAAAATAGAAGATCCCCGGCCACCATGAAGCAGTCCTGCAGCAGAGAGAAAAAACTCCACTGGCTATCTGGTGTTGACTTTTTCTCCCCGAGAGTGACCAGAGCAGGCAAAAAAAACACAGCTGGGTTGGAGCTGTCCAGTGTGTCTTCTCTCCCCAGCTCAGCTTCCCGGGATTTGGACTGGGCGCAGCTGCTCCCCTCTCAGCAACCTCTCTTCAACCTGTTCTGGAGAAGTGATCTCTTCAAATCAGTTTGTTATAGCACACGGCTTCAATAGGAGTGGACACAGTCCCCTCTCTCTGGCCACAGCCTCCATGGCAGAGCTCAGCAGGACGCAGCAGGGCACAGAGGGCACAGCAGGACACAGCAGGTCCGGCAAAACACCAAACAGGTCTGCTCTCTCTGCCGAAACAGCGCCAATGCCTCCCAATCCCAGAACTGGAGGACAGGGCGGGACCCACCGCCTCCCAATCTGGCAGAGAGGGAGCAAACTCTGGGCCTCCTCTAAACAGAAGAGTGCATCTGACCTCCCGGCCCTCCATACCGGAAGACAGCAGGCAACATTTCATTCCCCCCGAAACCGGAACGAACTTGGCCAGGGTCATGTGATACTCCCAAGCTGGGAAAAAGGGAAAAAGTTTGTGCAGAACAAGAAAAAACAGCAATTTTTTAGGCATAATCAGAGGAAAATGGAATAAACCGTCATAATAAATCACTCCAGGACGAAACTGTAAGCCAGTGCTCGGTGATCTCCAATGGCTCTAAGAAATATTGCTCCCACTAGGATTTACGCTCGTGTTTGTTCTCAAGAACACTGAGCCACAGGTTTTGAGCATCAGGTCCAGAGTGGGAAAATAAGTTTTGGAGCGCTGATGGACTCAGCCCTGGCTTGCAGGGAGAGCAGCGTCCCTCTTTCCACACCAAGTCACTACTGTGCTGGCTGCCACCTTCCTTTACGACAGGGAGAGCTGAGGAATTGGCATGTTTTGCAGCTCCCTCTCTGCCAGGAAGCCTGGCAGCAAACCTGTAGCAGTCCTCATCCACTCCACTGGGCCATGCAGCAAATGAGGCTGGGACAGGTCCTGCTCAGCCGACCCTGCTTCGGTGGCAGAAACCTCTCTAAGCGGTGCTCAGTGGCCGAAAACTCTAAGAGGGGGATAGAGTGACAAGCTGGGGCCCCCCTCATGCTCACTGTGGGATCCCCTCATCCCCCTCTTTTCCGTGGCCAAGCCTCGGACCACTTGGCTGTGACTACTTTCCTTGGCTTCTTCCACCACCAACACCTTTTATGACCTCTGGAACTGGGGTCCTTCTACTGCAGTTCTTTTGCCACAAGAGAAATCACAATAGACTGCCAAAATGCAAAACAGGGCCACAACAATTATCAGGGGCTGGAATAGCTCTCCCCTGATCAAAGGTGGGGAGAGATCCGGGCTTGTTCTTCTTGGAGAATAGCAGGCCCTGGGAAGACATTCTTTCCACTCCTCAAAGGGACTTGACAAAAAGTTGTGGACTCATTTTTTAGCAGGGCCTGTTGCAAGAGGACAAATGGTTCACAGTAAGGGCTCTCAATAGAAGGTTCTAAATAAGACAGGGTCAGTTAAGTTTTGTCAGAAATTCTTTACGAGGAGCGTGCTGAAACACTGGCACATCTTGCCGAGGAAGATGGGATATGTACCTTCCACACTAAAGCTCAAGGTCAGTTTAGACAGGGCTCTGAGCAACCTGATCTGAATGCAGATGTCGCTGCTCTCTGCAGGAGAGTCAGACTAGATGACCTTCCTACCCAAAGCGTTCACACCTTTTCCTATGTGTTCACTTGAAGAGAACCAAGACTGGAGATTAATGAGGTGGGACAACTGCTACCTTGGATTTTAGCTGAGGAGAAAGCCCTGACATAGGAAAACTGCCTCATTTGCAGCTGCTTAACTTTTTATTACCTGCAGAGTTTCCTGGGCAGACTGGTGCGAGACCTGCTCTGTCTGCAGGCAGCAGTGCAGAATGTCTTGCAGGAAAACAGAGTGTTGCCTGGGCTTTTGCAGTTTTGGGCTTCCAATTTTATCTGTCAGGTGAAAAATCTACGAAAAATGGAAGAAAACTTTCTACTTGTTCCTTCCCAACAACAATTTCTCTATCCAAAATGGCCCCTATTTTTAGCTGTTTTAAGCTTACAGTGAGACGCGTTTCCTTCTGGTAAGGAGCTGCTCCTTCCACCATTTCCAATGGTCCCATGATCCCAAGTGACCAAATACGCACTTTGGGTCTGTAGGCTTCTCCTCTCACGACTTCGTCTGGCATCTAGAAAAGAGTTCCAACTCTTGAGCTGGGAGGCCAAAAATCAGCTGAGGAGAAAGCCAAAAACTGTGAAAGCCAGCTGTAGTTAGGAAATCAAGCAAAATAACTCCCCATTCTATGCCTAAAACCGCCATGTGGAATCTAGCTGGAAAAGCAGCTTTCCTCTGCTTCTACCGGGCTGTAACCAGGGAAAAAAGGAATTGGCCACTTCAAAAACATCCTCACAATTCACGCAGTTACCAAGCGCCATGTCTGGAGCAGTCACGCAAAAGCAGCCCCACAGTGCCTCGGGGAATACACAGAGATATTTTGTTCCTCCAGCCTTTTCGAACCTACTCCGAAAAAGCGCCATGTTTTTGACTACAAATTTTGGCCTCTCAAAGAGGGTGGAACAACCTCATATTACAGGTGCGGTTTCGTGACAGTGGCCATACCTGCATTGCACAAGTTTTCCTTCATTTGCATCCTGAGGGGTGTAGAATTAATAATTTAATTGTGCTTAATGGCGGTATTTGTTGCTTTCGATCAGAATTCACACACTTCACAAAAGAGGTAGAATCAACACCTTGGTCCTCCTCTGGGTACTGAGGCACAGTTAGAGGTGCTTTGACCTTCATCAAAAGGTCTTTGCACACCTCCTCATCTCTTTACACCCCAGACTTAATACAAGAGTTGTTTTTCTGGCACAGCGATGTGGTGCTCTTCTGAGCCTCCTTGGAGTAACACTAAGCTTTCAGGCCTTGCAAGATAAGGAAGCAACTCAGTCATATTTCTCTCACCAGATTCATCAATTCTTCACTGTCTTAAAGCAACACTGTACAACTCTGACTGTTTAACAGAGTGTGCTGTGGGGTCAGGTGCTCTTAAACTTTCAGCATACAATACAGGAGATCTTTATCCTCTGGTTGTTTCCAAAATGGCACTGGCTGTATATGTAGAGAGATCCTGAAGACAGACTCGAGCTGTATTTTTTCTGTCTTTTAGGTTGGCGACCAGCAAGAGTTGGCTAGCAGGGTTCTGGAGCATGTGCGCTAGGACTTCTCTCACCAAGGACACATATTGGCCCAGGTGTCTGGAGAGGAGTTGATGGCCCAGGAGACGACTGCCCTTCAGGCCTGACTGGCATTCATGGAGAGGGACATACAAGGCTTTTCAGAGGAGCTGGCAGAGGTTTGGTAAAGCCAGGGACGAGACCCAAGTGGGACATTATGAGAGCAGGTAATTATAAAGGTGTAAGCATGAAAAGAGGCTTTATTTCATAGTGTTTGCTATCAACATATGGTTATATTCTGTGTACACAAAATGGAAGACTCTTGAGGAAAAATTTTACTCTGGTTTGAATGTAATTTTTCTGACAGCTAAAGCCAGCAGTGAGAAAGTGAGGGGTTATGGTTTATGGGTTAAATATTTTTCGTGAAGTGTTTTCCTTGTTATAGTAAAACTGTACAATAAAACTGCACCAAAATTAAAACTACACTGAAGACCACACACCCTCTGAACTGGCTCTCTGGACGGAGGCTCCGGACTGTAAGTTGATTTGCGACAAGATAAAAATGAAAAAATCTAAGGTCTGGGCTGGGAGAGAAGTATGCCTTCCCAAGACCATCAAGCTCAGCAGCTTCTGTGTGGAGGCCTTAACCCCAGCCTTATCTGCTGGTCAGAGGAGGGAAGTTTTAAAGGTTTAGTAAAAAAAACCCTCTTGTAAGCGGAAAGCTCACCCTCCGCTGTGCAGCTGTGAGAAGTCCCCTCCTCTGTGAGAAGCTGCATCCACAGGACATGCACGTGAAGGTGCAGCAGAGGCAGTGTCACGGTTCATCAAAGCCCCCCCAGAGGTGTTGCAGACACTGTAGTAGAGCAGTGTACTTGAGGAAAATTATGCAACAGACCCACAATCTTGCAAGGGGAGAGTGTCCAGCTGGTCCCCAGTAAGGGTGGTACCTGGGTGCTCACATCTGGACCAAGGTGTATATTATTCAAAACGATTTTATGCTTCAGTGGCAGAGCAGCGAACGGGATCTTAACCATCAAGAATACCAGATGTAGGAGATCAACGAGATGTTGCTGGACGAACGGAGCGGTGATATGTTTCCACTTAACCTCTGTCACACTTTCTCTCCCCTCACCCCCGGCACACATCTTTTTCCATATCTTTCTCCTTCTTTCTCTCTCTCTTATTGTTCAATAAAATACATCATCAATTTTTTTGTACCAAAATTCAGCCTCGTTTGGCTTTAATCTTTTTCAAGGTACATTTGAATCCTCAGAGTTTTGTAAGGTATTTGAGAACTGGAGTGTGCTCCAGCCAAACTACATCTAGTTAGTCTTACCAGAGCAGTCAGGAATTCATCAACGTTGCTGAAATGTAAACTGCCCTAAATTGGGAAAGAAAAAGCGGAAGAACAGAATACCAAGAGAGCAAGAAAGAGAAAAATACTGGGCCGCACTGGATTAGAACAAATCATATTTTTTAGAAAGTGCATGCAGAGCGCGTGGACAAGGCAGAGGGAACAATGAAGTAATGCGTTACATTACAGTAGTTGTAAAAGGAATAAAAGTAGGGTGTTATGTAAACAATAAAGTGTCTTCTGCGAAATCATATTGATTCGTAGTTCAGAAGTCCTGACCTCCGACATGCTTGTGACGCCTAAGTTATAACACGCTGCGATAATGAAGCAGACTGGGCCCTTTGGTTTCCAAAGTGGGTTTTGAGGAGAGAAAATTTGGGAGGCCGCACTCGGGGACTGCCACGGTAGGACCGCGGTGAGGCAAGTCAGAGGACGGCTCCATTGGAGTCCAGGAGTGCAACAAGGCTCCTGAGAATAGAGATCTGGAACAAGAACACTGCAGTGGGTACACCCAAGAGGTGAGCAACGTGGGGCTGGAGGATCGGCAAGGGACTGTCGAAAGAAAAACAGGACACATTCAGGGTCCTCCAGCGTATTCTCTCCCAGACACAAATTAAGCATGAACCGGAAATTTTGAAAGACAATAAAGATAGAGGCGGGAGAGAGGATTTTTTGCCACCCTGGGATTGCTGTCAGAGCCCTTGAATAGGAAAGGCAGGGAATCACCCTCTGGGCTGCTCCAAGTGATGGATGGAGAGAAATTAAGTGACTTAGCAAGGCATGGAAGATAATAACGGTCCTAAGGCAAAGTGAAGCCAAAAAGAGCTGCGGCCGGGAGAGCAGACCTTCTAGAGCTAGGCAGTCCAGCGGCTGCTTTTCGGAGGTATACACGTGAATTCTTTGGGGAGCAGAGCCAGTTACAACGTCCCTACATCCTGCAACCCTTGTGACGGATTTACAAGGTCCTTAGCCTGCACCAGAACAAGACAGAATGGAAGTGGATGAGGAGCCGTCCCACAGCGTCCAGGATAACCTAGGGGATATCGCATGGCTTCCCATGAGGAATGAACAATAGCACTAGGAGGGCGCGTATGTCCCCTGCTAACCCACTCGCCGAATGACTCACCACGCCTTAGCCGAAGCGAGGATCGCGAGGCGCGGCTCCACAGGAGGGAGGCCACAATATGGTGTCCGTCTGTCCTGGGACTCCTGCTCAGCAAACAGCTTGGCGAACAGATAAAGGAAAAAAGCAGGAGCGAGAAGATGACAAGGGGAAATTCCAGCCGGGGCCAAGTTTTGACAGGAATCAGGGAAGGTGACGATTTACTGATAACCCTCTCGAGGACCTCAGTGGAAAAATAGAAAGTCCTACTATGGATCCCAGAGCTGCCTTGTGCCCGATAGTCCTGCTCGGCTATGGCAAGGGATTATATGAGAAAACCTGATCGTGAGTGAATTTATAAAAGGAGCGTTCCCGGTAATCGCTACCCCAGGTATTCCAAATAAACACTAGGTGGCTGAGGCTGCATTGGGCGGTCGTCCGAGAATGACAGAAAGCTGTAATATCGTATGCATAATCTAATTCTTTCTTGAAAATTTGCTGACCACATATTTACTTGTGGTATTAAAGGCTCTGTTTGATTGTAGAAAGATGACAGAAGTCTTTATAAAACGCACATAGAGACTGCTATGGCAAGCATAAGAGGAAAAGAATGTAGATGCCGCCGTAGTTGGAAATCTTGAACTCCCTGAAGGAGACCCTCGGCAGTTTGCAAGAACAGACATGATGCTGGGGTAAGGCCTTTTATTGAGCAGCAAAATCTGGTAAGTTTACATACAGCAATTCCGTAGAAGTCTCAGCAGCTTGCAAGGCAGGCATTCCGGGCTGTCCCAGACGTGGGACTTCCGTCAAAATCCTATAAAACAGCTCAGGCACAGGAGACTTTAATGAGTTTCATAGATAGCCTTAATGGTGCACTTGCTCGTGTTCCAAGAATGTAAGTTCCAAGAATGTAAAAGCTTCCTTGAGAATGCTGTGGAGAATGCTAACCCTACAGGTAAGAGGACCATGCAAGCCTTCCCTCAAGCTGCCAATTTGGTGGACCTGGTTGAAGCCTGCTCCAGGTTTGGAACTCCAGAGGAAAAAGCCAATTATCTAGCAAAAGCACTGACATTTGCCCTTAAACACCTAGTCCAACAAAGAAAATGTGAACCTAAAGAGAAGTGCTTCACCTGCGGTAAGTCTGGCCATTTGAAAGCGTGCTGCAGAAAGAAAGGTTCAAATAAATATCAGGCAACAGCAACATCGACGGGTTTCTCAGGAAACTCTGGTATATGTTATAAATTTGGACACCGAGACGGAAAATGCAGGTCAAAATACAAGAAAGAAGGAACGCCTTTGGGAAACAAGAGACAGAGAAAGAACGGGGGACCTGCAATGACACAGCTCTTCCCCCGCAACTACGCGGCTGCCTGGATATCCTCAACTGAGCAACAGCAGGAAGCAGCAGAGTGGACTTGGAAACCCTGCTAAATATTGATGTACATGTCATTACATCGATGGTGAAAGGGCCTTTGTAGTTTGGGCTTAGTGCCCTTCTGGTAGGGAGAATATCCACATCAAATCGACGCATTTGTTCCTGCCTGGTTTTTTTGATTCAGATTACTTGGACAATATTGGGATAATGGTAAAAATATTGAGACCACCTTCCATGTTAAAAAAGGTACACTACTGGCCCAGTTAGTTCCTGTTAAAGCCCTTGTCCCTAGAAAAGTGTTCATGCAAAGGGAGGATGGGGGTTTTTGGTCGATATTACCCTGAGGTAATGTTCATATTATCGTTATGCAGAGGTAAAAAAATTAAACCCATTACTTTTCAGATGGACGAACCCTGTCAACAAGAACGGCATTACTGGACACGGAGTCAGATGTCACAGTTTTTCCGTCATTGGCATGGCTTGCTGCATGTCCTCTGAACACGCTGGAAACAACAGTTGTGTGGGTGAGGGCGTGAGAATGAGTCGAGTTAGTAAAACCCTCTTAACAGTGTCGAGAGAGACCGAAGCAAATCTTTGTGCCCATGTGAATCCCTACGTGATGGATACAACAATCTGGCTGCTGGGACGGGATGCACTGAGAGAGATGGATTTCTCTCTCACCAATGAGGATTTCTCGCTGCGGCCATTGAAGGGCGGACGACACTTAAATTGAAATGGTTAACGGAAACATGTAGATGGATTGATCAATGGCTGCTATCTAAAGGAAAGCTCGGCCTTGTTAATGAATTTGTTGAGGATCAATTGAAAAGGGTGCGTACCATTCCTTCTACAAGCCCCTTGAACAAGCCCATTTTGCAATCCCTAAGCAGTTTGGGAAATGGAAGCACTTGCTGACACTTGAGCCCTTAATTCTGTAATGCAGGAAATGGGACACCTGCAGGCTGCTCTGCTCTTACATTCCCTGTTACCTGTCAATTGGCAAATGTTATATATACAGCTGAAGATTGCTTTTTTACAATAACTCTACACGAGTAAGATAGAGAGAAATTTGCCAAACATCATTAGAAATAGCAATTTTCCTCCCTGCTGTTTGAAGCCTTAAATGTTATACCATGCAATAATGAGTAATATGTTTTCTCTTTCAGGCTCTCTTTGTCTCAGGAAAAGAAGGTGATGAGGCTAGGAGCCCTGAACGACAACACCTTTGCTCAAGGCATAAATACCTTTCTGCTCTACTCCAGACACACCAGCTTCATACACACCACAAATGAGAACAGAAGGAGGTCAACAGCAGTTTGGACTACACAGTGGCACATATTCTACCAGATCCAGGTCTTTTCAGGTAACACTGCAACACAGTCAATAACTGTTTACAGTCCTCTTTCAGAAAATCCATTCAAATGATGCAAGAATTTTGCCAGAAACCGTTGTCAAAATAGACTTTCTGTTTTTTTTGTTGCCTTTGAGAAGTGGTCATCTAAAACCTCCTGACCTGAAGAGACCCGGAGGGGCCTAGAGCGTCTTCTGAAGGCATTGCTTTGGCAAATTGCTTTAAGGATAACTCTGCCTGCCATCTTTCTTACAGGCAATATTTTCTTTACCCAGTTCAACACATATCCTGTAATTAAACATGCTGGTGGACAAGCGTGGTCTGAAGAAGACACCAATGTCACACCTTCAAACTGTTCGTCCAGCAGCTCAAAGCAGTTGCCAAAACTGAGAGAAGAGACTAAAAGAAATGAGTATGTCCTGTGTATTTCTCCTTTCTACTAGAGCAGTGTGTTTGCGTGTTTCGACAGACAGAGCCAAACTGTGCAAAATATTCCCCCTCGGTCTGGTGACACAGAGCTCTTTATGCCTCCCTCCAGCACCTCTTGTTTTGGTTTGAGGCAGTGGGACAGCACTTGGGATGTTCCTCTTGCCATTGATTGCGTCTGGGACGGGATTGGTTTTGCCTGGACTCCCTTCGTAACCAATGACCAAAGCAAAGGTTTTTTTCTTGTTTGGCAGAAGGCTGAGACATAGTGAGTGATTAGGTCCCCGGGGACATCTGTGCCCAGCTGTTCTCTTGCTTTTTTTTTAAACACTCTTTTTACTTCTCCTCTGAACTATTCAAATCTACATTTCTGTGTTGCTGTAACGAAATGAAGAAGAAAGACCATCTGAAATGAATTGCCTGCCAGTATGCCTACCATTCTTGGACTCTTCTTGAAATCCTACACACTCTCATTGTCATCTCCGGTTTTTTATTTTTTTTCTCAGGTTCTCCTCCCAATATTATCCTGGAGCCTGTCATTGTGGCATTTCTTGCATATCAAAGAGAAACCGCTGGTCACAGATTTATAACGTAAGGGCAAAGAAAATATCATCAGCTTCAAAGGACAGCGTTCCACCAAAAAAGTCAGATGTTTCTGAAAAAGGACTAAATTTTTTCTTTCCAATAAGCTGAAACACCTTGCGAATGTGTCAAATTCTACTATCGGAACTGCGGAAAATTATTTTAAAATTGATGGTCCAGGAAAAAATTATGTCAACACGGACAAATATTAAAACACAGAAACTTTTATAGGAAAAAGTTTTTACTGAAAATTAACGAGAGAAAACGAGGAAGGAAAAGTGAAAGGAATAGGGAGGAGACACGGAGGACAATGTGCCTTAACAGCATAGCCTTCGGGATGTGATATTGCAGTCCAGCCGGAAAGTAGAGAGTGCGCTCCCCGCCGGGGGAGCCTCCGCAGCTCCGTATAGGCATGGTTGCGAAGGCACAGGTCCCGGAGCTGCGGGTGACCGGAAAAGACGGGAGTAGACGCTCGGCCGGGAGGAGCAGCACCAGGGACAGCGTCGTGCCGGCGTCACGGCGGCGGGCTGCACCGTCAGTTGAAAGCAGTTGGAAGGAGGTGACTCAGCAGCGGCGAGGCCTGCAGGGTGTCTGGCACGAACGCAGAGAGGCAGGAGAGGTCACGGCTGGAGAAGGCGAGGGAGATGGCAAGGCAAGACGCAGGCTTGGGCATGAAGCTAGGGGATTAGCAGGTGTCCGCCCAAGTGTCCACCAGCGTCCAGCAATAGACCAAAATTCAATAAGGACAAAAAGGCAGTGAGCGCTCAGCGAGGGCAACAGACAGCCAATTAGTGGCAAAAAGGCAAAAAGCCGCTGTGAGGGCAAAAAGTAAAAAGATGGAGTCAAGTGGAACAGGCAAAAAGCCCTTTAGCTTTTGCCACCCTTATTTTTTCACCCTGGCTCCTCCCAGGGTCTCGCTGGCAGGCAGCCATTGGCCCAATGCAATATTCCATCGCAGTCCATTTGTGGACACTTTTGACCACTCGATTAGAAGACCATTCTGGAGGGCACCATATCCTTGGCCTTCTCCTATTGACTGCCAAGTCCATGGGAGACATGAAATTGATGCCAGTTGAAGAGTCTTAAAAGACAGGCCTGCCTCCATCTTCTTCTGGTTTTCTTCTGCATGAAGCACAGCCTGCCCAAACACTTTTCACAGGACAATTTTGAGAGGGATTGAAATGGAACCGGCTCCTCACACAGTGTTTCAGCACTTTCCTCGTAAATAATTTCTGAACTAGATCAAATCTAACTGAACTTTTTTTAGATTAAAACCTTTCCCTCTTGTCCTCTTGCAAAAGGCCCAGCTTAAAAAATATGTCCCCTAGATTCTGTCGAGCCCTCTTGAACAGTGCAAAGAATATCTGCACGGGGCCTTCTCTTCTCCAGGCTGGAGAAGCCCAGATATTTCTGGCTTTGCTCAGGTGATATATATTCCAGCATCTGATCATTTTTGTGGCTCTCTTTTTCATGTTGGGAGTCTATTGCACTTTCTCTGATTTATGAAATTGTACTCTGAGTTTGCTTAAAGAACCGCTGGCAGAGGTATCAATAAAAACAGATGTAATATAAAAGCAAAAACACAAGGAAATTCTTTGGCTACGTTCACTCTACTAAAGGGTTAAGGCCCACAAAGGAAAAGCAACAAAATCTAGTCAATCAATCAAAAGTGAAACCAAACAAAAACTGTATCTTTTCTTGGGTGTGCGTGTGTGACAAAAGGATAAAAAGGATAAGAATGAAAATAAGGCCTTAAGACCCAATAGCACCTAACAGCACTGAAATTTGATATTAATACACTAAATTACGAAAATTAGAAAACGAAAAACAATTAACAACATTTAAATTTAATATATAAACTTAACATTTAACATAACTTAAAAGATGTTATCTACTTTTTAAAATTTTTAGAGAGATGCCTCTGCCTGAGTTAAATACGAAAGAGACTATAAGCCGAAATGAACAGTAGGGATTGTACTAACAGGACAAGAGAGAGAATTGAGGGAAGAGAGAGGGACAGAGAGATATTAAGTAGCAAATGTCACCATTTTTTTGATCTCAAATGTCTCCTCTTTCTCTGCTCCTTCTGGGTCTTCTGTTGGTCATGTTTTCCTGAAAGTATTTAGTACCTTTTGGCGAAGTGGAAATATCCGTGTACAACCAATCACGGGGGAGCAAGTTTCTCAAAAATTTTGCAACAGAATCTGGATCTGTTTTATCACTCAGCACTACGTCCTCTTATCTGGTGCAAGATCGCAGGAATGAGTCTAGGGAGAACTTTTGGTGTTTTTGAAGATGTATTACATCTCCTTAGCTGCTTCTTACATGAATGTCCTGTGTGGATATATCTTTTCCATTGTGGGTGGGGGGTTTATAACTTACCAGTTTTTCTGAGGGAGGGTGTGTATTAAATCCTTCTGACCAGAGGTTACACCACATCCCCATAAACTTTCCTCCTCCACCCTTGGTTTGGGGCACTCTGTGCAAAACTAACCTCAGAAAATGACCACGCTTCTTATGCCCTCCCCCAGACTGAACCCAGCAAGAAATGATTTTCAGGATAGCTGCTGTGTTTGGAACTCTTGTGGATATATTCTTCACTCTCAGCCTTTTCTACTTCTCGCTAAACCTGAGATAATTTAACAATAATTGTCACATTTAACTTCTCTCAATTTCCCTGAAGTGGCTTAACTCAGTGTCCAGTCAGGAGTCAAAATAAGGGGGGCTTTTTTGGTTGGAACTTCTTGATAAGCTTTTGACCTAATTGGGGAAATGTAGGTATTAATAAGATATTTAAGCCACTAACAATAATATTTCAGTCTCTCACAGGAGCTACACTTAACACTTGAGGAAACGATCCGTATGGGATTTCATATATTACAACCGTAACTTGCACGTATAACTTACATACCTAAAATAGATAAAATATTAGTAAAAAATATTCTGCTGCGAGAAAGGCGCCAGACACCACAGGAAAGGTAGACATTCGTCTCCTTTTCAATCACCACTCTTCCACCAGAAGAATATGTCTTGTGTCTGTGAGGAACTTTATTTTGGAAAGCAAGGTTCCGGGGTTTTTTTGCCTTTTTTCCTTTTGGCAGTATCCATTTTTATCATCAGACAAAACTGCGTCCTGCCTGGCACATAAGATAATTGCAGCATAGCAACTGAGGAAGCCAGCAGATGCAGCTGTTGAGGACAGCTTTCTGATATGCGAGCTGAAATTTTTTTAATAAAAAATATGTTAAACATCAACTCCTTTGCAAATTTCACTTTCTTCTCTCCACGTGATTAAGCTGTCTAGAGCAATGTTGGATGAGTATAGACCTGGCCATGCCTGGATCAAAGTCCCGGGATAGCCCCCACAGAGAACAGAGCAGGAGGGACCTATTTGCAGTGGCACTCCTTGGATGTTTCCTCTTCCTGGGACAGGACTAGTTATCAAATTTTTGAGCAAAAGTGAAAATACAGAATTTGACCACGATACTGGCGGAGGAACTGCTAAGATACCGTCCGCATGCTTCAATTGCTTTAGTGAAGACTATATCAAAAGCCAAGTAATAATATCAAAGGGGTGAACAACACGATGAGTAGTGTAGCGGGTTTGCAAAGAGCCATCCAATTTTGCGAGTGAGATAGTACATAAGAACCATCACACGGGTAAGAGGAACAAAATTTTCTGTTCCACATAAGCAGCTCTATGATTTTCTGGTGTTGGATTTTAAATAATTTTTCCCCGGTAACAAACAAAAGAGAGTATTTATGCAGTTTTTGTGTTTCAATAGCGCCTTGCCCTACAGTAAGTAGTAATATCCGACCGCTGTCAAAAGCTTAATTTTTTTCTATAGCCAGCGATGAGTGCAGTAGCTTTCATGAGAATTTGAACACCTCATGGTTATTTGATTTGTTGTGTGTAACAAGACAGGACAAACATTTGAAAAGTCCGTGTTTCAGAACACCTTTTGAAGCCTATTTAGTGCGATAAACACAGGCTGTTAAAAGTGATTCTATATTTTTCAGAACTAGCGTGACACTTATTCAGTAAAACTTGCTATGTTCATTAAGATGTGAATAGGCCGTTCCCACGATCCCCTGAATCCTTCTGTTAGCTTTCTTATCAGAGCCTATTAGAACACATTCCATGCTCTCAAGGCCTTTGAGTGACAACCACCACGATAACAGAAGGAGATGTATTCACAATGGTTTTTGGCTAGAGGGTCTTGTCGCTGGTGAATTTGTCACATTGGCTTATGACTCCTCTGCAGGGGCTTGTTCCCTTCTCTTACAATCCCTGACAAGATACAAACTGTAAGCCCGTGTCCAAAGATATTGCTTCCCCTCCAGCAAAAGATAAAACATCCATGGATTGATCCCGGACCAAATTGCCACAAAACTCTTCCCAGGCATTACCTGCCTCGGCACGAGATAAAATGTACACCAAAAGTGAGCGCAGCTGCTTGATTTTTAAAAAAAGAAAGCTACGGACAGAAATTCAGAAGGCCAAATCTGTGGATTTGAAAATACCTGCCGAATAGAACCTTGCAGTAGACGACCTTCCAAAATGGATACAAACTCCATAATTGTAAAAATTGAGGGAATATGTCAAAACAAAATATGCAAGCACAGAAATATTGCTGCTGGCCTTGACGTCCATCAGGCAGCTTCTTCTCTGCCCCTGAAACACTCTGAACCTAAGTACTTACCTTTCTGTGGAAAGGAATTACCCACTTTGTTCAGTAATTTCCTTGTCGAAAGTTGAATAACAACAGCAGTATTGAAAAAGTCCAACAATTACTTTAACAGGGGTGCGAGTAGAGAACCGCCTGTCTTAGATGAGTACCTTGCCTCTTTTTCCTAGCCCACCGTTGCCCAAGTCTGTCTTGCCTTGCAGTACCTGAGATTTCCTTGCTGTTCTTTCCTTGCCTACTTTTCTTGCCTTCTGCCCAGGCCATGCAATGCAACGAAAATATAGGCAAGTCTAGGGCGAAGTAGGCAAGTCAAGACCACTGATGAGAATGCAAATAGCAAGTCAAAGCTACAAAGCAGATGGAAGGAAGGTCACAGGAATTCTACGGGGTTGACAGAAAATCAAAGCCAGAATTTGGAGGAAAAGGGAAGCAAAGAAAATATCAGTAATGAAAAAGAAAAGCGATACTGGGCAGGAGATTAAAGGGAAAGCAAAGGCGTGCTAGGAAATAGGATGGGTGTCCTAAGAGTAGGAGGCAGGCCAAACAAGGACAGTAAAAAAGCTGTAGAGGAGAAAAGACTGGGGAGGAGTTAGCTAGACGACACAACGCAAAGGCATGGTAGGAAAGAAAAAGAGAATGATAGACAAAAAGGCAAACGAAGGGATAGTCAGAAAACGTAAAACAATGCATAGGAGTTGTAGGCCAGGCCAGGCCATGGAGAAAAGCAGCAGGTCCTGCAATGTTAGGGCACGAGAATGGAAGGGAATGCAATTCAAGGGATGAATAGAAGAGTAGGGCAAGGAAACTGGTGTGTTTCAGAGAGATTCTATGTATATATTGGCTTATCTTGTGCAGTGGAGGAAAACATTTTAAAGGCAGGTGAAGAAGGATAGGAAAAGTAATATTAATGAGCATATCACTTTCGTTTGTTATATTTGTACAAAGTACATAGTGCAGGTAACCAGAAACACAGAATCTATTGTTGTTTGGAATACACTGGGAAAATTGTTTTCACGCAAACTATTTTTAACGTGCACATAACACAATAACTAAACAGGGGGGCTGTCGTTTTGCCTCCTCATGGCCACTGATATTTGTTTAGCTTCACTGATCTAATGGGCTGCTGTGAGCCCTAAGGGTCACACTGCTCTAAAGATTTCTGAGGCATCTGGAGGTGTGATTGAGCCGAAAGTTCCTGGATGGACAACACGTTTTCCCAGAGGAGGTGAGCTCACATCGGCAAGAGGCTCACACAGGCTAGAATGGGAGCAAGCCAACAGCCAAGAAAATACGCATCACTCTGATCCACGGGATAAGAAAAATGCTCTAAAATAGAGGCCATTTCAGCACACAATCCCAAGCTAAAGTCTGCAGTGATACCTGCTGACGTTTTGCTCTCCTGGCCCTAGTAATAAAAAGCAGCTTTGAGTGAAAAGGACTCATGTTTAGACAAATCCATATCAACACTCCCCTTGAAAAGCTTAAATTGTTCCTGGAACAAATCAAGTACCTGCCAATTGTGTTCTTTGTGAGAGCAAATATATTTTTCTGATAAATCACATAGATTCGTCCAAGTTGGAGGAGAACATCAATGTCATTTAGTCAAGTGGTAAACACAGCATCATTTTATCTCCCCTTAACCGCCTCTCCAAGTGCCACATCCAGAGGCGTCTTTAACGCTTCCATAGAGGGAGACTTCACTACCATGCTGGGCAATTTGTTTCAACGCCTGTGTACTCTTTCGTTAAAACTTGGCTAGAATATAATCTGAATTGTCTCTTGTGAAACTTGAGGACATTTCCTCTAGTCCTCTCTCTTGAGGTATGGCGTAAGAAAATGTTCCCGACCTTACAACATCCTCCACATTATACGTGTTTTCTAAGACCTTCCTCGGCTCCATAACCCTTCTTAGGAAATCTCTTTTGCTTTCCCCTGTGGCAAGGAAAAGACCTAAAATTAATGGGAGACTTTTACCTCAGCTGGGACATTGACGACCCAGAGGCCCCAGATCCCGTCTTTGCACATGGAAAGGCAATGAGGGGAGGAGGAAATATCCTGCCACATTCTGTCCATTCTCACAGGAGATATAGGCAAAGCACCAAAAGCAGGGAAAAACCCTTGGCCAGATACACCATATGCAAATGATCAAGTAAAATCGAAAGGGAAATGGAGAAATTGAAAAAAATTACTTTTCTTTACTCCGCCACCATGCACCTATAAGTAAGTCATTTAACATGTAGGGCAGGCAGGAAAAGGGTGGGCTAGGCCAGGAAAGTAAGGGGCCTGCAAGTCAAAGCAGAGTATGAAAGGATATGCTGTGCCTGGGATGTGTAGGCAAGCAAGAAGAAAAAAGTTGGCAAAAAAAGGAAAAGCAAAGGACGGGTAGGAAAGTCAAAGAAGGTTACGTAGTGGATGGAAAGGCATGGCAACGCCAAGGGTGAGGGCAGTTAGCAAGGGGGAGTGCAAAGAAATTTTGCGGTGGGCAATGGAAGGAAAGAAATCTGTAGAAAAGTGAAGGCAGAGCAGAGCAAATCCACTTATGTGTAGGCAAGGCGGGGATAGAGGGGAGGACAAGGGAAAGCGATACCAAGAAGGAAAGAGGCACTAATATCAAGAAGAGAGAAAATTTAATTAAATGAAAGGCAAAACAAATGTTGGCGAAAGGAAAAAAATGGAGAGTAGAGCAGGGAAAGAAAAAAGAGAGAAGGAAGCGTAAGGAAAGAAAAATGAGAGTTTTGGAAAGGCAATATTTAGATAGGAAAGGCAAGGCAATTCAGAAGAGGGTAGGCCAGTCTCGGCTACCTCGGGTACGAAAGACGAACCTGTGCAAGGGCCGGGATGAACACGCAATGTTATGAAATGGAAAGCAGGCTTTGCATGGAAAGAAAACTGTTCTCTTGGCAAGAGAGGCAAGTCAATATTAGGCAAGAAAAATTAGAGTACAACGAGGAGAAGGAAAGACAAGGCCAGGAAAGAAGGAGTAAGGAAGTCAAGTTTGGGTATAGGTGAGCAAGGCAATGCAATGTAGTGGCATTAAGAGCAAGGCAAACATTCAGAGGTGACAGTAAATTAATGAAAGACCGGTCTTGGGAAGCACAGCGACACAAGGCGTGACCGTGTATGGCAAGGAAATACAAGGCTGGATAGGCAAGTGAAGAGAGTGTTTGGGATGTCAGGCAAGAAAACTGAAGCGAAAAGCAAATCAAATCAATGCAGAGTTAGGAAAAGAAGAACAAGAAATCGTAGGCAGGCCTGGGAATAGGCCCCTAAGTTAAGTGAAGTGTAGGCATGACCGGGACAGGACGGGCTAAGCAAAAAACTTGCAGTGACTTGATGATAGACTACTAAATCATCTTATGCTTATGTCCGAAAAAATTTGCTGTAACTTCAAGGCCGAGGGTGGGAGTGTTGTGTATCTTTGGCTTTGTCGGTGGGCATTTTTAAAGCCTCTCGAAGCATCCCATGTCATGGTTCTTCTTTGTTTTATTTGGCTAACAGTTTTTTGGCCCAGGCTTAATCTTTCCATTGCATGGCTTGAAGAAGATGCAGTAGATATCTTTCAGCTGCTTTGCAGTTATCAGAAGAGCTGAGGGTCCGGGACCAGATGAGAGGACCCGGAAAGAGAAAACACGGTTTCTTCCCAAGCCTCGAGGCCACGAGCAAGTGAAAACACAGCAAGCGGCTCCAGCCATATTCTCTTGTATACCGTGGACAGAATAGTAGTGCCACAGAACCAACAAGTTCTTTCGTCCTGCAACACCTCAATGGTATCTCCAACGCCTTCAAGGGGAAAGCCAGGCCCAAAGAAGAAAATAAACCAAATAATTTTTATCCTGACACCGTTTATTTGATGGGGTCAGGTTTTGGGTATGGTCCTAATTGGGGTGCTTTGTAGCTGGACGAGATGCCTGTAGTGTTCTTATAAGTCGACAGCGCAACCTTGTCGTTGTTTCTACCAGCGCTCTCTGCACCGAGTCAAAATACCCTGGCTTTTCGGAGCCGCCGACATATTCGTGGGGGAGCAGTTGGGGAGGAAAATCTTGGTGGTGGATGCTGGCTCTTGGAGACGGAAATAATGTGTTCCTCTCTCTATCTGGGAGGGAAGTGGAGTCGTTTCATTTTTGGCGGTGCAGTTGCTAGTATGTAAAAAAAGGCAGTACGGCACAGAGTTTTTTCTCGAGAAGCTCTTCTGTGGTATGAGCTGCTCGACTGGCTCCCATTTATCTTCATTTAACTCCCTTCGGATATACGCTTTCCCTCAGGCTGTGTATTTTACGGCTGTTGCAGTCTCGCAGAAGACAAAGGCCTTAAAAATTTTTAGCAGCTTTTCCCAAAGAAAACGTCCTAGAAAAAAGTCATTGCTGACCTTCATCTCCCCCTTGCAATTGCGTAAAAAAGACCAAACACGCTTTTGATTCGCACTACCATTTCCAACTCTAGATAAAGAGGAATATTCTCTCAAGCTGGCACAGTCCATCACTAAAGCGAAGAGTTTTTATCTACAGCTCGGACTGAGAGAAGTGCCAGGAAAAAAACATTCGCTGAGCTGCCCTATTCCCTAGGAAAACTGAGGTTCTTCGCGCATCATTTTCATAAGCCTTCACTCTGTCCGAGTCCAAAGAGCTCTAGCTCCCTCAGAAGCAAGTGTCAGGACAGAAAGCGTCTTTGTTTGACCCCATTCTCCTTGTAGCCTTTCATCTGCGCACAACGTACTGGGATTAGGCCCCTTTTTTCTCCCGTGTATCTGCAGTGGCATTCCTCCACTCTCGCTGGGCTTACTCGAAAAAAAGTCCAGCTGCTACTCTGCTAGAGAAGATTCCATAAGAAAAAGCTTTTGCTCTACTCCTGGCAAGCCACAGGAAAATCACCGCGGCACTCTGTATTTTCTTCTCAGCTACATCTACCATCATGTCCTCTGGTTCCCAGGGCCTAAAGCTGAAAGCATTTTTTGGACAAAGTTTTCGGAGAGGAAGAGGTGCCAGCATATGTAGCTCTATTTGACCTTCCCCCTTATGTTGATCACTTCAATTCGGCAGGCAAGGGCGTGGCAGACACGTTTCCTCTTGCAGCCTGTACATTGCGCACATAAACACTGTGCTGTGGGACTTCATCCTTCGCCTTTTCTTTCTTCACGCCCTCTCTTTCTCCTGTGCTGCAAAGGTCAATCTACGTCTCGCACAGGATATTCTGCCGGCACAGAAGGCGTCCAGAGCACCGCTCCTGCCGAACAACCCAAGTGCCATGCACTTTCATGCTCAGCCTAAGGTACCATCAAAGTCCGTCTCTCTTGTAGTCAGAATCTGAACAGAAAAGCTTTCGGCTACGTCTCGCACAGAGAGCTGGACCCAGGAAGAAGAACCTTGATAGATATTCTTTGCTTATGCGCGGAAAATTTTTTGCACGAAAACCAAAAATCACTCCTTTTTCCTTTACACCAGTTAACTGCCCTCCGATTCCTATGCTCTGCAGCTTGCTTTTCAGAGTCTCAGCGATACAGAATAGCTCATATTTCCCTTACGGATATCCCAGAAACCAGTCGTGAAAGAGCCCGCCTCTCTTTCCTGTAAACAACTCTGAGCTCTGAATGCTATCCATGGCACATAAGGTTTGTCTGTTTTCAACCTTTTTGAGGCACCCATCAACACTCTGCTCTGCACAGTTTTTCACCTCTAGGTGCAGAGAGCGTCCTCCTTTTTCGCCGAGAAGAGCGTGTCCATCTAACTCGCGCTCAGAGATATATAATTGTAGAGAAGCACTCACTTCACTACTCTTTCTGTGCCGAGATTTTAAACAAATTTCCGCAATACGGGCGAGTACAAGATGAAATGGAGAATATGTTTTTGTCCTGACCTCTTTTCCTTTCTATGCAAAAGCAATACACAATTTGTTCAGCTACTTTCCTGTCGAAAGAGGGAAATCACCTGCAGTATTGAAAATACCAAAAATTTCTCGTACATTGAAGGTGCCAGGAAGGAACTCTCTTGTTAGATAAACAGCTTGCCTAGTTTTTCTTGACTAACTTCTCTTTTCTTTCTTTGCCTGTGCCTTCTTTTCATGCTCTGCCTACATTTTATTTTCTATGCTTTTACTTGCCTTCCTTTCTTTTCCTTGCCTTCCAAACAGGCAAGGCAAGGAAGAGGTAGGCAAGTCAAGACCACGGAGGAGAACACAAATGGCAAGAGGAAGTGAAGGTTTGGGATGTTATTTTTCGTATTTTTCATTTTTGCTTTTCATTAATTCTTAGTGTGCAAACCTATAGTCCATACAGAAATTTATCTGCAGCTTTTGCACAAAAAAACCATATTCATGGCTGATGCTCAAGGACACCTTACTGCCTGTGGCCCGAGACCTGGAAACAACAGTTGGTTGGGGGAGAAAAATTGAGGTGAATTACATCATTATCTGAAGTTGTAACTGGAAGAACTAGCCCCGATATTCAAATGAACTGAAATTATAAAAGTAGGGAGGATTGTTGACGCGTCATAAATCTGTGTGTTCCATCTTGGGGAGCTGATCATAGCGTTTCCACCTTATGGTATAAGGCCGCTGAGTGAGCTCTTGCTGCCCTAGATGCACCTGAAGGCCTTCACGAAAACACAACCACTTTTAACACTTTTGATTTTTGGCCAGCATTTTTTTACTGTTCCGGATAAGGCATCAGTTTCTGGCCATCCCGGAAAAGAGAGGAGGTCTTCATAAAATACTCTGGAAGCGGTAAAATCCAGATACACTCCACCCGCCGGCACCGCTCGGGGATCTAATTGACGGTCGAAGTAGCGTCGGGACCCAAGGATCCAACACAGATACATGTAAGAGAATGAAAAGCAGTGTTTTCTTTTTAGCATGTCTGTTTGGTCTTAACACTTCTCATATAGTTTCGTTTGGTCCTTATAATCCTCGCTCCTAAAAGAAGGGGATGTCCTTTGGTGAATTACAAGCAATTTTTTATCACGGCTGTGAAGACTTTTGTTCTAGGTTCAGCGGAGGCGCAGTGAGTTAAAATCCATGCTGCTGGTCCAGTCGGCCGTGAGTTCGAATCCCATATGGTCTTTCTTCTTGTTCTTTCTCTCTCCCTTCTTTTGGCTCTGTGTTTTGCTGAGGTTCTGTGAATTTTCCTCTTCATAATTGAAGATATGTGCTGTGTCTGCTGACGAGAAGATATCACCCAATCCCTGCACTCTCTCCCTTAGGCTTAATATTGAAAAATTTGCAGAGATTAACAGGCAGTCACCCATTAGTTTCAAAAAAAATTGATAAGATTATGCGAAATCATATGGCTAATTGGAAATTAGCTAACAATGGTATTTGGCCCAAATTTAGCAATTTAGATAAAGAATTAATATCAAGTTTGATTTATTACGTACTTCAAGACAGGTATTCTAGAAAAGTGGAGTATGCTAAATTCTAAGCTCTTATCGAGAAGTGAACTGCTACAAGGATTAAGAAACGCAAACATCTGCTCCTTCTGGGAAGAAAAAAGGAAAAAATGACGGAATAAAATCTCCCGCTTTCAATCCACTACATTGACGGACAAGAAGGTCGTGGAGATGGACTTGGTAAGGGTCTAAATATTGGCCGCCCCCGCCATCTCCTCTTTCCCCATATCCGTCGCCGCTGTCTCCGCCTTGGGGCGGCTGGGAGAGCGGGTGACTTGGCTTCTGCCACCCCCCATTAAAAAAACGAGAAGCAGGAGGAAGAGTGATTTTTTAGAGACCCCTCTGAGAGTTCGACAAGTTTTCCTTTGGCCTCCCTTTCCTTCTAACGCTGCCTCCCCTCTTCCGGCCCCCGGAGGAGCAGAGTGTCAGCTCTTGCGGAGGAAGATCTTTGGAGAACAAGCTGGTGAAACGGAGCTGTTTGGTCTGGCAGGCAGTCTTGCAATGCTACAGAAGTTACAAAAAGAACAAGCGGAGCAGGAGCTATAACTCTCCGGTGAACAGAACACAGATTCTCTGACATAAAAAGCACTTCTTGATATACGCAGGATTTTAATAGAGAATAAGCAAAAAATATGTCGGGACGAGAGGAACAGCAGGTGTAAAATATGAAATGGAACGGATTATTACATGCAGAGCTTAAGGAAAAGTATACGTATTTCTAAACACTTGCCAATAATGATTAAAACATTTGAGTGATATAATCTTTTCGGTAATCAATACGTCTAGACGCATCCGCTAATAAACATCCTGGTAACATCTTTCCTCTACTTTGTCTATGTTTTTGAAATTTTCCCCAAATATTGCCCAAGGTGTGAGGATCGAGAAAGAATTATTAATGGGCTAGAACGTGAAAAATCGCTCAATGTATGTCCCCCTGAGTGGAAGTGGCATCGGCCAGCATGCCCTTCCATTTTGAACACGAGCAGCGAAGAGGAATGAGAGGTCAAATTTCACAAGAATTTAGTCTGTTTTTCTTCTGGCAGAATTGTTACTAAAAAAGGGCTTGGAATTCCAGCCTCAGTATTGTAAACGCTACCTTAAATGGCTTGTCTGTTAATGTGCCAGAGGTGACACCGCTAACAATCTTTACTGCAAACGTTTGGGACAAAATATTTGTTCGTTAATGGGAGGGGTTTACTAAAAAGTTAGATACGGCAGCAGCTGAATTACTGCAGCCATCTATGCTATAAGGTAAAATAAAACGCGATGGTGGAGAAAAGTCTCCAGCTGAATGTAATTACAAGCCGAGACGCTGGTGGTGAACGACAACCCTGGTCTCCAGCGGTGGAGAAAGAACTATATCTACCGGACATTCTTGGAATCGATCTTCCAGATACTCACAAGACTTGTACTTTACAGGACGGCATAAAACCCGGCCAGGATTTTGAGCTTTCTTCGTCAAATTCGAGTAAATATTTTCAGGGGATACGGCGAGAAGCTACGGAGACGGAGACACAGAAATTGTTCAGCGTATAATAGTCCCCGTAATTTACACACTTAATGGTCCATCTTCTTGGCAAGGACTACCTTTCTCCCTTTTCAAGGAATTATATCGTTCCGTTAGAGAATCTGGACTATCCTCCCCTTTTTTTAAAAACATGCAGGGGACAGTCACGAAATCTGAAACGATGACTCCCCGTGACTTAAAGACACCTGCTGATATTTTAATAATATCCGGAAAAAAACGATAAGGGAGGCTGAATTTAAAATATACTTGGAGGCTCCTCATATCATGTATCTCGAGAGTGGTGATCCTCAGATAGCTACTACGACTGTTGATCACTTAACTGGCCAAGGGGACTATTCCAGAGAAGCTCTAAAAGCAGGACAAATACAAAGTGTAATACTGGAAGGCAGAGGTAATGATGAAATTTTTGCTTTTTTGAAAGTACTTGACGCCGGTAATCCTCTAAAATCTTTCTCTGAAATAAAGCGGGACAGGCGAGAAATATATATGCAATTAATAAACGGGCTCTGCAAATCGCTTGATAGGAAGAGAGTCCAAGAGGTAGCTCGAGAACTTATTCTATTTAAACTAGTAATTGAAAATGCTAATGGGACTTATCAGCAAGTCCTTTGACATCTAAAAAATCCTTCTGTTATTTATGTGGTGCAAGCTTGTACTATAATTTGCACCTTAGATCCTGGTGGTATGGCAGCCGCATTTCCTACAACGAATGTAATACCGCCAGGACAAAGCAATTACCTGTTTTAAATTTGGGAAGGAAGGACATGTGAGAAAAGACAGTCGACAGAAACTTGACACTCCTTTCAACATTCCGGGTCCCTGCTTACGATGCAAACCAGGGGATATTCTGCTAATATGACGAGGACGGGTCAAGAAATGTCGGGAAAATAGAGGAGGAGCGGGGGAAGGCGGGGCGCCCAGACACAAATACTGCAACCCACTGTTGCCGGAGTGCTACAACCCTCTGCTCAGCCACCGCAAACATTGCCTGTAATCATGTATCAGCACCCACAATTGTAATACTCTCTGAAAGCAGCCTGCGCCTTTTTCCGGCAGGAAGTCTGTGGACCCATTGAAAATGGATAGAGTGCTTTTTACTTGCAGGTTCATCTACCACACATCTTGGTCATTTTTTCTCCCAGGTATCTTTGATGCGGATTATTTGGAGGAGATCCATCTGATGATATGGGCACCAACACTTCCTTTTACAATAAAAACACTGTCGTATACCTCAATTAATTCTATTTAATATTCTATAGAGGGAAATCAGTGTGAACAGGGCAGGGGATCGAGAAATTTTGGCTCTACTAGGGGACTTATGTTTGCCTGGTTCCAAACAGTGACAAACCAGAGACCTACTTTGAAGTGTACTTTGATCCGGAAAGGTCAAAACACTACTAAAACAGGCATGATAGACACAGGAGCTGATATAACAGTAATTTCAGAGGGTTGGTTGCCTCCGACAAGGCCATTAGCTCCAGCAGCAAATAGTTTGATGGGAATTGGGAGTAATAGCCGCAGCATGTCTAGCAAAGGCCAGATCTAATTCAAGGTACTAAAATGTAGAACAGCGGCACCAACTCCCTTGACGTTTTGTGTACAGGATTTTCTTTCTCGGTTTGGCACAAGATTTGAGAGGCCTTTTTTTAGGGGTCACTGAATTGCGCAACACTCTCCAACTAAAAAAGAGCAGAACTCCAGCTCTGTGAGTGGATCACTGGCCCCTAAGAAAAGAAAAATTACTCGCGCTAAAATCTTTCGTACAAGAGTAGCTACATGCTAATCGTATTGTACCTTATACAAGTCCATGGAATACACCTCTTTTTGTAATTAAAAAGAAAAGTGGCAAATGGCGCTTATTACACGACTTAGCAAATAAATGGAGTGATGGAAGACCTGGGACACATTATCTTGTAGTCATTTAAGGTGTTATATATCTGTCAATTGCCTGCTTAATGAAAAATATTAATTCGTTTTCTTTAGATTTGCTCGAGAAACCGGGCACTCTTATTTGATTTTTTTAGAAGGGGTGTACATTCTTTTACTTATCAGCTCGCTGCTCTTGTTCTTCTCAGGACAGAACAGTTTCTTGCCGCTTTGCTGCTGTTGGACGCAAAGGAACACTTAACTTTTGGTGAGAGTTGAAAACTTACTATCCACTTTTTCCCTCCTCTGCCTGAACCACGGATAGAGGACAGTTTTTCTGGCATTGTGTTTTTTTCCTTCTTACTTGGAACTTTAAAATGTACAACAATCTCTGAGGCCTACACTCTGGGCCTGGAGAGACTCCCGCACCATGTTAAGACGGAGAAACACAAAGCAGAAAACTTTTCATCTGGCATTTCGACCAATGGGGTGTAACTCCCCTAACGGGCATGCCTCTCTCCATCTAATGTCAAGCTATCATGGAATTTACACAGTCCACTTTGACAACACTATTGTTGCAAAAGAAAGGGGGAATGATTTGGGATAACAAACAGAAGAGAAAAAATCTCTCTGTGTTTATAATTTTTTGAATTCTTTTGGGAAGTCAGATATGCCACCTGGGCTCAAATATATTGCAGCCCTAATAATCTCTGTTAACCCTGTTAATAATGCACAGGACCTTATAAATTTTTTTGGAATAAAGAGTTATGGGATACTTATTCTTTCATAACCTGGATTTATGGGCTATGCTTTTATTTCCACATGAAGAGGACCGCAGTGACCACACGCATGGCTGTTGAAACACTTTCACGGTTGTTCAATAGAGCAGATCCACCCCAGAGTGAATCCAGCTGTCCCACCTCACACATATCCTATGGACCTGAGAGACCTTAGAGAAAAATTAGGCCGGACACCCGTGGATATTGTATAAATATTTACAAAACAATAGAAGTATAGCAGGGACAAAGGACGTAGAACGGTTGTTGTGAAGAACACAGTGAATTGGAAAACAATCGAAATCCACGTTTTGGGTGCTGCACATCAACCCTCCAGCCTGGGGTGCGCTGTTGTTGTGCGAAGAGTAAAAGAAAGAGGTACTGTGATTCTGAGGTATGTAGAGTTTGTGTCCGATATGTGTTCCTTTATGGCAGAGTTTTGGGAACCGTGAGATCATAAAGTTGGTGGGTGTATGGACATAAATTTATCTGGGAATATAAGTGGCTCCTACTCATTATGAGGCCCACTACTTTTGTTCATTTTATGACTTTGCAAAGAAGGGGATATATAAGGCTTTATCCTCCCCGCTACTCCAGGGAAATTTTTTGCTTTCCCTTGCTTCTGCGTAGAATAAATACGCCATATATATTTCCTTTGCATGTTTTCTCACATGCTTGATTGGTGTTCCAGAAGATAACGCAGGTATCATTTTTGCAGTACTAACACTCGCAGAATCTAGAGCTAATTTAAAAAGAAGACATACTTTTCTGAATGCCTGGAGCAATTTAATATCAAGGCAGCTGCACTTCTGCTACTCTCAGAGGTAACAGCATTTGCTTGAGTTTCCGTGGAAACACCATTTGCCTAAAGACGGTCTGGGGGATGATATCAAAATTAATTAGGCGAAGGCTGAATGGTATCCACGGCGTAGTAAACTCTGTCCAATGGAGACGGAGATTAATAATAATTCAGGTAGTTCCTCCTCCTCTTCGGAGGAGGATGACAAGACAGATACTTTGAACAGACAGAAGGGGGAAGTAGCACAAAACCCCCGGAGACAGAGAAGTCCCCTAGAGACAGGGAGTAAATCTAAAGAGAAATAAATGATTTTGCAGGCTCCTTTCTGGCAGGCTGCGGGGAATCAAGGACTCATACAGATAAAAATCCTGTACTCTCTTGAAGTGTTAGAACAGTGGAAGGCCACGATTGGAAACTATAAAGAAAATCCAGATAAAGTGGCTGAATCTGTAGTGAGGGCAGTTTACACAAAAAACCCTTACTGGAATTATTTGAAATCTACGATGATCATTTTGCTTGATCACCCTGAGAAAGATGGTTAATAAAGAAATTACAAATCCTGTAGAAGAACAAATTGCAAGCGGAGTGATGCAGGAAATATTTGCTGAGATTTTCCCATGGGCTAAGAGAGGGTGGGACTCAGCGTGCCAGAACAAATGGCAAGAGTATTAAGATATAAGTATCTCAGAGTGTATCGATTAAGAGAGGGCATCCCTAATTCTCTAAGTTTGTCAAAGCTTTAAAAATAAAGAAGAATCAAGGGAATTTCCCACTGATTTTTCAAAGATGCTGAGAGAAAATGCAATCAAATATACAAACACAAATCCTGATTTGATTGAAGGGAAGGCCTATCTAACTCTCCTGTTAATCGGTCAAGCCACAAATTATATAAGAAGAAAGCTGCAAAATTATACTGCATTCAGGACATGAGTAAATTTTTAGAGGTAGACTGGCGGCTGTATCGTGAGAGAGACAAAAGAGAGGAAAGCTAGACATCCTCTTTGTAAGTGAGTTATTCAGGAGACGTTACCTAAAAAATCGCCTCTGGATAAAGATCAGTGTTCCTTTTGCAATAACAACTGACATTGGAAAATGACTGCGCGTTGTTGAAGAAGAAAGACCCAATTCCCCAACTCTCTGTTGGACAGGACTCAGAGTGATGGGGACTGAAAGATTCTCAACCAGCATATCCTTTCGTTGGAGCTAAACTGGGAAAGGAAGACATTGAATTCGTGGTAGATACAAGGGTGGCATATTCTGTATTAAATTGTTTAGAATGGAAGATGAGTCAAGATACTCTAAATGTCATTGGACATAGAGTGTTAAGTGAAAAATGGCCTTTCTTCCAGCCTTTAAAATTCAAACCGGGGAAGCAGTCGGTAACTCATCAATTCCTTTTTATGCCTAATTCACCCATGCCTTCGCTAGGAAGTGATTTACTGCGGAAAATGGAAGCCAAAATTAAATTTAGAAAGGGAAAGGGTGTACGAATCTAAATTTGTCGAAGTTCTGCACTTTTTATACTGTATAGACCTGCAGAAACACCTAAAGAAACTAAAGTACAACAAAAAGGGGGCATTGGTTTCCATTAGCAGGAGGCTTAAATACCAGGTTGTGTTATTTTAACAGGATGATGTTACCCTGCAAAAAACTTCTGTCGTGTACCCTGCCATGTTGGCATTTTCAAACTTAATTTACAATGTGCCTGAGCATGGCTCTTTACAAACAATTGAAGAGGTCTATTCCAGCAGACCAGAACTGAAAGAAGTGCCACTAGAAAATCCAGACTGGGAACTCTTTACCGACGGGAACAATTTCATGAAAAATGGTATGTGAATAACAGGTTATGCAGTAAAAACGCAGGACAGGGTGACCGAGTCGAAGGCCCTGCCAGCAGATGTGTCATGGCAGAAAGCTGAACTAATTGCCCTGACGAGAGCCCTAGACATGAGTGAAGGGAAGAAGGGAAATATATGGCCTCACTCCAAATACGCTTTTGGAGTTGTCCACACACATGGAGCCATCTGGAAGTACAGAGGAGTGTTGAACACTCAATATAATGGAAACAAACATGACGAAAAGGCTTACTATACTGATTGTGTATTGGGATGTCAAAATCTTGGTTGTTTTGATTGTCATGGTGTTCCCTAATTCCGGGAGAGAAGTACCTTTAGAATGTCCTTTACAATATATTTTTGCTACTGCACATGGGGAGTTTGCCGGGCTCCAATAGTTTAAGTATATAAGCCATATAATTAATTTCTGTTTTCTGGGAATTTAGTAGTCCACATTCCTTCTAAATGACACCCGGAGCATGCACTATTCCAAAGGCATATTCAGAGTCTCTCCATATATTTATGACTTTTCCTTTGGCCAGGATTAGTGCCCTTATTAGGGCAATAAACTCCGCCTTTTTGGCCGCTGTGCCGACTGGTAGCGGGTTGGCTTCTACCACTTCAGTGACAGTAGTAACCGCCTATCCAACCAGCGGCTTACCTTGTGCGATATAGCTACTACTCTCTCTGAACCAATATTCACCTTTTGCCACTGGTTCTTCTTTTAAGTCAGTTCGACTAGAGTACACGGCTTCGATGATCTCGATGCAGTTGTGCTCGACCGGGCTTTCTGCATCCTTTGCCTTTAAGAAGGCTACAGGTTTTATTACATTTGTTAATTTGATATTTACATCATCTACTTCGGCTAGGACATCTGGGTATTTCAGGAAGCGTTGTGGTGATAACCAGTGATTGCCATTGCCCTTCTGTTCCGGGAGAGTGTGAGACAAATACACTGTCATCTTCTGGCCTAAGTTGAATTTATAGTCTTCGCCTACTTTCAGTTTGACAGCTGCCACACCTTGCCGGCTTCCTGGCCATCCTTGGCTGACGGTGTCCAGCTGCTTAGAAAAACAGGCCACGGATAATTTGTAGGTTCTAACTGTTGTGCCAGTACTCCTAAAGCCATCATTGTCTTTCATGTGAAAACAATATAAAGTGTTTGTTTACATCAGGTATACCTCGGGCTGGTTCTTGCATCAATTCTATTTTCAAAGTCTTATAGGTATTATTAGCCTCATGATTCCCAAGGCCTTTTTAATTTACTGGTAGAGTGGTTTGAAAAGAAGTCGGTAATCAAGTATCTACCGGTGGCACCAACCTGTCGTTCCAAAAATATTCTTAGTTCCTTTATCGTTGTTGGTCTGGATGCTTGACTGATGGTTTCTTTCCAGCTTCTCCTGAGGGAGCATTCTCCGCTTGCCAATTCATACCCCAGGTAGGTTACTCTGTGTTTAACCAATTGGGCCTTGGACCTTGAAACTCAATAGCCATTTAATCCCAGAAAATTTAATATACTTAGAGTATATTAAATATACTTACAGTCCAGGCTTCACATTGCTCCCGTGTTTGGTCACCACCAATATATCATCTATATACTGCAGCAGGGTCCCCTCTCCCTTTTGGGCCTCCCAGGTTTCAAACTCTTTTGCTAGTTGGTTTCCAAACAGAGTTGGACAGTTCTTAAATCCTTGAACAGAACTGTCCAAGTTAACTGGGTCTTTCTTCCTGATTGTGGGTTTTCCCACTCAAGATCAAAAATTGGTTGTCTTTCCTTAGCCAATGGCAAAAAAAGAAGGCATCTTTCAAATCAGTAACGGAAAACCATATTCATTCTTCCTGCAGCTTAGTTAAAACTGTATAGGGATTTGTAACTTCAGAAGATAAAATTTTTTTATTTAATTTACTGCTCTTTAATCTTGTACTGACATATATGTCCCGTTCGTTTTCTTAACTGGAAGTATTGGAATATTATACTTTGAGTGACATTCCCTTAGTAGGCCTTGTACTAAAAACTTTGAAATTATTGGTTCAATTCCCTCTCTATCTTCTAGCCTTGATGGATACTGCTTACTGTTGACTGGTAATATTCTGTCTACTCTCTCAATTACAATAAGTTCGGCTCTCTTTGAACTGCCTGGACACTCAGTATTCAAAACAAGGGGAAATACTTTACCAAAAATTTGATCAATTCGATCCTCTGCCTCACTGGTGTTTGTTGTAGGGGTTGTTGTTCCAAGTTTACAATACTTAAGGCCAATATTAATTTGTCTTCTGGTAGACTCACAGATATCCAGACCTTGGAAAAATCAATTTTTGCCTTCAACAAATTTAAAAAAATCTTGCCCCAAGAGAGCTTTGAGTGAATTTGTTAAATATAAAAATAGATGCATGACAATTGCCTTTCCCAAATTACATTTAAGTGTTTGTAAGAAATATCCCTTCTCCAACTTTCCCGTTGCCTTGGCGATACAGACAAAATCTTGCCCTATTGGAGTTAAAGTCCGATTTAGGCCCGAGAATGCGGCTGTAGTGTCGACAAGAAATTCTACTTCTTTTTTCCCCCCCAGCTTTAATGCAATCAGTGGGTCTGTTAGGCAGGGATCTGCCAGTCCGCATCACTCTTGTTGGCACTGCACCACTGTGTTTTCTGTAGTGACAGCACCAGCCATGTTATAGCCTTCACCCACGGGATGAGCTGACAGGATTCCTGTCTTACCAACTTGACATTCCTGCTGCTGCTGCCCATCACCACTGCAACGACCACGTTGATTAGGGCCAAGCATGTCCCTATATCTCTTGTCCCTATATTTCTTTGCCCTCCGCCCCATCCTCGGAATCGTCTTCCCCTGTTCTGTTGACCGTTGTTTGTACATTTGCAAAGGTGACAGTCGTGACTCTATCCTTCTACACCTCCCAAGCCACAGCCAAAAGCCTCTCAAGTTTCCTGTTATCAGGGTCTTGGATTTTCTCTTGCTTTCTGCGAATATCCGGGCCTGATTGACCCAGCACTAAAAATATTAGCTCCTGACCTATGCCTGAATCTGGGTCTAAAGTAGTATGATTTCTCATATTTTCACTTAACCTGTATAAAAAAGAGCCTGGGGAGTCTGTACTTTCCTGATGAATGCTAAAAAATAAAGACCAATTACTAGTTTTAGGAATAGCCTTTCTAATAATGCCTTGGGTTATTTGGATCCCAGATAGGGTTAGTAACAGGACAAATATCCTCTATATATCCATTGAACACTCCTGTTGCCAGCTGCCCCGGATATGTGTCCTTGCTGTTTTTATTACTGCCCCTTTCTCAGTCTCTGTCAACTCTGATAACATAAGAGCTATACCTGTCCAATCAGGATTTTTATTCTTAACAATTAGCTCAAACAGTTTGGCCACTTTTTCAGGGTCTTTTCTAAACTACTCGCTGGCACACCTCCAACTATCTAGGTCACCTGCTGTATAAGGCGCCTTTACCCTTGTCACACCTCCATTAAGTCCAATTACTTGTATGAGGGGTGCCGTAATCCTTTCCTCTTTCACTGTCTTACTTCTAGTATGAGAGGAGATTCCTGACTTTTCATCACTGATTTCATCTCCATTACCACTATGAATGCGAGATTTGTGGAATATAACCAAGGGTCCTGCAAAGGAGAAGGCTGTGGTAGCCAAGGGCCCTTCTGCAGTATTGGAAGGGTAAGTTATCATTCCATGCATATCTAGAATGTCTAATTCTTCCTCCATCTGGAGCTTTAGACACCTTGGTCCTATACAGCATGAGGAGCTGCATCTTTTCCTGCGGCACTTTCCTTTTGCTTCTTTTTCCAAAAGCAACACCATAGAATCATGAGGCGGGAGGTTTATCCTCCATTGCTTTTGCCATTCTGCATGATCTGAGAAAGAAAACCATCTTTGCATACCCCACTTCATCCCACTTGTCCTGTCATCTGAAAAATAACGTAAGTTATAACAATGTATTATAATTTAATATTCACCTCTCCGGCCACTTTTCCCTGTCTTCCAATTTATAAAGGAGGCACCTTTGCTTACAATATCTAATTAGTGTAGTTTTCTTTAAAATGCCTTCAGGAATTCCCCCTAGCTCCTTCCAGTGTGCTAATACATATCCTAGTGAGCTTTTCTTCACTATATCCTTACTAGCTGAATTGCCCATTGCTCTATTACTTCCTTTGCTTGCAACTGAACAATTTTTTACTCTTCTCTACTGCTGCTTCCCACATTTCCTCCAGAACATCCCAAATTTCAGTAACTAACCATTGCCTTCCACAAATAAATGCAACGGTTTCCTGTCTCCATTGTACTGGGGATGGAGAGAAATCATGACACAAAACATGATCCAGGAAGAAAATGTAATGGAATCATTTATTATTATACAGACTCGTTTTATACCTTAGTATACTTGAATGCCGTAAGGTCATTGGTCCTTTAGCCATCCATCCACCGCTCAGGGTGATTGTCTGAACCCTACAACACCTCTTTCAAAATATTTCTTTAGTCAGTGTCATAACAATAATACATAACAACTTCACAGGTGCAAGATAAAAGAATCCATTTACAAAACTCTCTCTCTATGTTTTTCATAGCTCGCATGGTAATATCAGGGCTCCCACAGAATGCTGCAGAAAGCTGGAAAATTTCTCTGCTGAAAGCTTTCCAGTATCCACAATTCCCCCTTTTTATTTAAGGCCAAAATATTAACTTTTGTAATCCTCTGCGGGATCCCTTGCAGCAAGGAGAACAAAGACAGCATAAGGGCTCTGTTTGGCAATTGCCCAGTTACTAAAGAGAATCTAAATCAGACAGTGATTTAAAGTAGGCAGAGAGATTCTCCAGCGGTGCCATGGGAGATGCATCTAGCGAACCCAATTCTAGATCTGTTATTAATTCTAAATAGCCTTAAGAGCTCTATATCAGTTGCTACTTCTGAGGAGCCTTAAGGGCTCTAACGTTCTGACTCCATAGCATTCTGACCCCATAACAAAAAAAATTTAAAATTCCTTCTCTGCTTGTAGAAGGACTATTCAACTGATGGTTGATATCCTGGTCATCATCAGAAGGCTCATTTTGTTGATGGTCTGCATTCCTGTCATCATTCGGAGGTTGCCTGTTCTGCCACAGGTCAGGGCGTAGGCATCTTGCAGGTAGCCATCATACACCAGTATCTGTGGAAATGCAAGCATACACACAACCCCAAGTGATAAGCTCACACGAGCCTTCCCACTTGTTAGTGAGTAGGATCCGTACCCAGACTTTTTCTTGAGGCAGGTGTGTCTCACCTGAAGTCTGCAATGAGAGAAAATTATTCAAATTAACAGGATTATTGATTGGCTTGTTTGAATTTTTTTGCACTGTAAGGTGATTAATTGTATACAGAGTTTTTCTAATAGACTCTGTGGTGTTTCTCCATGCATTCCCTTTTTTTCTCTAAAACACACTTCAATGTGCCATGAGCGCGTTCAACAATGGCTTAGCCATTAGGAGAATGTAGAATACCAAAAATATGGTCTACACTGCATATGTGCAAATAGTGCCGCGTCTTCTGTGAAACGTAGGCAGGGCCATTATCAGTTTTCACGGAGGACAGCACACCCAGGATTACGAAAGCCTCAGTTGGCATTAAATGGACCTGCTTCTGCAGGTTATGTGCACTTTGATGGAAGAAACCGTGCGTTGCCTTGGCTTGCGCCATTTTGTCAGGCTGAGGTGCTACCCACGCAGGGTTGGCTAGCATGTCAGCTCTGACATTACCTTCTGTTATGAAACCTGGCTAATTGGTGTGGCCTCGAATATGCAGAATGTAATATGGGTGCACTCGGTCTTGAATTGCACACCACAAAGTTTTCAATAGTGAAAACAGAGCTGCATTATTGACTTCTTTTAGAAGTGAACAATCTAAGCATTGGGTTATATCTGCTACATACGCAGCATCAGTGACCAAATTTTAAGGTACTTGAGAGAAACCCTGAAAATCATGGCAACAGCCCTCAGTTCAACCAGCTGGGCAGAACCTGACTGGTGGCCTTCCAGCACCTGCCACTCAGATTCCTCCTTCCAGGTAACAATAGCTTCCCACTTTTTCCAGAACCGTCAGTGAAGACAGTGCTTCCTTGCACTGGCACTGGACTATTTTTTGGCCACAAGGTGAAGCTGGTTGTTTTTGCCAATGGCAGTAATTTATGGCTGTGTAGATGATAAGCAATCTGCACCGAAAAGTTCTGCGGCGCACTTTGCAAAAGAGCGCTGTTGGTAAGGCTCCACTCAAAGTGTTCCTGGTGTACTGGAAGAAAAATTGTTGCAGAATCCGCTGCCATTAACTGCAAACACCGTTGGTGGTGTTGGATTATCAGAGAAGCGATCAAGTCAAACAACATGGTTGCTCTCTTTTTAGGCTGGTGAGGCAAAAAACCCATTCCAGGATATGCAAATTGTCGGGCCATTGTTTATTCCACTGGCCAATGATACCAGAAGGATGAAGGTCTGGAGTGGTAATGAAAACAGTGATATCAATGGAGGGATCTACTGATAAGTCGAGGAGAAACAGACTCTTGAGCCTCCTCCAGCACTCGTGTCCCTTCAGGAGTCAGTTTCCAAGGTGAATGCAACCCGAGATCCCCCTTTAAAATATTAAAAAGCAGGGAAAGTTGCGTTGTGGTCAGCCCTAAGTAAGGACGTAACCAATTTATGATACCCAGCAATTTCTGGGCATCATTCAGGGTCTTAATAAAATCCAAGAATTTCACCTCTTGGTGTTGTATATTTGACTCCTAAATATTTCCAAGGAGGATGCCGTTGAACTTTCTCTGGAGCCACTTGTAAAACATAAGAGTGCAGAGCAGCAAGCAGCTGAGGCTCTATCCTCAGCAGCTCGTCCTGGGTGGATGCTGCCACCAGGATATCATCCATAGAATGGTAGTAGTATGCCTCAGGAAACTGCTCCCAGAGTCTGGACAAAGCTTGAGCAACATAGTTTTGGCAGATAGTTGGGCTGTTCTTCATGCCCTGAGGCAGAACCTTCCATTGGTATATCTTCAGAGGTTCGGCATTGTTTACTGCAGGCACAACAAAAGAAAATTTAGGTTTTTCATTAGGATGCAAATGAACTGTGAAAAAGCAATCCTTCAAATCAATAATCAGGTTTTTCCCACCCTGTTGGGATCATGGTGAGTGAGGACATACCTGGCTGCAATGCCCCCGTATTTTCCATCACTTCATTAATTTTTCAGAGATCCTGTAACAATCTCCATTTCCCTGCTTTTTTCTTAATCGCGAAAACAGAGGTATTCTAGTGCTTAGTAGAAGGCTCAATGTGTCCCTGTTGTAATTGTTCCTTAACCAACTGAAAAAGTGCAATTAATTTCTCTTTTGGTAGGGGCCACTGAGGATCTCAGAGAGGTTTGTTTACTAGCCATTGCAAAGGCAGTGTAGAATACTGGGTGCCCTTCAGCAGAGTGACCCCATCAAAATGTTTCTCGAGCCATATCCCCCAAGCTGCCAATACATCCTGCCCCCAGAGGTTAAGCGGAGCTGCAGTGACACAGGGCCGAACTGTAGCTGTTTGACCCTCTGCATTTTTTACCCCTACATGTCGTTTGCTTAAATAGCTCTGTATGGTTCCTCCCAACCCTGCAATGGTCGACCCCACAATGGCCAAAGGCCATGTAGGAGGCCACGCAGAAAAGGAGATGATTGTCACATCAGTGCCCCTGTCGATCAAACATCAAAGTGGATGGGTGTCTGGCAGGATTATGGTATATGTCATCTGTATCTTTTGGCTGGAGATATCTGCAGTCCAGAAGATCTGTGGAAGTCCCGTAGATCCAAAGCCACTATCTCCACGACTGCGTTGTTCTGTCCTGGGAACACAAGACTTAAAAGGCACAAGGTGAGTCATGCGAGTCTTTTCAGGGATAGTGACGGAGGGATCGGTGTGGAAACCATAGAAAAAATCTGGCCAAGCCCATATTGTGCCACTTCGGACTGTAAATCCTGAACCATTCTCCATGATATAGCAACATGCCTGTCAGGTTGCTCCGTATTCGGAAGAGACTTCAAGACAGGATAGGCTCGGATATCTCCTTGCAAACTTTCACTATCGCCTTGATCTACTGGTACAGCTTTGTGAGGTTCTGTACCAATTGCCTGATCCTGCACATCTGCCTTTGCCTCTTTAGGTATCCCTATTTTCTCTAGTAAATCCCCGTCCCCCTCTTCCACAGCCCACCATCTAACGTCCTCCCAAAAATGTCTTGGGTTTCTTGGACGCATGGTCACCTGACACAATGGAAGCGTCCAAGGGTGGTTCTCTCTTGCTGGTTGCCAGCATCCGGTTACTGCCTTGGTCTCCCGCCCTGGATCAGGCGTGCCTTATGTAGCACTGCTTGCTTTGCCAAGCGGGGGTATTCCTGACAGCTCCACTTGTGGTAGTGCTGCTTGTGCAGGCAACGCCTGTGGCGGCACAGCTGTCTGTGCGGGCACTGCAGGCGTGGCCAGCACCGCCACCACTGCCTGCGCCGCAGGCGTCACAGGCAGTAGAACCTGTCCAGCAGCTGCTGTCTGTGGAGAGGTCAGCTGCAACAGCAGCCCCGCTGTCTCCTGCAGCAATGTCAGCTGCTGTGCGGAAAGGTCTCGAGGCTGAATGCAGTATCAGGTTCCACAGAAAAGCCATGGCCCGCTGCCCAGTCCAACAACTCACTCAGAGTGGCATCAGATAGATCAGCTCGTGTTAGAGCTAATACGGTCTTCCAGGCAGAAAGTACTCTGTTTTCTTTAGAGCTTTTATGTCCCATTTTTTCAGGTTTTGTCTAAAACCTTTGTGCCTGGACCAGGGTTCTGTCCCTGCAGCCCCCGGGGTGGTTTTTACATAGCTCCCGAGGAAGACACAGTTGTAGGACACGTCACGGGTCACTAGAAGTCGCTGTTGTACCGGAGGCAGAGAGAAATCATGACTCAAAACACGATCCAGGAAGAAAATAGAATGGAATCATTTATTAATATACAGATTCGTTTTATATCTTAGTATACTTGAATGCCATAAGGTCATCGGTCCTTTGGCCATCCACCTCTCAGGGTGATTTGCTGAACCCTACAACAGCTATTTCAAAATATTTCTCTTCTCAGTATCATAACAATACTACATAACTTCACATGTGCAAGATAAAAGAATTCATTTACAAACTCTCTCCTCTTTCTCATAGCTTGCGTGGGAAAAGCAAGGCTCTCACAGTATCCTGCAGGGAAAATTTCTCTGTTAAAAGCTTTTCAGTATCCACAGTTTCCACTCCCTTCTCCTCCCAACCTGCTGGGAGTCTTCTTCTATTTCTCCAGCAAGTCTTACACCATGGGGTGCTCCTCCGAGAGGCACAGTAACACCTCTTTTCTCAAGTCTGACACACAAGACCCACGTCTGATGTCTACCTGTCCCACACTCCCAACACGCTATCCCAAGTGGCTGTAAAGTGGGTAATTCAAGCCTGCGGGGGTCCAGATTCTCCTAGTCTAAAGCTAAAGATAACCAACGTCTTAAAGTATAATATAAACCATTTCCGCTTGTATTCAAATCAAAAGGACCTACCCAAAACCAATGAGCTGCACTTGTACAATGAAAGCTTTCACTCATTCACTAAACTGTCTGCTATCAAAAAAAACCTGCCACAGTTCGACACTGGCTGAATGCCAGTCAACTACAGGAGTCTCTCACTGACCTTCCGCTGCTACAGATGGGCAAGGGAGGAAAAAAAGAAAATCAAAAAAGTTCTATGAGCAGCTGAGATAACGGCTAACAGAGAAACATTCAAAGGGCAAAACAGGCATAGCGTAAAAATACAAAAGTGAATTTATTACTAAACAGRGTTAGAGGAGGATAATGAGAAATAAAATAAGCCTTCACAACACCCCGTCCCCCCCTCTGGCCTCTCTCTCCTCCCTGCCAATAGACACCTGAGGGGTATTTACTAAATATATTTCGGGGCTAGGGTGCTCTCAGTCTAAGGCCAAAATCCTCTCACTTTAATCAGTATACAGTCCGCTCCTTCCACTAAAAAGACAATCAAAACTCGTTGACTCCAAAGCAATTACACACTCATTCATAACACTATTTGCTTAACCGCAGATAAAGTACCGCACTCGCCCTGTGCTTGCCACACACTCTCACTCAGAATAGCAAGCACATCTCACTAACAAATTCTCACGCTCTTACAAAAAAAGCAGGGATTTTTGCCCCAAAATGGGGACTGCACCCCAGTCCAGGGACTTTAACCCCAAGGTGGTCGTCACCACCTGACCTTAACCTAAAAGTGAATAAAAGGACGAATACCTTTATTTTGGCACAGAAAGTCCTTGTCTGTCCCTGTGGTGAGCCAGGGAGCACGGAGTCCCTCCAGGAATAATTCCGGGCCACGACTAGGGAGTCTGCCTACTCCCTCGGATCCCACAGCCTAACAGAGAAGAGTCCCATCTGGTGGGTGCCAGCTGATTTTCGCAAAAATTGGGGTATGAAAACTTCAAAGACTCTCATCTTTTGAAGGAAGTATCCATTTATTTGGCACCGGGGACATAAGGGATCCCTCCGCCCAACACATCTGTCTCCCAAGGATAAGGTACAAGCTTATATCCTTTCAACTATATGCATATGCATAATATTCCTAAGAAAAGGAGGTTACATGCTAATAATTCCCCAGAACTTTTGAATATTATTTACATATTTTTACGTGTGTGCATTGCCTCCTGGTGGTTGTCCCAGGTGGTCATTGGATGAAGGCTTGTAGTCTTCCTTTTGGTTGACCTTTTCACCTTTCCCTCTTGCCCATGCATACTTGATAGGTTCTTAGGTAAGTCACTCATTTGCCAAGTTGGCAGTTTTAGCTCTTGTGTTCTCTGTTTAAAGATCTTGTGTTTCTTGCAATTTAATAGTTCCTGCAGTTTTGTTTCTATTTTCCTTAAAGACTAAGGATTAATATTTGTTAAGCTACAGACAGCTATTTTTTAAGCTTATTACAGGAGTCCCTTTGTCATTACCAGAGTCCCTTTGTTATAAAATTCACTTTCATTAGGCCTCATCCGAATTTTCCTCTTCTTGCATGAGGAATGCATAGTCAGTCTTTGACTCATGACTTCTTATAGACTCATGCTTATAGAAGCATTACTCCGGTGTTTTTTCAGAACTTCTTCCATTTTCCTGGCTGTATCCCATATGAGAAAGCACTGGCATAACGACGATGGATATTGCAGGACTGGGGATATTCTAAGGGCTGGGGACCATCTCCCTCGGCAATACTGGAACCTTCATGGAGGGCAACCTCTGACCTGCTGTGTTGGTCTGAATACTGTGGAGGTGGACATCCCATTGTGATGTCACAGTGTAATGGAGGCTGATCACTGCCATTGGACTGTGTCATCACCATGTTGGATTGTCTCCTTGTGTCCCTTACTGCCTATATTTGGGTGCTGGCAGAGCCTGGCCTAGTCTGGATTATGCCTGGACTCCTCTTGAGCATGTCCATGAGGTCTGGTGGGTCAAGCCAGGCTTTTCCCAGCACTGGATGCTGACATTGGCAGCTCCCAGTGCCCATCCCATAGTCCTCAGTAGTGTTTCGCCGGGCCTTCCTAGCTCAGGCAACTGGGAACTGCAGAGGTGAGTTGTGGGGGGAAACATCTCCCTGGGGTGGCCATAGGATGGGTGTTAAGGCTTGGGGAACCAGGAGGGTCCTTCTTGAGGCACCTGGGCATTTCTTTTTCCCCTCCCCAGGACAGCTCATGACCATGGCATCTCCATTTTGCAGTGTGTGACACCTTTTGGGACTGCCAGCACCAGTGATGGGGAGCATCTTCTCATTCTTAACTCGATCCAAAATGCCACAAAGCACAGACAAGGCCACAGAAACAGAGTGGAACTGCCCCATCTGCTGTGATGCTCGAGATGACCTTGCTTATGTGATGCCCTGTCTCCATCAGTTCTGCCTGGGCTGCATCATGCGTTGGGCAGAAACACAAACAGCGTGCCCTCTCTGCAGAGAACTGATAGAGGCTGTCAGCTTTTCTGTGCAGACAGATAGCTATATAGACTGTGTCTTCACATGTTCTGAAGAGTCAGCAGATGCCAGCACCTGGGCAGGAATAATTCTAGGACAGCTGGTTGAAAACAGCCCTTATCCTTCGGTGGTGTCCCCTTCACGTTCTCCACAGGGGATACTACCCACAGCAGAGCAAGGAGGTGCAGGAACAGAGCCTGTGGGTGGCCTCCTGCCTAGGGTGTGGGCAGAACTTTTCCGAAGAGAAGAACATCTCCTTGACCCTGTGGTGCCCTGGCTGCGCCAGGAGCTGGAGGCAATATATGGGACCAGGTGGTGGATGGCAAGGATTGCAGAGAGCATCATCCTGCATGCCGTGTCCATCTGTGGTCCCGTTAGGAATATCTTGGTCCACGTGCTGCAGGATTTCCTCGAGGAACAAACAGAACCTCTGATCCATGGCATCATCGACATCATTGTGAGCCAGTGCAGTGAGGAGGCCCAAAGGCTGCTACACTCCCATGCTGCCCCAGAGGAGAACAGTCCTATGGCCATCTCCAGCAGCTTTCAGGTGGCTACTCCCATGCCCCACCCAACTCCTGCCAGCAGCTCTGCAGGCTCCAGTGAGGAGCACCAACCCAGCACATTGGAAGCTATCCTCCACCCATCTGCTCCCATCCCTGCGGAGCCTGCGGAGCTGGGGGCTGAGGCAGTGGCAGAGGAACCTGCCAGGGAGGACGACAACAGCACCACAGCCATCTCCATCAGTCCTCAGCAGGATAATCCCGCGCCCCACGCAGTCCCTGCCAGCAGCCCTGCAGGCTCCAGCATGGAGAACCAACCCAGCACATCAGAAGCTCTCCTCCACACCCTCCACCCATCTGCTCCTGTCCCTGCAGAGCAGGACGAGCTGGAGCCAGCAGAAGTGGCAGGTCCCTCCACTCAAGGTGGCAGCCACAGAGCCTCTGCTCCCATATGGGAGAGGGACCCCTTGCCCAGGAGGCCTTGGCGTTCCCCAAGGAGGAGGACTGCCAGCCTTCTGGACTCTCCCCAGCCCTGCAAGAAGCCACCTGATCAGCAGCAGTAGCAGGGCTGCAGTAAGTATTCATTCAAGACAAAAAGAAATAAATTGCTATTCCACTGATAAACTCTCTGGGTGCTGCTTTCTCTCCCTTCTCTTGGTATCTTTCCCTGATCCTGCACCCCCACATTGGCGAAGAACCTCTGGAGACTCAGGACAATATTGGCAGTGCCTCCTCCTACAGGAATTCCTACTGCAGCTGCAGCAATGGAAGTGTTTCCAAACAAGCCTGGAAAAAGAATACTGCATTTGCAAAGGAGAATGTGCGAAATCAAGGCTGCTTATGCCTGTGCCCAGATGGCGTGACCATGCTGTTTCTTGCACTGCCTTTCATTTGCAGCCAAGGGGAAACGAGGGGCCCTGTGGCCACATGGTCAGAAATGTTTCTGGGAAAATAGGCTGGGGGAACTGGTTCTGTCATGCCATGTGACTGAAAGAGCAGTGACCTTTGCAGAGTACAGGGCACGGTGGCTTCAGAGCACAACTTCTCTGCATACAAACACCACTCTCTAGGGATAACCAGAGCTCCATGGCTGGTCTCAGCACTCTCTCAAAGCAGATTTGCTCTGGCAAAAGAAAATTGTGGGTTTGATGTTCCTTGAAGAGCTGCACTTTTCATGAAGGAATGTGCTTCATTGAAGACACTCCCCAGAGCCCCTGACTGATTCTCAGGAACCATCCAGTGGCCTTCCTGTTAGAAAGCTTATTCATTTAGGAAACCGAGAAACTTCTGAAAGTGAAAAAGGAGTTGTTTTTCTGGGTAAATTACAGCCGCAGAAGAAGAAAGTCATGATCAGGAAGGGTATAGGAGTACTAACAAAAGCATATATAAGGCAGACATGTCTAGCATTTCAATTTACTATTGCCTCCAAAATAGTAATGATACCTCTACTCTATTTCATGCACACAGTGAGGAACTCGAATACTCAGATATTGGAATCTCAGATATTGGAATATTAGTGGCTCTGCGGAACAGGTTAGATTTCACAAAAACTGAGGGGCTTAAGTGAAAATCATCTAGGAAAGCAGGAAAAGAAAAATATTAATTTTCACATATCAGTGCAAATAGCTCAAAGGAAAACACATATGAGGCACTGAGTTTGACATCAGCTAAGTGTACTTAGAGGTATTTCCAATTCATGGTAGGGTGGCAGCTATAAGTAGAGTAAGTTTACAAGACAAGTAGATTAGGTCATGAAAGAGCTACTCCTAAACCCAGCTGTTTTAGCAGTCAGTCCACCCAAAGGAGGAACTTCAGAGCAGGAAAATTCACTTTTATGGGTAGTCAGTGCAGACAGGTAAGCAATTCTAGAAGAGTGAATTGCAGTGCAGAAAAAAGCAGCACCTGTTTGCTGGCTACTTCACAGGTCTGAATACGCACTTTTTTGAGAAGCATTAATGAGATCCAAAAGGATATATTTTCAAAGACACTTGGCATCTCTGGCATTCAAAATATGGTGTTCCAATCAAGGGCTTAAATATTCTCAAAAAATAGAACACCCAGTGAAAGTAGAACTTACTTATATTAAATATTTTTTTCTTGTATTTTATTTTCAGATTCTATTTTAAAACATAGGTAGAAGCTCCACATAAATGATATATCATCCCTACTGAACTGAAGTGCGTTTTGCATGCTCAAAGCCAACATAACACCTTGACGCTAACAGAAACAAGGAGCATGCAATGGAGTTCAACAATCAAGAGGAATGGAAACCATCATCATCCCCTTCCTGCCAGAGCTGGCTAAAAGGTTTCACAGTCTTACAGCCAATGCTTTCAGTAAACAAAAAGGGAGCAACTGTAGGGCCCACTATTACTTTATAAAGGTCAACATTATCTGCATATAAATAAAGTGGACAAATTCCTACCCAGATGCAGTGTTTAAAGAAAACAAACCAAAAATAATTATAGAAAATTCTCTCACAGCTGTAAGATTTCTTTTGATAATACTTTTTATTTAATAGAATTCCAGATATTTGGATAGCATGAAAATCAGTTCTTCACTGAATTTGAACATGAATCTTTCTGTGTGTTTAAGAAAAAAGAAACACCACTGCTATGGACTCTCACTATTAAAAATATGAAAGTTGATGTTTACTAGCCATACATCAATGTCTTAATGATGATGACACACAGAGCAGCTAACAACTTACTTGTCAGACTACACAGAATTACTAACTATGGTTGGTTGTATTAGAAATAATTCTGCCCTCTGTTAGAGCAACTATTTTAAAAATAAACCAGGATAAACCAGAGTAAAGAATAACATTAAAGAGTTATGTCGTTAACCAATGGAAATCTGTAGAGAGTGATAAAGCAGTGTAAGTCTGTATAAATCTTAAATAACTTCACTTTAGTAGAAAAGTAGGAATAGAAAATATGCTACTTTCACTGAATGGAAATTCCACCAGTTCACTTGGAGATGTATGAGCAGCAATACACTTCTTCCCATCAAGACAAATCAGTTTATTTCTTACACACCTATTTTTTCTTACATGTATATATTTTCAAGTATAAGTATGAATTTTTCCCACCTGAGAAACAAGTAGCTGGAAAGCAGTGCTACGGAAAGGGGCTTGGAGGTCCTGGTTGATGGCGAGCTGAATAAGAGTCAGCAGTGCCCTGGCAGCCAGGAGGGTGAACTATGTCCTGAGGTGCATCAGGCACAGCCTTGCCAGGCAGGCAAGGGAGGGGATTGTCCCACTCTGCTCTGCACTGGTGTAGTCTTGTATGCAGTTTTGGGCAACGCAATATAAAAAAGGCTTCAAACTACTAGAGAGCATCCAAATGAGGACAACAAAGATGGTGAAGGGCCTTGAAGAGAAGCCTTATGAGGAGTGGCTGAGGTCACTTTTTCTGTTCAGCCTCGAGAAAAGGAGACTGAGAGGAGACCTCCTCACAGTCTACAACTTCCTTGTGAGGGGAAGAGGAGGGGCAGCCACTGATCTCTTCTCTGTGGTGACCGTTTGGCGGGGCCCAAGGGAATGGCCTGAAGCTGTGTCAGGGGAGGTTTAGTCTATATATTAGAAAAAGTTTCTTCACCCAAAGGGTGGTTGTGCACTGGAACAGGCTCCCCAGGAAACTGGTTACAGCCCAAAGCCTGACAGAGATCAAGGAGCATTTGCACAATATGCTTGAGCACATGGTGTGACTCTACGGATGTCCTGTCCAAGGCCAGGATTTGGACTCAACGATCCTTGTGGGTCCCTTCTGAAAGGAATAAGATTAACATGTCTTTACAGACTGTGTCAATCTGCTTGTAGATAGGGCTAGGAACCTGTAGATAGTGAAGTAACAGAAGAAACTATTAGTTCTAGAAAATGTTACTAATCAACACAGACTGTTGCTTAGCCAAGGCCATGTTAAATTCCTGAACATAGAGAAAAAGAACAAAGACTTAACAGAATTATGAACAGGTTTTTTTCTTTCTCTTATATAACAAAAGCAGTGTGCGTATTACAGGGGGGCACAGAGCAGACAATTTGGAAAGTCTATACCTTCCGAGTACCTCAGCCAATGGCAAAAAGGAAAAGGGTGATGCAGCCAGGAACTTAGGATAAAAAGGGGATTGCATCCCCCAAAAATTCGAGAGACCCCAGGGGAAGTGCCCATGGCCTCTCCCTTTATTCACATAAAGTTATGGGACTCCTCTGTCTACTTTCTCGACATATACTTCAGTGTTGTGAATTTTTCTGGACAAATGGGGGCTTGCCTGAGGTCCTTCTACTGTCCAGAGCTGGCGGGTAGCAACAGGAGCTGGATGCACACCTCACCCAGTTTGGGTGATCAGCTCCCTTTGGTGGCGGTGGGCACTGGGCGATTGATTGGGTTCCCAAGGCTGTCCAGAAGACAGACAAATGGTGAACAAGGGGGGTCCATGAAGAGTCCTCAGGGAAACACCACTGAAAATCTCACCCGTGAGTACAACGGGATCTTCAAGGAATAAACCTGTGTGCTGATTTGACAGTAAACCAGCAGGGGAAATTAACTCCACACAAATAGTTTGTGAGAGATTTTAGGTCAAAGACACAATTTTAGTAGAAAGGTTACAATAAATGCAGTAATACAGAAACACTGGCTTAAACCAAGAGAGTCATGGTACAACCTGGCAGTGGTCTGCTAGGAAAAAAAAGGTCTGGTCCTCCTGTGAGAGGTTCCATTGGGCACCCAGTGGTGGTGGTTTCTTCTCCAAAACCCCTCCTTATATCTGGTTGTTCTTAGGTGGTACGTCCCCCAGGGCGGAGAGTTTCACAATGGAAGTGACGTAATCCTGTGGGTCATAGGATATTTCTGAAGCTCTGTTCTGCTGGTGCCTATTCAGTTCGTTGATGGGCCATTAGCAGAAACGACCTTCTCAGGATGGGTGGTGCTGCTGTTTCCCCCAGGAGTTATCATGGTTGAGATGAGAAACACTTCCCCACCTCACATGGTCTGTCTCTTCAGCTTGTAGCCTGAGGGACCAGGTGAGTAGTACACAGCTACTTTGAACGACCCATCGTTAACCAGTTTATCAAGAAATGAGGTGGATGGTGATAGAATACATACTTTGGTTACACTCTCACAACCCAGGACAACCTGAGAGGGCACCCATGGAGGGTGCACAGGTAAAGCCTGGAGGGGGTCCTGGCAAAAGGGATGACGATCCTGAAATATCTCCAAAGAGTGCCTTGGGAGAATGTTGAGGTAATTTGCACATTTCCCCAGAGGTAATTAAGGACATGGACGCCCAAGGGGCGGCAGTAAGGGAAAGCAGAGAAGGGGTTTCGACAATCCACGCCTACTGGGGGCAATAAGGGGAGTTGAGACGGGGTCTCAACAATCCATGCCTGGGGGGCAATAAGGGGAGTCAAGAAGGGGTCTCGGCAACAGGGAACAAATGGCGTTAGTATGTTGGGAAAGGATTAGCTGAAGGGGAGTGTGGAGAAATACACTTAAGGCAAGTAGCAGCACGAGGCATCTATCCTCAAAATTTGCTAGCTGATCCAGGGCTGGCTGCAGGTCCTTTGTATCTTCGGCTTCCAGGACAGGGAAAACAAGGAGGTCAGGATTTCAAGGTGTTTATCATGGGGAGTGGCAGGACCAGGAGCACGGGCTGGGAGCCTGTGGTGAGGTGGAGGGCTGGGCCAGGGCTGTGGGGCAGCCACCGGCTCAGAACCAGGCATCACCTGACCCTGCCACCCCCGCGTGCAGGGGTGACAGTGGTCCCCCGGACACCCATGAGGCTACGGGACGCCCCAACCACCATCCCATCCCAGTGAAGCTCTGCCCATGCCCACTGGATGTGCTGGGGGGGCCACATTTGGCCACCGCAGTGGGACAGAGACCGGCTCTTGTGTCCAGTGTGTGGCGAAGAGGATGTGCACAGGAGGAAGGGGAAGGAATATCTAGGAAATGCTGATTGTATGTGGAATGATTAATATTTTCTTTTAAGGACTTTTTTTGGGTTATTGTAGAAATGAATAATTTTGCAGAAAGCTTAGCAGCTGTGGGAGAATAAGAAACCACAGGCAGTAGCGGGGGGTGGATAAGCCCCTGGACAACCTGGTTAGAAAGATACAACAAGTGTATGTAAGAAGGGATGAGGAAAAGGTGAAGGTAAAGGCAATGGCAAAGTTTCTACAGCCCCTGAGGGATGAACCGCAGGGCCCAAGGAGGCCCCCAGGACTGAGGGGCTGGGGCCAGCCACAAGGATGTGGCAGAGGCATTGCCCTCCTCGGCAGGGGAGAGCTGATCCAAACAGCAGCTGAGAAGGAATCAGTGTTCCATCTGCAGGGCACGAGGACACTGGAAGCAGAGACAGGTGGACTCTCAAGAGAAGGAAGTACTCTGGTCAATGAAGATGGATTATTAAATGTGTCAGGGGCTCCCATTATACCAGAGACCCACCACACTGGAGCCCTTGATAACATTCAGGGTGGGTCTGTACCGAGAGGAGGTATTTCCTGATAGACACATGGACCTCTTGATCCACTTTGAATTTTTTACCTAAAGAGAAAACTGTCAAGAAGTTCTTTAATTATTCACGGTATAAGTGCAAAAGATGAGTGAATGTGTTTTATTAAACCCCTATTAGTAGACATGGGAAATAGGTTTGAAATGCATGAATTTCTGTTTATTCCTGTCATGGTTTGACTCGGTGTGAAAAAATTTGATTGGTTAAAAACAGGTAAAGGACAGTTCTATGAGCCATTTAGTGTTCCTGTGACATCTCTGTGAAAGGAATGTTATAAAAAAACTCCTAGGAAGTGATGCAAGGCTCTCTCACTTCCTCTCTTACTCCCTGACTCCTGGCTGACTACTAGCAAGGGAGTGGCTCTCCCCCGACCCCCAGGCCAGGGGCTCATGGCCCGGCGGGCTGGGAGGGTAGCCGGCCTTACCTCCCACTGGTCCTGTGCCGTTCCAGACCTGAGAGGAGCTGGTCTGATGCCATCTGGACCAAGGCCAAGTCAAAGAAGCACCTAAACTAAGCCAAGGCCAAAGAAAGCCGAGAGAAACTGAGCAGAACCGAGCTACACAGAGAGAGCCAAGTTGGTGAGATCGAAGACTGACCTTGCTGTTGTTGATAAAAGTTAATAGCAACCAAAAAGACTTACTAAAATTTGGATGGCTGCCAGTGCAGAGCATACGGGGAGGAGTCTTGAGGAAATAAATCTCAGCTGCGCTATCTTAGTTGGGAGCATGTAATTGTTATAAATACTTTTGTAGGCATTTTCTGCAAATATTAACCTCTTCTCTAAGCTAGAGAGAAAGGAAAGCAGTCACGTGAATGACTAAATATGGAGTCAGCAGCCAAATGGAAGAGAAGGCAAGGAATGGCAGGAAGTGCCAAGGAAGCCATGTTTACCAGCAAGGAGATTMATCTATTTTTCTGTGAGCTGTGCTGTGTGATCTGAAGTAATACCAAACTAAGTTTCTCTTTAAATCGCAATATTGAGCCATGGGGGAGCAAGAAATTTACAGCCTAAATTAAGAACATTTCTATGTTGTGTACAGATGAAGCTTGCAGGCTTTGGAGATTGTAAAACAGGAACCTGTTGCCTTTGGTGCCCTTAGGCTGAAATGACTTACTCTTAAAATGTTTAATCCCAACAGACTTTTCTTGTGACCCACAAACTGCAGAGTGTTTGTGGGAAAGAGAATACACCACTGCAAAAACCAGGGCTAGCTCTGGTGTTTCTGAAAAGTTTGGAACCATGCCGAAAATACTTCTTTAGTGAACTGTCTTCCGTGGGATGAATCCCACTACACTACAGAAAGAACTCTCTTTATCCTATGAAGTGGCAATAAGAACTCGTAATCATAACATCAGAATCTCATGTTTATGTCTTTTGTGTGATCAGTAAGAAAGATTGGAATGTATAGGGGGAGAATGATATTTGTATATTCTGCTTTTAATATTTTCATTATTTTTTATTCTTTCTATTCTTAGTAGAGTTAGGAAATAAATCATTTAATCATTTTTCAAGTTTGCAGCCTGTTTTTGCTGTCTCTTCTCCTCTAAAGAACTAAGTGTGGAGATCTGGAGTTTGCTTCCAACTCAACCCTTCACATCCTAATTGTAATTATAATTTACTGGGAAGATTTGGTTGCTAAACTGGGAATGCAAATTAATATTGTAAAAGGTGATGCAGAGGCTAATACTTTTGTAATTTTGTGTAAAATATCTGAGAAAGCCTATGCTGGTGAACCCAGAATTGTGGGCAGTCCCAGGGAAATATGAAAAATTAGATATGGAGCTTCTCCGGATTACTTTGTAGCAACCAGAACAAGTGGTGTCTAACAAGCAATACCCTCTTTTCAAGGGAGGGAAGGAAGAGGTTACAGCCTGTTACTGAGTCCCTGTTAAAGGCAGGTTTGTTTTTGATTTTTTGGAGCCATATATGCCTGTCTCCCTATTACACTCCTAATCTGCCAGTTAAGAAACTGGATTAATGGACAGCAGAAGGAAAGCAGAATTTTGATTTTAGAAGGCTAAAAAACAGATTAACTGAGACTCCTGCCCTAGCCCTTCCAGACAGGGAAAAATAATTTGAATTGTATGGGTGAGGGAGTGGCCTCATCATCTGCAGAATTGTGCAACCACAGCTTTAATGGTAACTAAAGCCTGAAAACTGACAATAGGAGAATCTCTTATTGTTAAAGTCTCGAATCAAGTTGAAATTTTGTTAACAGAAAAAGCCTCTAAGTGGATGAGCAGTGCTTGGTTATTAGAGTATAAATCTTGTTCCATGAAACAGGAACATTTAAGACTGAGAAGTGGGGAGGGTTTAACCCAGCCTCCTGTTTGAACGGCCCTGAAGAGAGCAAGGCGGGGAGGGGGGCTGGGAAGAAACCCATGACTGCATTTAAGTGATAGAGCTCCAGCCCTGAGCTAGGAAAGATTTACCAAACACTCTGTCCTGAGGGACACCTTCAAGGGTACTAGAGGCAAAAAGAGTTACAAAATACACTACTATTAAGGGAAAGGAATTAGACAGAGGGGAGTTTACCACCCACATAGCTCCAACAGTGGGGCTGTGTGTGCTTGTAAGAGCCTGTGAATTATATCAGGACAAAATAGTGAACATTTTTACTGATTCTGAGTATGCATATGGGGCAGTACATATGCTCAGAAAATTGTTGGGGGGAAAGAGGTTTATTAACCTGCAGGGGAAAAACATTAGCTCGTGAGAGCTTAATTACTCATCTATCGGAGGTGGTGAGTTTACCAAAACAGGTGGCAATAATGTATGTTAAGGGACATCAGGCAGAGTACTCAGAGGAGGCAATAGGTCATCGACTGGCGGAGGAAGAGGCTTGGAAAGCAACACTTTGGCCAGAACTCTCTAAGATCCTCYCTTTGCTCCCAGTGGCTCAATCACTGCCAGAGAAAATGTCTTTTCAGCCAGAGGAGTTGGAGATAATTAAAAATAGTGGAGCAGAGGAAAGAGGAGATAATTGGTTTATAAAGGACGGTAAACACGGGATACCAAAAGCTGTGGCCCTACAAATATTAAAACAACTCCATGAAGGGAGTCATTGGGGTTCTTGAGGGTTGGCAGAAGCCTTCCTGGAGATGTATGCTGCTTTGGGTCCTCTTGTTCTGGCAAAACGAGCTGTTGAAGGTTGCTTGATTTGTGCTAAAGCCAATAGCTGAGTTACAAAGAAACTTGTTAGGGGAAGGAGACCTTGCACTCTAAACCCATTCTAACTATGTCAGGCAGATTTTACTGAAAAGCCCCAAGTGGGAAGATTTAAATATCTTCTGATACTAGTATGTCAGCTAGCAGGGTGTCCAGAAGTGTTCCAGACTGTTTCAGCAACTGCTGAATCAGTTATTAAGGTATGTTTGGAACTGTTATGTGTTCAACAAGTGAATTTTTTTTGACCCATCTAGCAGGGAAACGTTTGCAGGGAATTAATGGACGATACTTAAGAAAGAAAGTTGCGTACCCAACCACATTCCACAACTATCACACAGAATGGGCGATACTTAAGAACAAAATGGATTGCCTGCACTGGGAGTGTTTGCAAGGGGGTCGTTTCCCCAGCGGCTGGAGCTTATCGCAAGGTGAGGGGACTTTTCCAAACTTTGGCAAGAGGGGGCGGAGGCTGGGCTCGCTTTCTTCTCCACTTGGCGTTTGGTGAGGATGGTCGTGCCTGCAGTGAGTGCCAGTTTTGCTCCAGGAAAACTGCTACACCAAGACGTCTCTGCTGGCTCGCTCCAGAGCACTGCTGCACTGTGATGTCTCTGCTGGAGTCCCGCTGCGGCACAGAGCGCAGCATTATGCTGTAACTGATTGCTGCTGGGAGCTACTCACCTCTGCCGCTCTCTGTCACCAGCCTGGGTTTCTGCTGAACGTGGGCCGGCGCCAGGGTCTACTTGTCTCTGCTGTTTGTGCCTTCCTCTGGCCCCTCGGTGGGTGATACTGAGGTCCATTGCTCCCCAGTAAACCCTGCCTGCCTGCGCTGCTTGCTGCCCACTGCCGAGGTTGGTGCAGACAGGCTGCTGCCCCGGGAGTTCACACTGGGAACGATCTCCCCTCTCCCTCTCGCCCCAGCTGCCATTGCCATGCGGAGAGGTCGCTGAGCTCATGCCACAACGCCCCCTGCAGCCACGGGGGAGTCCCTGCAGCCTCTCTGCCTCAACAGAGAATCGTCCAATGACAGAGAAAGGACTGTGACTGGGTTTGTCTGTTCTCTTATTGTCGCCATTTGTCTGTTTTATTATATATATAGATATATAATCTTAGTAAAGAACTGTTATTCCTTTTACCATATCTTTGCCTGACAGCCCTGTAATTTCAAGGGCATAGTAATTCAGAGGAGGGAAGGGGGTCATCATCTCTATCCCAGAAAGGTTTCCCGCCTTCCTTGGCAGACACCTGTCTTTCAAACCAGAACAGGAACAAATAATTCCAAGATATGGGACTGTAGAAGCAACAGGCTCAGATGAGGGAACTCACTTTGCAGGAAAGATCTTTTGAGGAATTATGGCTGCTTTAGAAATGCAATGGGATCTCCATACACCCTGGCACCCCCAAAGCTTGGCTTGGGTAGAAAGAATAAATGGAGAAATAAAGAAATAACTTTAGAGTCCGGTGATAGAAACCAAGACAGGTTTTGCCATTAGTTTTGACAAAAATAAGAGCCAGACTCAGGGGAGATATTCAGTTATCTCCATTTGAATTGATGTTTAGAATTTGTCACCCTAGTAATTCTCAGCCTATTGGAGGGGTAGAGATAAGCGGTGTGTATTTAAAACAATATGTGACCAGGATACTGTCTCTCGTGAAACCTCTTCAATAGGAAGCTCAGCTGGCACAGACCCTGCCTTCAGACTTGTGGTCCACAACATCCAACCAGGAGATTGGGTCCTAGAGTTAAGGAGTGGAAAGAAGCACCACAGGTGCGGAAGTGGCGTGGATCATTCCAAGTGTTACTGACCACAGAAACAGCCTCTAGACAGCTGAACACGGGTGGACCCCTCAGACCCTGGTCAAGGTCTCTAAAGCCCCGGAGATCTGGACATCTTGGCTGGAGGAGAAGGATGGGAAGCTGTGACTGCCACTTTGCAGGAGTGGACCAGAGCAGCAGGCAGTACGTCGACATTGGGGAAAGCCCCGTGTGCCTACCCACAGACTGCCTGCTGAAATAGTCTATATGGGCATCCTTCCTTTCAGATCTCCAGTCACTAGGGTCACTCCTTGCTGTCATTGTTTCAAGTTATGTGATTTCTGTGCCTTCACTCACCACAGACGGTGCAGAAGACAACGTGAGAATTAGACTAGGTAATTAGATTACACTACTAGAATGTTTTCCTTGATAATTAGATTACACTATTAGAATGTTTTCCTTGATAATTCTAGTTTTATATTGTCAGCTAGGTTTGTGCCACAGGTGGGAGAATCAATTTGTAGCCTTAGGAGAAGAAGTAGCAAAAGTTTTTAACTTTAGCAATTGTTGGGTCTGCGGAGGGCCAGAAGAATCTGAAGACTGGACATGGGTGGCTAGCCCAGTTGAACCGAAATGGTGGGTCAGCAGCCTGAGTGAGGTACATAATGGGATGGGATTTTGGGACAAAGAAGGAAGTCCATGGGGACTTCATTCTTCTGAAAAAGGCATGTATTGCCTAAATAGGACAGGGGGTGTACATATGGAAAAAAGTGTTTGTGAATGGACTTTGAGTTTAGACTGTTAGACCCTCAATTGCTCTCCTTATGATTGTTCTAAATATTGAGGCAGATAGAATCAAATGCATGTTAATCTCACTAATGGTACCTGGATAAGGTGTTCATATCACACTTACCAAAGATTTATGTTATATAGGTGTCCTGGAGTGATCTATTATGATAATTTATTCCATGATCCTCTGCTTATGCCCAGGGAGTTGTTGTTTTCCCATTCTGCACACCTTTTTCCCCCTTTCCTGGCTTGGGAGTGTCACATGACCCTGGCCAAGATAATTCCGGGTTTGGGGGGACCAAAATGGTGCTCGCTCTCTTCTGGTGTGGGGGACTGGGATGTCAGTGGCACTCTTCCAGTTCAGGAGAGGCTGGGAAAAGGCTCCCTCTCTTTTCTGGATTGGGAGGCAGGAAACCTTGCCTGTTCTTCCGGTTCTGGGTTCGGAGACGTTGGAGGTGTGTCAGGGAGAGAGAGAACAGAGCTGTTTGGTATTCTGCCAGACTCTGCCGTGCTCTGTCTTCATGTGCCCTGCGGTGGCCTGCTGCATCCTGCTGTGCTCTGCTGTGGCCAGAGAGAGGACTGAGAGGGGGCGGCTGTGCCCAGTCCCAAGCCCTGAGAAGCTGAGCTGGGGAGAGAAGGCACACTGGGCAGCTCCAGCCCAGCTGTTTTTGATTTCACCTGCTGCAATTGCCCTTGGGAGGGAGAAAATCAACATCGGGTAGCCGCTGGAATTTTTTTCTCTCTGCTGCAGGACTTCTCCATGGGGGCGGGGGCAGTGTCTACTGCCCCCTCCACGTGGAGGGCCACCATCTTTGGACCATGTATTGGAAGGGGAGCATTCCTCCTACACTGCTTCCACACTCTGGACACTTTTTTGGGGGTTTTGTTTCTGTGTGTGGGAGGGGAAGTGGGTTCTGAGGGTTTAGTGCTCAACAGATATTTATCTTTTGTTTTCCCTTGCCTGGTGGGCAGGTATTCTTTGTTAATAAACGGTTTAATTTTTTTTTTGCTTCACTTTTGTCTATTGGTATTCATTTCCTATTGGTGCAAAAGAGGTTTTTGGAACCGTTTTTGAAGAGAAAATATCAGTCCAAAGGGTCTCTCTCCTAAATTGGTCTCAAAACCAAGAAAATAGAGTATATTAAACCATTGTTCTTTTGGGCTACCACAAGTTCAGGGAAATCAGTTAGGAATCAAAGTATATGATAATTTGAGAAAAGCAGTCAATCGATGCATCCCTGGCTGGAGGGGGCACCCAAAATTGGGGAAAAGATGAATGGCCACCACAACAAATTACACAACACTATGGACCAAACACTTAGAACCCTAATGAATTAGTATCAGGTGCCAGAGAACCCATTTATAATTTGAATTGGATAATTAGATTACAGGCTGTCTTTGAAATAATAACTAACCAAACAGCTACAGCTCTTGACCTTCTTGGTGACCAATCCACTCAAATGAGGAATGCCATATTTCAACATCAGATGGTGTTAGTTTATCTATTAGCAGAAGAAGAGGGAGTTTGTGGAAAATTAAATGGACTCAAATTGCTGTTTGCAAATAGACAACAATGGAAATGCGGTAAAACAAATAACAAAGGAAATAAGAAAGTTAACTCATGTACCGGTCCAAATGTGGAAAGGATGGGAATGCGACACATTTTCATGGTTACCTGGCAGACTATGGGTTAAACAAATGCTATTTTTCCTCTCAGGTGCTATAGCATGATACCTTGCTTAGTGCAGCTCATTCAGCATGTGATTAAGGGGAAGGAGGTAGTAGCCATGCCTACTGATCCTGAAATTACTACAAAAGGACAGAGAATGATGTCACTGAAAATAATTGCAAAACCAATGAAGACCCAGGAACAAAAGATTAAATTGATGGTAATTAAGGTTTGTAAAGACAATTATTGAGAAAATAAAAAGAGAAGAAATTAAAAAGAATAAGATGAATATGTCTTTACAAACAGACTGTGTCAATCTGCTTGTAGATAGGGCTAGGAACCTATAGATAGTGAAGTAACAGAAGAAACTATTAGTTCTAGAAAGTGTTACTAATCAACATGGACTGTTGCTTAGCCAAGGCCATGTTAAATTCCTGAACCTAGAGAAAAAGAACAAAGACTTAATATATCGCTTTTCCTGCCCTTGCCTGGATTCAGCTGGGCTCGTGATCTCCTGGGTTCTCAGTGCACAGAAGCAGTTTGACCACTCTCTCACAACAGGCAGCTTCTTTAAGGTAGCAGCGAGGGCAAGAGGACGAAAGAATTGGACTTCTGTAACTTTTATTCCAAGTTTTATTTGTCTCTGCCGACGAGGCAGGGCGAACAAAGCTTGAAGGGGAGTTGACAGAAAAGACCCCTATCTGCTCTCTCTCTGCTGCTTTAAGGGGTAGGGATAACAGAGTGTAACCAATGAGCTTAGAGATACATGAGAGGAAACCAATGGAGCATCTTCAGAAGAAGAACAAATTCAAACTGACTAATGACAATACAGTTAGAGAGAACTTCAAACCAAGCTGACCTGTTACAAAGCTTAAGACTCTGTGACGGAGGAGAAAGTATAAAGTAAATGCATGTAGCTATGCTGCTGATTCCTCCTTTGCTCCGCCTTCAGGGACAGAGTCCTGCAAGGGAATGTTCATCCATTCTGAGCCCCCCTCACAGGGCCCAGACTGCACCATGGCTACATTAATAGAATTATAAATAGTTTTTTTCCTTTCTCTTATATAACACAAAGGGGGTGCATATTAGAGGGGGGCATAGAGTAGCTGATTTGGAAAGTCTATACCTTCCAAGTACCTCAGCCAATGGGGAAAAGGAACAGGGTGATGCAGCCGGGAACTTAGGTTTAAGAGGGGGTTAAGTCCCCCAAAAATCTGAGAGACCCCATGGGAAATGCGCATGGCCTCTCCCTTTATTCATATAAAGTTATGGGACTCCTCTCTGGACATAAATCTCTTGTGGTGTGAATTTTTCTGGACAGTTCCAACTCGAGATATTCTGTGATTCTGTGATTTATTTTTTTTACTGGTAAGGAGTGCTCTAAATCCTGCATATTTTAGTTAAAAAAAAAAAATCAAGAGATGAGATTCATCAAGGATGCATCTCTAAAAGTGGCTTCTGCACCTTTCTCTGCAGGGGAGCAAGGGCTGTTAACTGAGCCAATGACACTTTTTAATATGCCTTATTTTCCTAAAGTACCAGAAGCTGTATTTTTTCATATCTGGGCTTCTCTATTTTTTGAAGCCATGTCCAGACAAATCGTTTTTTGAAGCCATGTCCCAACAGGTGTAATATTGCTTTGGCTGAGCAAGAGAGAACACATCGTTTAAATAAATTCCTGAGCCTCCTTCCCTGAAGTGCGTCAAGTGGAGAAGGACAGACCACGGTCATGGCAAGATTTTTCATGGAAAACGTAGGGGGACGGTACGGGGGGAGAGGCGTTAGGTGGGGGGGGAGAGGGGAAAGATATAAAACCGCCGGGTGAAGATTCCTCTGCCCTTGTCTCAGACAACCTGGCATCGGCAAGCACCCAGGCACGCTCACGCATATACAAGACACACGTCGCACTGCCTGCCAAACCTCCTCCTCTCGTCGGGAAGGGCGCAATCCAATGGCATCCCCCACCCTCCTCCCAACAGAGCTATTTGAAAACTTCAGGCATAGGGCTCGGTAGCAACAGTGACGAGATAACCAGGCAAAGGAGGAGGGCAAAGGAGGGATCATAGTAACAAGAGAACGGGTAAAACCCCCCAAGGCTGTTGCAAAACGGCTGTAACTGCATCAGCGGGGAGACCCGAGACGGAAAGGACGGGTCAGGGGGCGGAAGAGTTGGGGGCGGTGTCGGAGCTCAAGGCTCGGCGGCGGCTGCAGTGGTGGTCCCTGCCCCGCCTGGCGCTGACGGCACAGCCGGGGCCGGCGTTCCGCGGAGGCGAGCGGAGCGGATCGGACCCGCGAGCTGAGGCGAGGCAGCGCCGCAGGAAGTCGGCACCAGAGAGGGGTGGTACGTGGGTGGCCGCGGCGGAGCGGCCCCGCCCGTCCCGACGTCCGCAGGGGCCGCCCACGGAGAGCCGCCGGCGATGCACCCCGTGTTGCTGCTGATGGTGCTGCCCGGCTCCTGCTGCCCCTTCGAGGGACTCGTCCCGCTGTCCCGGGTGGGGGCGGGCTCGCTGTCCGACGCGGCCGCCGGCCTTTCGCCGCCGCCTCTCCGCCCGGCCGCGCCGCCGCGCCGCCGCCCGCACCCCCCGGGCGTGCTGCCCGCCCGCCTGCTGCTCGGGCTGGGGCTGCTGCAGACCGGCCTGGGCTGCGCCCTGGTGGCGCTGAGCTTCGGGGCTCTGTGGCTGAGCAGCGCTCCGCAGGTGAAGAACGCGTGTCCCCTCGGGGCTGGCTCCTCGGTAAGTAACGGCCGCGGGCCGGGACACGCCATGCTGTGGTCCAGCCGGGCGTGCGCGAGACCTGCGGTGTTGGCTGTGCCCGAGTGATGCGTGATCCCGCTCCTCGGCGATCCCTTGGAAACAGGCTGTTGGTGACAGCTTTTTGCCAACAGTTTTGAAGGATGTCTGCACGACCCCAACGGGATAAGAAATGTAGAGACAAACAAATAGGAAATTTATTTCCTGACGTGCATTTTTGCAAAAAAAGTAAGGGTACTCGGTTATTTTCCACAATCAGAAGCGAGATTGTCAAAAGTCGTGTATGTAGATGTTGCATGTTGCTTTTGTGCTTTGTACCTTTACTCGTAGGCATAACGTAGAGATAAATCAGCGATGTTCCTGGGGAAGAAAATGGACTTACGACCGTTTTGTAATGAGTATGAGAGAAGTTATTCCATCTCCTGTTGGGCCCTACTTTAAACCACAGCGTTATAAATACGGAATATATATGACGGTTTGTGTTGCAGAAGCTAGACGGTAGTAAGCAGAAATTAATAGGGGAAGGAGAGAGATTGATTGGTCCCAGTTTGTAGGCCCTCTAGCAATTAGCAGGTCGTGTTCTGGGCGGGAACGCTCAGCTCCTTCTGCCTGTGTGAACAGCATCAGTGTACCACTCAGTTTAAATATTTAAATTACATTACCACTGTTGTTCGCAACGTGTGGAAATGTGCTCAATGCAGTAGTTCGGGGATCAAGTAGTTATTATTTGTCTGTATAAGACAATGTTCATCCCTGAAAGTACACAGTCTTTGAGGGGTGAGGGAAAATCCAGACCATCAAAATATCTATGTTTGGTATCCCTCTTGTGAGCATTCATCTTTTTTTTTTCTTACTCCAGGTTGAAAGAAGTTTAAATATAAGTAAGCTGTGGACTTTCTTTGAATTCTGCACACAGAACCATGCTTGTGCTTTTAAAATGCGTTAAAATTACACATGTAAGATAGAAGTATTCGGTATCTTTAATAATCAATAGGGGTGTTGATTTTGTTTGAGTTTTTTTAATATTATTTCAGAAACAACAGTACACTCAGAAAAGTTATCGAAATACCTTTTGGGTGTAATAATGTAAGTGAAAATTTTAGCCCAGAAGCAGCCTGGAAAAGTAGAAGCCATTAAAAGCTGGCATTGATGTGTCTGGTCTGGTGGTTTTTGGTTTGGTTTTCTTTTCAGTATGGATGTGACATGCTGACTTGCGAGGGGCAAGTCAGGTAAACTTTAAGAAAGACTTTCTTTTCATATCTTAAACTTTAACAAATGTTACGAAATGAATTTGTTGTCCTTAAGGAAAGAAGCGATTCTCATCAGTATTGATGTCCTTTGTTATAAAATCATGTGTCTGTTTTGCAGTCAGAGAATTCAAAAAATACTTTGTTATGAAACCGCAGAGTTATGTGTGTGGTTTTGCAACACCAGTGATGATATCAGTAGGTGTTTCGGCCAAGTCATACATGCATGTTACGCTAGATGAGGTTGATCATGTCGAGTGGATGAAGTTACAGAAGGGATTTAATAAAAATACTAGTGAATGACTTCCTGCTTGTTCCAGTCTTCGTTTTTCTTTTTAGGGTAGGAGCTTGTTGTCAGTTGGCTTAGTCTAATGAGTTAAAAGTGTATCTGCTGATTTACGGGACATGCTGAAAAACTGATTTGCCTATCTTTATAGGGTTCCCATTCTTCTGTGAGAGGGTATTTGAGTATGCTGTTAGTTTCAGTTCTACAGCAGTTCTTTCTCGTTCCTTAACTGTTTTGCCCTCTAAGGTAAAGAAAGAATCATAGGGTTCGGTTCTGTGGTTCAGCAAATTTGGTCTAACAACTGCTGTTGCAAAAGGATATGCTTTTACTTTATCTTCTTCCTCATGGTGACACCGGCATTCATCAGGTTAAGTAGCAAATCATTTCAAGGAGATAGTGCTGGTGCTCTTTATTGATTTTTGTAGGGTTCAATGCTGTGGGGTTTAGTTCACCGGAATGGTCAGAAGAGGGCCACAGTCAGCAAAAGGGAAGAAAGAGGTAGGCACTTAATGAAGTGCTGAGACGGTGATCGAGGTTGGGGAGGAGAGAGACGGGTTTTAGATTTGCTTAGCCATGTTGCGGAGAACAAGTACTCAGCTGGCTGAAAGCAAATATTTAAGGCAAACGTGGAGGTTGGAGTTGCTGACATACGACTTTCCCCATACACGTTTTCTGGGAGGAAAAAATAAGAAAAGAAGAGATTTAAATTTGTTTGTGTTATTTCACAGGATGCTCTTAGGAGTGAAGAACCTCATCAGCGCAGGTATTCTCTTCTTTAAAGTGCATCTTTGTATCTTCCCAGCATTGCAAAGTACCATTCATAAGACCAGTAATAAAAACCAGTAAATGCATTTTGTGGACCATTGTTTGCTTGTTGGTGACACTGTATTTTTTGATGTTGTAGGCAATCTTATGTGGAATCTTAGGGTTAACAACATGGAAGAGGCCGATGATGCTTTTGGTAAGTATGGATTAAAGTTTGTAAGGAAATTATTTTTAAAAGGACCCTGATTTATTAGGCATTGGTAAAAAAAAATCTCTTTCTCCTTGAAAAAAATAATATTGAGTCATTCTTTTAAAATTGTAGAATCATAATTATTGAAAGGCGAGTCAAAGAACATTATAACCCATACTCTTTCCTGCATGGATGAAGTCCCCAGTAAGGGCAAGAATGGACCATGTCTGGAAGAATTGTTAATGTTGTTTACAGGGCACATTTTATGTTTTCGTATGTATCAGAAAGTGTTGGCTTAGAATAAATAATTTAGGTCTCTGAGGCAGTGCTGCTTAAACTGAAATGAAGGAGATGGTTTTAAATCTTTGCTTAGTTGTAGTGTTTTAGTTTTTGACAATGTGTTTGAGTGCTAAACTAACACCTTACAGTAGTTTCCAGTGCTAGATTCATATACAGTTGACATTGCATTGCTGTGAGAGAAGTAAATTGATCTGCAGGGTGGGTAAGCTGTTTCCGCTTGTAAGTGAAATCTGAAGCTCTGTGTCAGATGTCTCAGAGTTGGGATTTGAAAAAAAATTTTGGAGTTGCTTTTGTTTGTGTGTGGGTTTGGGCAGTTTTTTTGGTTTGGTTGGTTGATTTGGGTTTTTTTATTTGTGTGGAATTTTTTGTCTTACTGTCACTTCTGAAGACTTTTTCCAGGCCAAAGCAGTTGTTTCATTTTTATGCAGCACTTCTTTGGACTCCACATGGATATCAGGGGGGAGTACCAAGGGCTAGATGTGTGAGCTGAGATTCATCAAGGCTGAAAGAGAACTTTGGGACCATCAAGTCCAACTGTCAATCCTGCACTGCCCTAAACCCCTAAACCACATCACCCAGTGTTGCATCCAGATGCCTCTTGAACACCTCCACCTCCTCCTTGGGCAACCTATTCCCATGCATGACCACCCTAACCGTGAAAAAAAAATTTTCTAATAACTAATCTGAATCTCCCTTGTCTCAGCTTAAGGCCAATTTCCTCTTGGCCTCCCACTGCAGGCACAGTAGCAGAGACTGGCCTCCACCTCCCTACAACCTCCTTTCAGGGAGTCACAAAAAGCAATGAGGTTCCCCCTGCGCCCTCTCTACTTGAGACTGTACAAACCCAGCTCCCTCATCTGTCCTCATAAGACATGTTCTTTAGTCCTTTCATGAGCCGTGTTGCCCTTTGCTGGACATGCTCCAGCACCTCAATGTCCTTTTTAAAGTGAGGGGCCCATAACCGAACACAGTCTTGAGGTGTAGCCTCACCAGTGCCAAGTACAGGGTTATGATCACTGCCCTGGTTCTTCTGGCTGTATTATTCTTCATGCAGGCCAAGTTGCCATTGGCCTTTTTGGCCACCTGAGCACACTGCTGGCTCATGTTCAGCTAGCTGTCAGCCAGCACTCCCAACATCCATTGTTGTTTCTCACTGTGCATTGGTTAACACAGGCAGAACAAAGCAAGTTTTTTAGGAGTTCTGTGGATACAGACAGGAGCCTGGTGTTGGAGACTCCCAGTCTGGAAGGGCCATATTTTCATCAAAATAAATGTACATGCCATCATCCTAAAACTGCCTAAGGCTTGTGCAGTGCTCCTGTTTCTGTATTGCCTGTGTTCTGTGCTGTTTCTATAGCACGTTGTTGCTGTAGTTTCCTTCTGTGTGTTACTGGTCTTTCACTCTTTAATATTCTCCTTTGTATAAACTTTATGAGACTTTCCTAATTTTATGTAAATTACTTAAAAACTCTTCCTGATCCTTTCTTTTATATCAAATTATCTTTAGGATGGTCACATACTGAAGGAGATTGCTGTGGGATATTGTGCAATAGATGGGAAAGTTTCTTACATGAAATTGATTAAAGCCCTGAGCAGCCTGCCATAATTTCATAGCTGACCGTGCTTTTGAGCAAGAGAATACACAAGAGTCCTCCTGAGCTCTCTTGTAGCCACAATTACTGTATGATTATGTGATTCTACAAAACCGTTCAGGTTTTTTTTCTTATTTGTATGTATATTCTATAGAGGTTTGATTTTTGATAGCCAGATTAGATCAGCCTTGATGCTGGGAAGCATTTCTTTACTGAAAGAGTGGTTAAACCCTGGAACAGGCTCTTAGAGAGGTGGTTGATGCCCCAAGCTGTCAGTGTTTAAGAGGCACTTAATACTGGGTTTTAATTTTTGGTGAGCCCTGAAGCAGTCAGGCAGTTGAACTGGATAATTGTTGTAGGTCTCTTCCAACTGAAATATTCTACTCTATGGGAAAAAAAAGGAAAAAGGAAATTAGTGTTAAACTCTTCATGAGGGTAAGGAAATCATGCCTTAAACTAGCTACAGTCTAAGGACAGATTGTTAGTTTCTGTGCATATTATGCATATTTATGTTGGGTTAAATATATAATATGTCTACACTCTAGTAGCTTGACCATTTTCTCTAGGGAGTTGTGGAGGGTTACATTAATTGTAAAAGCAAGCTTCCTAAATGTCTCAGCAATGAGATTTGTTACACCATAATGACTTAGAATTACGACATTCCTAAGTAAAACTATAAAACTCATTCAGAACTAAAACATATCCTTTCTTCAGTTGTGACTGTCCTCACCTTTTAACTCCTTATGTAAGGCCTTAGCACTCTTATTGATAGTTTCTTGCTATCTGTGTTTGGTTTTTTTGTGAAGGGTCAGGCTGTCCTATGGCTGCCACTTCAGTCCAAGGCCATGGAGAAAAACAACCAAATTGTTGGATTTTTCTGTGATAGCAAGGCTCTGGTGGTGCTGATGCTTGGAGAAAACACAGGACTGCAATGCTGAGAGAAAGGAGCTGGGGATGGGCTGTGGTGTTTCAGCCACACCTGTTTTTCTCTTGGAGGGGAGAAAGGAAGGGAAACACACCTGGTTACAGGTGTGGTGGACCTTTAGTCGCACCATCTGTGAAAGTAAACCAGCCTTGAAGAGGGATGGCTGTGGCAAGACCTGTTAGTAAATAAAATCGAGAGCCATATTTGGGTTTTGCCGCACATGCTGTATTACAGGTCTATTAACAGTGTGGGACAATACTAGATAAATAATATATCTGAGAGACAGGATGCGGCAAGGCAAAATTGAACTACAGTCATATCTTTTCAAGGACATTTCAGCAAGGGAGGCTTAGCCTTGAGCAGTACAGCTTCTGAGAAGCCTTAGCTCTGACATCTTTGGTTTTAGGAGCTTGAGGTTTTAGGTGTTTGAGGCATTTCTGTTCTGAATATCAGTTGTCAATCAGCTTTGGAAATCAGCTTGCAATGCTCATGCTTTGAAGCTGATTTTTCTTCAAGTAGTGCTGGGTTAACGCTGGACTTGATGATCTTGGAGATCTTAATGATTCTGTTTCTTTTTCAGGACTGTCCAAATGTATTTAACGGGGAAAAGGAAACTCACCACCACCACCACTTACCCCTGCAAGTTATTTGGGTATTGACGCTGAACTGCTCTGGGCTTAATGTTGCCTTCCATGCATAGAATGTGGTTCCTTCCTCTCTACTCCTAAATTCCTTCTTTCACACAGCTTTAAATCTTATTTTTAACTGAAGGAACCTAAATTCTTTCAGAAAGTACACCAGTTCTCCATTGTTAGTTTGACTAACAGAATATTGTGTGTTCTGAGGGCAGCTCATATCTTCAACAGGTCATGCTTGCTGTTATAGCCTCTATTCTCACTCATATGCCAGTTTGGACTAGTTTGAGTTTATGTTGTATTCCCAGGTGTTGCCAGGAGCTGTACATGCTTTGCTGAATGCAGAAGCCCTTAGCTAGTGAAGCATCCTGTCCTTTCAGTTGTGTACAAATTAGTTGCAGTCCTATGGAGTATGCTTTTTAGGGGACTCTCTGGTTGTGTTTATTTCTGGTTTTGAGTTTCTTTCACCAACTGAAACAAGACTTTCAAGTTAAGCATCTCTCTGGTATCTGCTTGGTGCTCGGGTTCTGCTGCTGAGGAAGAGACTTAGCTGTGATTGAATGAAAGGGAAAAGAGTGCCAGCATCCAACAAGACACCAGTCTGTTGTGCTGTGTAGAGTTTAACTGCTGCAGCTGCAAGTACTGGGGAGCAGTTTGCTACCTGCAAAATTGATGTGATCAAGAAATCAACAGAACACATGCAGACTGGTTGAATGTGACTCAGGCTTTCAGCTACATCAAGTGCTTTATGCTTCTGTTGTTAGCTAGTGTGACGTTTTGTGTTCCTATATGTCATCAGTTTTCATGTAAAGCTTTGAGGGGTTTGACAGACAAGTCAAAGTTGCATGTGCAACATGAGTTGTTCAGTCTGGATTCTTCTCATATTTTACAGTGTAGTAATGTAAGGATTTGAAATTTTTATTAGAAATGCACTTTTTTAAAATTCAAAAGTGTTAATATTTTTGGTTTATGACAAATACTTAAAATCTTACTTAGAAAACAGAAAAGTTTAAGGAATTAAGCCTTTACTTATAACCTTGAAAATTTTTGAAGAATTTATTTTTAGTAAACCGTGTATTTAATTGAAAAATTTTATTAAAAAAAATGTCCCAGAAGACTTGTAAGTGAAGATTTCTTAAGGCTGACTACTGCTATGATATCTGCACCGTGACAGATTTGCATGAATTTAAGCAAAATTTAACGTATAGACCAAGATACTTAGTTCCGGTGATGTTCTTCAATTTTAGCTCTGCTAGTAATGTTGTAAAGCACTGTGAACAGAAGCTGTATATCGTGTCCCTAATCCTGAAAAACAGTCTCTCCCTATTCATGTGCTGTATAAGAAGCGGTCATTTGATTTGCGAGAATTACTGTAGTGGTACCTTTTTTCTCTGGATTTTAGAAGTAAAATAGCTTGATGTTAGTCTCTTTGCTCACGTGCAGGACTCCAGCATTAAGTCAATAAGTGGTAACTATGCAGAAAGTTTTAAAGTCAGTATAAGCAAATAGGAAGAAATATGCTTATGAGTATGAGAGTATGAAAAGCCATTAGAGGCTTACAGCCATTTTTATGCTGCAAAAGCTTTTCTCTCTTACATATACATGGGGTGTTTTAGTGCTGCATTTGAAATATGTGACTTTTTTATTAAATGAATTAATTTGTCTTTTACTTGTGGGGTTTTTTTTGTTGACAGTTGTGTTGTGGGCCTCCATATGGTACAATAAATAGCTCTTAACAACTGTCAGAAATCTAGTAAGGTCCCATGAGTTTTAATTATTGCTATTGCGGCTGTGCATGTGGACAACTAATTGAATAAAATTGAAATAAATTGAAATTGAATAAACTGACTTACATTTTCTACAAGATATTTATAAAGTACATATGTAGGTTGTAAATGGATATGAGAGTTGATGATTGTGAAATGAATATTTTTCTTTCATTTAAGTGCTTGCTTGGGCATCAATCCTGTGTGTGCATATTCAGGTGAAAGCAATTCCTCTCTGGCATTAGACAATTGCTTCAGTGGCAGCAGCAGCAGCAGGACAACAAACAGTTTCCCGACGTGGAATGAAAGCTAGTGTCAGAGCTTTAGTATGCAGATTTTTGCTTTCTTGGAGTCCTCAAAGGCCATGATGATATTTTTTTACCTGGAAGAGATCATCCATGCAAGACATTAGCAAATAGAAATGGCATATACTTTGCTTTCATGTAGTTTAGTTCATATAAAGGTTCCTCGTGACTTTCTGCAGCTGTTCACGGTCCATTTGTATCTAATGCTCTGAAGATGAAGCTGTGAACCAAACTAAAGCCATAATTTGAGTTGTTTCCATTTTCGTAACTGCAATTCAGACCAGTTAGCTCTGTTTTGGCTTTTAAAATACTGTGTTGGCCTGTATCTACTTTTTCTAAATTGGGGAGTACTTCTGTGAGTAGAATCTTCTGTCACTGGGATAAAGTGTAACACCTGTTTTTACCTGTAGATGCATAGTGATGGAGAAGATATTTAAATTTGCATCTGCAGAATATAACTGACAAAATAAGCTGACAGAATACATTTGATTGGACACTGGGCGACTGAATGACTGGGCACAGAGGGTTGTGATCAGTGGCAGAAGCTGAGCCAGCTGAGGGCCAGTCAGCAGTGTGGAGCGTGAGGGGTGGAAACTGAGGCCAGTACTACTTAAGTGAGTGGTCTGTACAGTGGATTGGAGTGTGCTGTCAGCAAGTTCACAGGTGATGCAAAACTGGTAGGAATGGCTGATACACTAGAGGTTGCCATTCAGAAGGACATGGACAGGCTTAAGAAGTGCATGGAGAGGAATCTCCTGAAGTTCAGCAATGGGGAATGCAAAGTCCTGCCTGTGCAGGGAAATGACCCCAGTACACAATAAGGGAGCAACTTTCTGGAAAGCAGCTCTGCAGAGAAAAACCTGGAGATCCTGGTGGATAAAAAGCTGTCCATGAGACAGCGAAGTACTCTTGTGGCAAAGAAGACTAGTGGTGTCCTGGGCTGGATTAGGCAGAGACTTGCCAATAGGTCAAGGGACCTGATCCTTCCCACACCTGGAGAGGTGCAAGAGCTGTGGTTGTTCAGCCTGGAGAAGAGAAGGACCAGTGGGAATCTTCGGCATCTCTAGAAATAGCTGATGGGAGGGAACGAAGAATACGAAGCTAGACCTTTCTCAGCAGTGCTCACTGTCAGGACAAGAGAGGTTGTGAGCACAGCAGAGGAAGTAGGCATTTCCATCTAACACAAAAGATGACAGTTCTGTCATGGTCAAAAATTGGTGTAAGTTACCTGTATAAACAGTCTAAGCCAACTGCACATTGTATTTACAGCCTGCTGTTGATCATAAAATCATAGAATGGTCTGGGTTGGAAGGGATCTTACAGTTCCAACCCCCCTGTTGTGAAACCATGAACCTGCTTGAGCAGGAGATTGGATTTAGACAGTCTCAATCTCAGTGATTGTGTAAAAATGCTAATCAGTCTTGGAACAGAAAGAAACTGGATTTTTTCTCTTGACAGTCAAGTACAACGTATTTTCTTGTCCACTGTCAGATACGTGGTAGAGAATTTTATGGTTATGGTTCAGACCATGGTAGTGTTTTACATTGTATTTGAGGAATTATTCTTATCTTCTGCTTATTAGGCAGGACTGTCTGAATATTAGATTATGTAGTCAAAAATACACTGTATATACCTGTAATAAAAGAAAGATAAAGATTACACTTACATATGGTAGAATTTATTATAACATAAATGTAGAAATTATCATCCTTGTTTCACGTATTTATAATAATGTTCCTTCTCTTCCTCTTTGTTCTTTGATTTATAGCACGTTTCTTTAGAAAAATATGTGTGATTTTTTTCCCAAAATTTTGGATTAGAAGTCTAGATTTTAAGTGTAACTTTTTGTATAGCTGTATACTAAATTTTTTCTATTGCAGCTTCTGTACCAAAGGAGACAATTTAAATGTGAATTTGCTGCCCTTTTTTTTTTTAGGCTTTCTTTACTTTGGCCACATAACTTCTTTTCTCCATTTCTTCATCAGTTGAAAAAGGGCAGATACACCTCTTGTTTTTCTTAACATCGTTTCATTAAATTTGCTATAAAGATGTTTTATGTTGAAACAGCTTCTATTTCACTTACAAAACTGGCTAATTCCTAGTTGTCAGTGCCCCATGTTGAACCTAGTTGAAAAGTTTTCTTTATTTGAAGTACCTATGTCTACCAAATTTCTTCTTCTCAAAGTAGTTTCGTCAAAAGAGTAACTGAGATTATCTAGATAAAAGCATTACGAACAGTATTGATTTATTTGAGTGCTGAGCAGGGAGTTAATTAAAAAAAAATAATTTGATTCTGTGTTTGTGTGGAAAAACAAATGACACTCAGAATGCTTACTAAAACTAAAAACTTCTTAATCTGTGATTTCATGATTAGTACAAAGCTAGGACAAAATACTCTTCATAATTTATAAATTGTTTTGTTCTTACTATGTCTAATACAAAATAGTCCCAGTCCTCCTCAGAGATTTACTAATAACTACTTCAATTATTGAAGTTTTTGAGGTTAAAATCTATCTTATGAGATAATGTTATGGTCCAACTAGTAATTGAAGAATTGAGCCTGCGCTGTAAGGCTCTTTGGCTGTTGTCCATTCATGGGTGATTATTTCCCTGAACCTCAGAAAATGGGAACATAATACGTGCAACAGCGGTGATGTATTTCTGGTTCAGATTCCAGGTAGCTAACCATGGTACATCAGCTGAATTTATTTGGAAGGCATTGGTGTTCTTTGTACATATTTAGGAAGTCCTTGTTGCTGGATCTCCTGTAAAGCTATCTGTAGCAGAACTGAACCCATATCCCTTATGGTGTCCTTCTCTTCTTCTGTTTTTTTGTCATGTCCTGCTTTGTAATTTGGAGCATTTTGATACAAAGAAATCTGAGTAAGCAGGTTGTTAGTAACAAGGATTCTTTAGGACATTAAGAATCTGATACTTGCTTTGTAGGATTGGATGCTTAAAGGAGGAATCTTATTTTTATTTGTCTCTAGAGTAGTAGTCTTACCCATAGTACATTCTCCCAAAGTGCAGAAAAATTGTGCCTGTATAAATAGGAACGGGGAAGGTTCTTTCACATGTTCAAAATCCATGTCCCAAGTCATGTATGCACAGATTGTACAGGCACAGCTGAAAGCAAGAGATCATTTCATCCACTGCTTCTGCTTGTGCTTTTTTTGGGTATTTTATTACTCTTGCCATTGCTGGTTTTGCAGGTGGTTTATAAATCTGAAAGTATTATCTGATTTACAAATGTTCTGGTTGTAGTAGCCAGGAGGAAATAAAATCATATAACTAAAGTCTCTTTAAGTGTCTCCATCCTCACTGAATTGGGACAAATATTTTTCATTTATTTGTGCAGCAAAATAATTCTGGAAGTTCTGTGAAGAGTGAATGTTGGCTTAAGATGTTTCTTCCTCTTCAAGTTTCTTCACTGGTCTGAATGTGTTGAGAGCTAAACTTGGTGGAAGAGTATGACATACAGTGGAAGTTGGTTGACTTGCAGATTATACTTTGCACTTGAGAAAAACCTTTAGTTGCTTGTACTGTTACTACTGGCATTTTCAATAGTTGCATGTATTTCATTGCTGCATAACTAGTGCAGAATAAGGAGAGAGAAGGAGAAGACAAAGATTTTTGGGAATAAGTTAAGACACCTTGGGGCACTGAAGTCATGGATGGTTTTGATAAAGAAGCAGAGTGTCGTTCCCAGCTTCAGTTTGTAAGTGGGATTTGCGCTGTCTTAGGTTCCTTGAGTTGCATTCCTGTTCCCACTGCTGTTAACTTAGTTTTGCTGTTCCAGGCTAACCTGTTTATTCTGCTGTCTATCATCTGTGTTCTGCTGAACTTGGCTGGATTTATGTTGGGATGTCAAGGCATTCAGTTTGTGTCCAGGGTACCTAGACGCCATTTGGTGAGCACGCAGTTTACACCTATTTCTGATTTACACCTATTTCTTCTCATTATGGCACATTGGCTTGCTGTGCTGAGATCACAAAATGTGCTGATGTAGAGTTGCAAGTAATGTAAGAACTACCATAAAGGATTTTTGTAGTAATGTAAGAAATATAAACTGTTGAAAAAGCCTGAGGGTGGGTAATGGTGAGCTACTACAAAGTGTTTGGTCATTATAATCTGTGGGTGGGATTATTCTTCCTGTTTTGCCTCACTTGGTGAGGACCGTTTGTATTGATACCTTACAGCAGAAGCTGTGAGGAAAGAAGTAAGGTAGATCAAGTCATACGGGCTTTTCAGAAACTTCTGCTTGAGGAAGAAGCAATCTGTACAAGACAGGACAGAATGCAGAAGATTATTCTCAAGTGGTTGTCATAAGAAATTGAAGAATCACTATTTATGAACAGGAAACTGGAATAATTGAAATTTAAGGATAGAGTACAGGGTCACTGGGTGATGAATATGATTGTGTGTAAAAGCTTGAAGGACTTCGTAGGTTAATGAAAAAGATCTTTGAATATCTTTCTCTATTTTCATTCATTTATTGCTTCAAGAAAGCTGTTGTTGGTTCCTTGACATTCCAGTAGGTGTATTGCACTGAGAGTCCAAGATTATAAACCCTTGGCAATCTGGATTCACCCAGTATCACTGTACCAAAGCTGCACTGAGAATTAATAATATTCTTCCAGAAGAGGTGCTCAAATGTTGCAGGAGTTTCTGAGCTGTCTGTGGTTGAAAGTGTAGGGTATAGCAAAAAGACACTCCTTGAAATTATGCATTATTTGGTAGGGTGGCTTCTGTGGGTGGAAGAGTGTCAACGCTGTGACTTTAGGGTTTGACAGCTAAAATCCCAATTATTTCTAGATATGGAAACATTGAATTTCTACTTTGAAAACTAAGATGACAAGATTAATTTGAGAGTGAAAGTTACAAATGACAGTGGTGTCCAGATATGGCTAGTAATGATTTGACTGGGTTGAAATTATAGTTGTGGGTTTCATCCCATCCATAGAAATGCAAGAAATATTCATGAACCAAGGAAAATGTGTACACTTCATATAGAGTGGTTTACACATCAGTCTGAGAAATAATTTCTTGGCTGCTATGCTTTGGAAGGAGCATAGATAATAAAATCACTTGGTAATCAGTGGAGCTTTGATTACAACTAAACCGTATTTAAATGTTTTAATGCCTTATCTGTAATGCTTTCTTTCGAATAAGAGGTGTGTGTAGTACAGTTTTATAATGCATGAATCATTGGCATACCAAATTGTTCAAATTCAGTTATATGATCCTGTGTTTCCAGTCTGCTTTGTGGTCACGGGTTTAGTTTAACACATAGGTTCTATATTATGCAGGTAGAAATATTGCATAAAACAATTACGAGTTAAAAAGTGGAGTTTTGTTTCTTAAAGATGGGTATGAATGAAAACAAGAATTGCTTCTGCTGTGAAGAACTTCATCTCACTCAATGCACAGAAGTACAGGTTGTGCTGAAGCTATACCATGTGAAGTCATGCAGTGCTGCTCACCTTCTTCTCAAGGTACCCTGCACATACATTAATAGGAGTGCTTTCATAATGTCCATGCTTGTGCAAGAGTGCAGTGCTGAAGTGACTGCTGTGTTTACTGGGAAAAATTCTGTTGTTTCTCTGGTCTTCCACACTGGTCAGAAGCTCTTGATGGTTCTGTAACATCTGGGGGTTTTTTTTTTGTCTGTGGGTTTTGACAGTGCATTGCTGAGCCAGTAGGCAGTTCTTGCACTTTTTTTGTGTTTTGTGCAACCAAAACTACAGTTGAATCCAGACAAGATTATGTGGGTAAATATGATGTAAATTTTAGCTAATGATTTGGTGCCTTCATGGGTTGTTTGCACTTCTCAGCCTGTCTTGGCTTAGAAACTGCTGAAATAAAACTCTGAGCCAACATCATATTCAAATATAAAAATGCTTTAACATTTCTTTAATGGTGATCATCTTGAATCTGGATTTCCCACAGAAAAGTTAAGAGGAAGGCAGTAATTCTTGGATGAATAGATGGACTATAAATCACATCTGAACTGTATTAAGCTGTTCTGGACCTCTCTGTCAGGACAATCAAGAGGGTAAAACAAGTTTTTGCAAATTACTCCAGTCTTGAAGATTGTGCTGAAGACTTCATCCCATACATTTCTTAGAAGTAATTGTCATGGTCATCCCTGTGTTTTCGGTATTTGTTCTAGGGATTTTAAAAATTATTATTATTTTGACATTTACAAGTACCATGATTTAATTTTTTAATTTCAATAATCTTCATGTTCTTCAGAAAGTTCTCTTAGCTCTTTGTGCCCTGAATGCTCTCACCACTACAGTTTGCTTGATAGCGGCTGCCCTGCATTACTTACAGATATTTACATCAAGAAGATCCTGCATAGTAAGTGAGCACAAGGCATTGCCTGGTATAAACAGTGGTACTAACACTATTACTAGATTACACAGATCGACAATATTTATAGCTGAAGAGGGTTTTAACAGAAATTTTGTTTGATTAGGATGAATCTCAGATTGAAGACCAAGATCACAGTTTGGATCCTGTTGATTTTATCCCACCCGTCCCACCTCCCTCCTATTTTGCAACTTTTAATTCTTGTACTCCACAAACAAGTCACAGGTAAAATTGTACACTCTTTTCCTTTCTTTTAGTGTGTTTTGAAACACTGCCTAATATTTTTTTTCAAGACTGTTTGCTCCATTATTGACTGAAAAAGGTTTGTGATTTTAGAGGGATCAAAAAAGAAGAAAAAAACCTGTTAGTTTGGAGACACCATAAATATAGTGTGGGTAAGGGGTAAAATTCTGTGGGTTTGAGTTTAGAATCTGTAGGAGCTATTTCTGGGTAAGAGAAATACTACTGTTTGACACAGCTGAAAACTTACACAATGCTGTCAGGAACAGGTCAGGGCAGCAATGGGAAGCCAGACACAACCACTTGGCAAGCCAGAAACGCTGAGTGGTGTCCCCTCAGGGACCTTTCTGCCAGAGTGGTTCGCTTTCTTCCTCTTGGGTGCTTAGGGCTGACTGAAGGGTATGTTTTGACTGCATTGCCAAGCCAAGTAATCCCTTACCCTGCAGGTGGTTATACGCTCTTCAAAGTAACTTGCAGGTCGGCTTTATTAGCCCCACTCAGGTGGGGCTGCATTATTCTGTTCTGAACATACAGTATTTATAGATGAAGTATCATGATGCTCAAGCAGACTGTATGACTCTACTCTTGTTTAAAATTCCTCCTTTTTGCAGTTTGCAGGACTGTTAGATTATTTCACTCTTTCATCAGGAATAGCATGCATGACTTTCAAGACTATGTTCCTGGCAGAGGTAATTACAGATCCTGGGATTGCCTAGAAAATGTTAACATGGTGCAGCAATAGGTTTTAGAATGAACAGGTTCTCTGAAACACTGAAGACTGGAGTTGAATTCCAAATATTACTAAAAACCTCCTATATAAGTCTTGGTTCAAGCTGCTTATGAGAACAGAGTGGTATGTGTAATGATCTGTTTGGAAGAAAAATCATTTATTGAAACATGATTTTCAGAGTTCCCCTGATTTAAAATTGAGCTGGTTTTCTTTGTCTGGCATGCCATTCTAGATGGTTATCTCCTTCCCAGCAGCAGTATTTCTTTTTTTTTCTTTTTCTTTCCTTTTTTTTTTTTTTAGCACAGTAGTGGCTGCTGTACAGTATTTAAGGCTTCTGTGGTCTAAAATTGAGTAGCTGCCTTGCCTGTGACTGTGTGAAAACTTGTTGGTAGTAACGTTTAAGTGATGATGACATCTTTCTGAAGTCAGGCTAATTGTTTCAGGGTGTTCTGGATAGTTACGCAACAGTGCAGAAGTTAAAGCAACAGACAGGCTTAGTTTCTGGTTTTGGAAGACGAGTTATTATGACTCAGACCAGGCTGGATCCTGCAGAGTGGTGGAGATGGGACGTGGCCATTTCTCAGTCAGCCTCCTCACACTTCTTCCTCCCAGACTGTACTCGCAACTCCAGGCAGCGCCTGTGACCTGGCTTTCTGTGCTGAGCTCCCATGGTCCCTGCATCCCAAACCTTTGTGTGAAAGGGGGGCATGACAGGAACCACGTCCAGGGAGGTGAGCTGCCAGCTGCAAGCTGCACCTGGGGCTACTCCAAAACAGATACATCCCCTGAAAAGGGAGACACCAAAGTCATCAAAACTTGTGCCAAGGACATGTTTGGAATAGGTGGCCATTCTCTGCCACTCTTTAAATTGAAAAGTCAGAGGCCCAACTGTCAAAGCTGGTTTGCTCACTTGATCATAGAAACTTTTACATTTATCTTATTTAATGGCAGATGAAACAAATTAGCATTACAAGTGTCTGGTCGATTCCTACCTCTACTCTTGTTATTTCATACATAAAAAAGTAACAATTACATTATTTTCAGGTTGGCACAACATAAACACTTACAGCTGAGTTTCCAGGTGAAAAACAAAATAGAGTTGGCTGGGAGTTGGACTTTGATGCTTGTGGGTCCCTTCTAACTCAGGATATTCTATGATTCTCTGAAAGTGTCACAAGACACGTGAATGTAAGGGAAGAGGCTATCCATGTGGGGCAGCAAGCCGATTGCCTGGGGCCTAGAAATCTACCTCAGTTCAGTTTAAAGTATCTTTTGGGTACATCCTGGAAAATATAATTAAGCGACTCAAGGGAATGCTTTTCCTGTTGCGTGTTCTGTAGTAAATTTTAACATGATATGATTATTGGACATAACGTTAATTTTCAAGGTGTGACTGAGCTGGGTAGGCCAGATCAGGCATGTTTAAAAACAAAACTAAGATTTAAAATGTATATGATTTTGTGGCTTACACTGAATGTGGGTTCAGCACGAACATACTAGGAGAATGTGAGGATGTAATGTCAGTGGAGCATGTCTCCATTGTACTCCAAAATTATTCTGAAGCTTTTTGGAACAGGTGAAATAGACTGAAATTAAAAACTATTTTCACGTGTTGTATTTTCCCAATTTTTAAGACTAAAAAAACCAATGACCAGCTATCAAAATACCTACTTTCCTTTCCTCAGATTTCTCCATGCATTACCTCCATTGCCTTCACAGGAGCCTTTCATAAGAGGGCTTCGAGGTTCTCATTTTGCAAGTTTTTTTTTTCCTGTCTGTGCAAGCCATCTTCCATAGGCATTTGACTACTCTACTCTTTCTTCTGAGCTTGCAAGAAGAAAATTTTGAGGGTCATCTTTGTTCCCTCCAGCAAGTGTCCAGAGAAGCCCTAAATTGTGTGAGGAAGCACTTGCTTTGTAGGGAGTAGCATCCACTAGTGATAGCTGTACACCTGACCAGAGTCCAGAGAGCAAAATGTGGGTTTCTGTGTGTTGTTTGAGGTTCCTGCTCAGTACCAAATCAGCACCAAAAATGCTGAAAAATGTTGAAAAAAAAAAAGCAGAGAGGAATTGAGATGCTTTGAGTCACAGACTTCTCGGAAGATTGTGTGGGGAAGGTGTCCTTGGCAGCTCTGCTGTTGACCACCACACTTTGTTACAGTGTTACTTGGGAATGTAAATGTATGTTTATCAATATTGGGATTTGCCAAAAAAAAAAATGTTTTTCCAGGCATTGGTCTGTTTTCTTCCCTTTCAGAGCTACCTGCTAAGAGAAAGATGTTGCTGCAAGAGTCTTTGGGATTTCTGCTGTGTTTAAGGTTTCAGAGAGCTCTTTGGAAACTGAGGAGTAAGGTTAGCCACGAGGTGCATTTGCCTCATACGAGCCTTTGTGAATCGATCAACCATAATATTCTTGCATGATCACAAAAACAGCCTTTAGTTTGAGTTTGGCTTTTTTTGTGCAGCTGTATCTGAACATAAAACACAAGATCAGAAGTATCTTGAATTTTGGTTATAATTAAGAACTCAGTAGTGCACAAAACTCAGAGCTAGGCTGTCACATTTGGAGTGACAACCCATATACTTTAATCTTTTGTAACGAAACTGAATCTCTGAAGTAAAACTGAAATGGGTTCCTAGGCACACTACTGCCCAAAAATGTTTGAAGCTCCAGGGAACACACTGGTGAGGCACCTCCTAAGTAGCAATTTCCTACCATCTTCTGAGAAAATGTCTCACAGATCTTGGCGAGTTCATTATCTGTGAGTTAGATCCCAAAATCTGAGCTGGGACAGGAAAGCCAGTGGAGTTTGGTAGCGGATAATATTTTTCTACAGCTGGAAAGCCATACTGACGGATTTGCTCTGTGTTGTTTATTGCAGGACACTTGTCTCTGATGTGATTTCATTGCCCTATATTTATGGAACCCGAATCAAAGGGATTGAAGTGTTCTGCCGTCTGAACCCACCTCCACCTTATGAAACTGTGTGGAGCTCAAACAGCTCTGAGCAGGTACGGTCCACAGGAGTTCAAAGTCTGACTTGTTTTTTCCACTATAAGGGGGAGGTTGCACTGAAGCGTGGTAAACATAAGTCAGGAGGATGCATTTGATTACAAATGTAAAATTCACTGAAGATTTTAATTAATCACTTACCTCTAGAACTGAAGAGTTTTCTCCAGTTGGAAAACTCTGCTCAGGCGTGGGAGAAGGAGCGAAAAGCAGTGTGGAGCCTGCCTGTTGCTGATTATTCTAAAAGAGCTCCTTGCTTTGCTTCGCTTATGCACCTGCATTCCTCCAATGAGGGACTAGGTCAAGGTTTTGCCATGATTGGTGATCACTTTTCACTGGTGTTTTCAAAAGACAGATGCTTTTTCCCAGAAAATACTGGATAGGATAAAATTGGCTGACTTGGATGATGAACATTAATATTAGACATTCACTGGCCTTGATTTTGCCATGGAATTAAACACATATAACATAGTCTCTGTGCAGTTCAGAAAAAGTGTTCTGTTTCTAAGGTGGATGTTGCAGTTCTTAGGAAATGCCAGAGAAAGATGGTGACTTGTGATTTTTCAACTTTTGCATTTTATTGCAGGGAGGCGCACTTCAAGTAAATGCCATGGAAGATGTTGATTTGAGGGAAGTAAGTGACAGACAGTCCTCTCAAGGTAAAAAGTACATTTTAAAGTTTGTTCTAGAATGTTCTACCCAACACATACAACTTAATGTAGCAGCAGCATTATTAGTTCTTTGAAAGACAGCCACTGTACTATGAGCCAGAGATGCAGAATCATGGTTGTTTTGGGCAGTAGGTACAAGGATTAATATTTAAAATGTTTAAATGCATAAAAAGTTGTTTTCATGTAAGATACAAAAGGAAGGATATTTTTCCTTTTTAGTAACTTACAAGTTACTTTTTGGCACTATATCTGTATGTTGCAAGAAATGATGTCCAGCTCCTGTGCTTCCATTTGTTTAGTATATGTTATGGTGCCTGTTAACATTTTGTTGCTGATGAAAACAGGAAAAGGACAGAATAATGCTGTACTGTGTGGAGCTAAATTGGGAATTACTCCATTATTCAGCCTGAGCTGGAAGAATTAGTAAATTGTTTCTGCGTACTGGTACAGGACATAGCTGAACTGCTCTTAGAGACCACATCAAGCTTTGCTCTGCACTGTTTTAGAAAACCATGCCAATGGTTCCAAGTTGTTTTTAGCCAAATCTTTGTTGCAATGTATGCTTTATTAGCTTCCAGCTTTTCCTGTACAGCCCGTGAAAATATGTTTTGATTTTCATTTGAACTTGCCATAATGGCAAGATTTTCTTGTGTTCAATATTCACACCACAAGAGAGTAAAGTCACTGAGGTGGGGGGGAAGCCCCAAATCTTTTATTTGACTGTGGCCTCTCTTCTGCCAGCCTACATATCGAACTATAAAGAAACTTCGGTTTGAAATGCATCAGTTGAAATTATTGCTATTATGTGGTGTCAGGGGAAAAAAAGAGTTTGCATAAAATCATATTTTAACCAAATGTCAATTCTGTCAAAGTTCCCTTAAACTCTGACAGTCTGCCAGAAACCTCTGAAAACAAGCATTTGGGTGCTTCTGGTGTCTTATCGGCTGTGATAACCAGAATGAAACCTTTTGCTACAGCTCTTCAGGATTTCTTTCTCAAAGCCTTCGTACTGGTAAAACTCCTGTTGCTTTCTCTGAGCTTCTTGAGCACAAACAAAAATAGGTTATCAAATACAAGGCTACATGGTGACTTGCTGAAAGTTGTGAGAACAGGAAACAGGAAAAGAATACCATACCTTCACCAGCTGTGAAGGACACTCAAGAAAGTTCTGTTCTGTTTTGTTTTAAAACAAGGTTCTGATGAGACATTATTTGAGGCAATTTGTATTTAAAAACTTCCTTTTCAAGAAGCAGACCTATCTGAGCACATATGGCAAAGTGTACCCTCCTCTCCATCATCTTAACTGGTCTGTCCAATTTTTTTTAATAAAGAGGTCTGTAAAGAGATGTTTAATTATCAGCCTGCCTGTTCAGATAAAAAAAGAAAGTGAGCATCTTAAGAAAGAAAACTAACAGTTGCTTCTTCTAGATGCCAAGGCTTCCTAGAATTCAAGAAAAAGAAACACCCTGAGCACTATCTCTTCCTTTATTTATATTTGGGGAGGTGTACTGCATCGGGCTGGAATGGAGTTAATTTTCTTCATAGCAGCCTATGGTGCTGTTTTGGATTTGTGATGTGGGGGGAGTTTTCCAGGGTTGTCATTGTTCAGGGACTGGCTGGGCATCAATCAGGTAGTGGTGAGCAATTGCTTTTGGATCACTTGTTTTCCTTTGAGTTTGTTGGGTTTTTTCCTCCCCACCTCACTCCAGCTGTCCTTATCTCAGCCCATGAGTTCTGCCACTTTTGCCCTTCTAATTCTCCTCCCCATATCACTGAGGAAGAGTGAGTGAGTTACTGCGGGGGACCGAGCTGCCTTCTGGGGTTAAACTACAGCAGGAGGGAAATGTGAAATAGGGGTGTATGTCGGAATTGTGGCAGAGTAAGTCTGTGGGCTGCCTCAGCTGATGCAGTGTAGCAGTCTGTAAATAAAACTTGAACTTCCAGTTTATGCTGGCAGGCTGTCATGACAGGGCATTTGTATATAATGCTGTGATTCCCTTGGCATCATCAGAGCTGATCAACTGAGCATAGCTCCCAAGGAAAGTTAAAGCTGGGCAATACTCTCTGCCAGCAGAATAAGAGGACTCCTGACTGCTGGCTGCAGGAGGAGATCTAAGCTTCTCAATGCCAGCTGAAGTTGTTTTACTGACTTCATAATCACTCCTGTCAAGCAGAATGGGAGTTTCCCTGCTGACTGTAGTAGGCAAGGTGGCAGGGAATGCTTGGTAGCTGCTCTGTATCATCACATACTAGGTGTATGCATTTCCAGTACACAAGACCTTATGCGAGTTATCTCTCTGACATCTGAAACATTAATATTATTAAGAATTATCATAAGATCATTAAATTGGTTCATTAATCTGTTCAGAATTTTAAAAAAGTACCAAACAGACTTCTCCAAAGTAACAGCAGCATTGTACCTCCAGGACTTACTGCTAACACAACTCCATTGGTGTTGAAAAGTTTATATTGGTGATAGATTCTTTAATCCTGCATGATTCTTGATCTGTCATATTTCGTTGCTCAGTCTCATCTCCTGATTTTCCACTCTGGTACCTGCTTTACATAGGTTGTGTCACTCTTTCTTTTTAGAGATTCTAAGTTGCATTTGTGTAGGAGATAAGGTGCTATGATCAACAAGTACGTATCATCCAAGCCTGAATTTTCTTGAATACTCCTGTCACTAGCACATTTCTGTTAGAGTGACACCACAAATTTTTGCCATGTTTTGAATAAAACATGAATTTGTTTTTGTATTGGGTTTGCGTGGCCAAGTTTTGGTAGTGGCAGGGAAACTGCTGGAAGGTTTGAAGCTTCCTCTATGCCTGGCAGAGCTCCAAAGATGGACCGACTGCTGGCAAAGGCTGGGCCAGTGAGAAATGAGGATAGCACCTCTGTGACATCATATTTAAGAAAGGAAAAAAAAGTTACTATGCAGATGTAATTGTGCTTAGAGTAAAGTGAAGTGAGAATATGTGAGAGGAACAGCTCTGCAGACATCAAGGTCAGTGGAGAAGGAGGGGCAGGAAGTGCTCCAGGTGCTGGAACTGAGATTCCCCTGCAGCCTCTGGTGCAGCCCATGGTGAAGCACCTGTTTCTCTGCAGCCATTGGAGGTCCATGGGGATGCAGAGATTCACTGGCAGCCTATGGAGGAGCCCCATGCCAGAGCAGGTGGATGAGTGCAAAAAGGCCATGAACCCATGGGAGGCCTGTGCTGGAACAGGCTCCTGGCAGGGACCTGTGGACCTATGGAGAGAGGAGCCCATGCTGGAGCAGGTTTCCTGGTAGGATGTGTGACCCTGTGGGGGACTCACATTGGAGCAGACTGTGCCTGAAGAACTGCACCCCATGGAAGAGTGACCAACATTGCAGCATTTTATGTAGAACTGTTGCCTGTGGAATGGACTCATGTTGGAGAAAGTCATGGAGAACTATCTCTGGTGGGAGGGACCCCACACTGAAGCAGAGGAAGGACTCCTCACCTTGAGGAACACCAGAAATAACATATGTTGAACTGACCATAACCCACATTCCCTGTGCTGCTGCAGGGCATGAGATAGGAAGCAAGGAAGGAGGGTTGGGGGGAAGGTGTTTTTAAGATTTGTTTTAGTTCTCATTATCCTGCTTGCATTTTGATTTTTGATAAATTCAACTAATATCCCCAAGTTGAGTCTGTTGTGCCTGTGATGGTAATTGATGAGTGATCTCTCCCTGTCATTATTTCAAGTTGTGAGCCTTTCATTATATTTTTTCTCCCCCGTCCAGTTGCAGAGGCGAGTGATAGAGTGGCTGTGGTGTGTACCTGGCATCCAGCCAGGGTCAGCCCACTACAAATTTTTTAACTCTTGCATGAGCAAGAACACTGTGTTTTGTAATATGCTGAGTGCCACCAGATGTAGGTACAGAACCAAACTTTGTGAGAAATGTACATAGGTTCATCCTGTCCTGTTCATTAAATTGCAGCATATAATTTCACTCTAAGGAAAAGGAGGATTGTTGACGAATTGGGAGGATATACCATATCACAAGAATTCAGGAAAATCTTTAATTAAGTAAAGAATCTCATGAAACAAATTTTATAATTCCTTTATAGGGACTGGCGACTGATTTACAAGCTACCTAATTGCAAAAGGTGACCAACCTCTCTGACCTTATGCTGTCGTATCTTGGTACAACTGCTTATAAGCAGGAGGATTTGGGGCTCTGTCAGGTTTAGATTCTCCAATAAAGCTGTAGCTCCCTTCTCTCTGATCAGGTAGTTTAAGGTAATTTTTGTACTAGGCAATGCTGTAGTCTTTTGCCGCTCCAGTTGTATAAGGCTGGACAGGTTTCTGCAAACATTTAAACAGGCTTTATACCAATGTTACTGTTGAGTAACTGTGGGTCTGTGTGCACATACATGCACCTCTAGACTCTAGTCCAGTCATTACAGATTTGTGTGTGGGATGAGAAAAAAAATCAGTAGTAGTCTCTAATAATGGCTTCTACAAATTTGCTTTATTTTGACTGCTTTTACTTTTTTGTATCTGATTGTTGAGCTGAAGAAGTTCACGAGCCTTCCAGCAGAGTGAGCTTTTCCCCTTCAAGCTGCATGCCTGCAGGAGTGAACAGGAGAGCCTTCGATCCCTTGTGGAAACGATCTAAAAGTGACCCTATGCTTCTGCACTGCCATTCGCCTCAAGGTGACTCCGTTTTCTCTATCAGTGATTATGTAATCGTTCTTTAAAAGAACATTTTTCAGAAGTTTGGTACCTTGAACCTAGTATCTGCAGAAATCAGCTACTGTCTTCCAACAGAGTACCTACATTACAGTAGTTTCTGCTTTCCCAGACCTTCACCTGACTTCTTAGTCTTGCTGCTCCTTAGGTTTTCACATCTAGGAACAGGGTCTGTAGCAGGGCATTGCTAGTCTGGGTATGAGGGAGGGATGGTGGAAAATGAGGAGAGGGGAGCACAGGATTTCTCAGTGCACTGACATCTAAAATCTTACAAGGGCAGTTGCCAATGTGAGCAATTTAAAGCAAAATTGGCTTGGGTATTTAGTGTTAGCCTGTAAATTTGCTCCCGTTTTCTTGATCCTCATACCACCAAAAAACCCTCAAAAAATTCACCCATGATGGAGAGTCGATGAAACTGCTTTGGCATCAGTGATCGAATTCTGCTGCTGTGGGAAAACTGCTAGTGTGACTGCAGAGTCCTCGGTACTGCTGTGAGTCTTGAAAAACATACCAGCCAAGAGCCTTGCTGTTTTTACCAGAGGATATTGGAAGCCCCACAGTAGCTGCTGATACATATTAGCTCTCAGAACGTAAGTGCAAATGGGGCATGTTAGTAACAGCCATTTATTTTGGATATTGGGATCATGCCTATCTGGATTACACTTGCTGTTTTTGTGGAATGTTTTCATGCCTCTGCTGTATCATGTGCTTTCTTGTTTCCTCCTGGCAACTTGAATCACAGCACCCCAGAGAATCTGCTGCTGAAGCAATAGTTACATGACACAGAGCCTATTCATAGCTGTGAAAGCAGAGTGTTTCTGTTGAAGGGAGACTCCATGTCAGAAGCATTTGGAAACTTTGGTTGGTGTTACTGAGGTTAAGTCTGTTCAGCAGTAGATCTGAGTTAGTCATGAGTACTGCAGAAGGGGAACCCTGCAACAGTAGAAGTTGCTTCAAGTTAGTGCTCTTCTTGCTGGGAAGTTTTGCATCTTCTGCTTCATTTTTTGGTGTGAAGCCAACATTAAAGTGATTCTTGAACAATCTATAGGTGCTCTTTTTTTTTTTCTTTTAATAGGGTCCAAATTTGATAACTTGTTTACACCAAAGGCAGTGGATTTTTATTTGGACTAAAGGCAGCAAAATTGATTCTGTTTTGCCACTTGTTTAGTCCTTGCAAGGTAATTTTGAATGTTTTGGTGTGAGTTTGTTGGTTTTTTCCCCACTGAATTTCCACTTTGCAGTATTACTAGCTTCGAGCTTTACAAGTAATTATTTTCAGATATTTTATAACTAGTCCTCTAGACTGCTAATAACTAAGAATTACAAAGAGTTTAGGAGGGATCATACAAGTCTTCTACGTTTGCTTACCCTGCTTTATGTAACTGTATGTTAACATTAATAGTCAACGCGCATTTCAGGTCTCTTCAGTAAGAAACAAAAGAAAAGAACCGATGTACACAAAATGACAGATAGCTTTCCAAAGAGGGAGGGAGTCTTTCCAGATCCTTTGACATGTGATAAGCATTCAACCATAGTTATGTATGACTTTTACAGGCATTTTGTCTTGTGTTAATCAAATAAAGTGAGCCTTCCATACCACCCTGACCATGCCAGACTGTGAAGTTTTATGTGGTTAAACTGCACTGCATCCTCATTGAATCAGGAGTGAAATCTCAGGGGATACTGTGAACCGTGTGGATTTTTTGCTTTGTTTCATCTTTGTCTTAAGGGACAGTGCTCAACTGTGAAACTGCAACACACAATGATGTAAAACTACTCTATGCTCTCAGGTTGCAGAAGAGTTCAAGAGGGGGCAGACCCCAATCTCTGATAGACTATAAGTCTTACATGGACATTAAACTTTGTGTGGCATGGATACTAGAGCAGTTCTCCTGCAGCATGAGCCCAGCCATACATGAGTTGGTGGAAAATATCAAGTCTGTTTTAAAATCAGATGAGAAACATATGGCAGAAGCTGTCACCAGTGCCGCTTTCCTTGAGCAGGTAGTTTTATTAGTTGTATTTATCAGGTGATGTGGAAACCCACTGCCCCCGGTTTGGCAGTATAGGTTTACATTTGCCACTCTATGTGTCAAAGTTTTTGGACCAAATCGGCTTCCTTCAGTACTTTAGTTTCATGTAGGGAGTGTGCAAGATGCTGCGCAGCTGTGATGTTTCTTGCTCTATCAGCACACACTGAATATTGTCTGTATTTAAAACCAGTCAGTCTTCTGTGGTGGAATCATGAACTGTAAATAGCATGACAGCATTTTATCCTGAGTGTGGCGAGGGAGAGGGAGAAGATGTTACAAATAAGTATTTGCTATTACAATCCAGAAGGAATAGAGGCTGACAAGGAGATTTTTATGTAAACCCACTAGAAGCAGCTTTTTTGTGATTGGTGCTCAGGATAAAACTAAGACCTAGTACTAAAGAAAGAAAAGCAAAAAATAGAAAATATGTACTTACAGTAATGGAATGAATATTCAGAAGTTTCAGGCACTGCAGACTTACTCAAACAACTGTTTTGGTAACTTACAGACCATTTGAGTAGATTAATTGATTCATGCATAGCACAAGTGATTTGCTATGACATTTGGTTTTAGTTTGGGCTCTCATGCAAAACACATCAGTGTCATTTAGGTTCTGCACATAAACTAGGATTTCCCACTGCAGCCTTCCGGCAACAAAAGCCGTGACAAATTTGACAGAAACAGGGGGAAAAAATTCCTTATGAGAATTTAATTTAGCACACTGGCCTGAAGGTTGTTACAGTTCAGTGGCTTCTGCAAGGAAGCAACATTCAGGTTCCTTCTAAGCAATACCAGACGTGCTATAGTTTGGAGTGAGAGAATTCCTGTGCACATTTGAGGGGAAAACCAAACCAACCAACCAAAGACCCCACAAAAACCAACAAAACAAAAAATTAACCCATTCCTTTTCCCAACTAGGATTGCTTTTCCCATGCCTCCTTGGCAAATACTAGGGTTGTTACAGCTTTTTAAATTATGTTTCGAACATAACAGACAGCACTACAACTAGCTTCTTCCTAGTTGGCTAAAAAACTATTTTAGTGGAACAAGAGACTTAAACCAAAACTAATTTACTTCTTTTTTCCTTTTAAAGGTGATGGCACCTGCCCAGCAAGCTACGTCATTGAGAGTCCCTGTGTTAGCTTTCAGATGGCATCCTAGATTGCTGTATCTGGAGAGCTGTGGTGACCTGAGTACCTCCACCACAAAGGAAGATCAGCTAGCAGAGAGGAGAATCCAAGGAGCAGAACATGAACGGCCTCACAGTCTTATTGGTGTTGTCAGGGAAACTGTATTTTGAGCTGTTTTTTGGTTATTCCTCAGCAGAACACTTCTGTCAGACACACAGGCAGAGGAAAGTCATCTCTTACAAGTGGGTGGACAAGTGTGTCAATAATCAGCTAAATTTTTTAATATTATCATGCACAGACTCCAAAGGGGAAGATCATTCTACAAAGACTATTAAGCAGGTTGCAAGCTGACCTTTATTGGGCTCTCAGTTGCACTCATCTGTTTGTGATACAATACTGTCTTCAGTATTGTACTTCACTGCTGCATCTCTGTGAAGTTTGGTAATGTGTAGTTGTGGGGTGTGATGACACATCGTCCTTGCGGAAGGAGCTGTCAAAAGCAGTATTGAAGAACTTTGCAAATTATCAGTACTTTGTATTTTATGACAGAAGATTTTAATTTAAACCAGACCTTCAGATACAAAGTAAGTAAAAAAATGGTGTTCAGACTTCTAAAATTACTCTTTATAAAAGAAGGTTGTTGATTTGCAAATGTACTAAAAATAAAAACTGTCTTAAAGAAGTGCTCTTTTGGTTCAGTGAACTTGTCACTTAATGGTAGAACATTATTTTTGTCTTAATGGTGGAACAAAATCCAAACCCAAAAGCACAGGTGTTTTGCAACAGGAGGTGCTGGCTTTTTACCATCCCAGGAAGAAAGGCACTCTCTGTATTGTCTCATTTAAAATGTTACTAGAGCAGATGCTATGAAGAAAGAAGCTATAATATCTGATTATATATTCCTTCAGGTGCTGGGAACCTCAGGTTGTGGAGCATCAAGAAGGGCACAAGAAGTTGTGCAGATCCCATCCATTATTTACCCCATTTAAGTAATTTGAACTATTTAAAAATTTTCTTAGAAGAAAACAACTTCATCACTTCTACTGTCAAACAAAAAATGTTCACATGGGATCTTACTGCTGCACTTCTAAACAAAGGCATGGACACACATACACTGCTGGGTGGTATTTGCCATTTTGAGTACCATTGGGGCTGCCTGCAGGCTCCTGTCTTATAATCAACCATCTAGATTTATCCCGTGGCCAAGGGACATCGCTGGAGGTTCAGCTGTAGGAGCAGCACAAAGCAGCACAGCACAGGCATGGCCCAACTCGTAACAGGCACTTGGATCACTGACTCTTCATGTACTGTTTTTCAGGTCAGGATTTCTCCATATGCTTCTGCACTGAACATTAATTTAAATTGCAGTCCCAGCCCTGTCACTGACACTGTCAGCCCCCACAGGTCACCAGCATCGCCTCTTCAGCCTGCAAGGCGCTACAGAGTGCTGGAACTTGGGTGGGATCTGCTTGTCCTCTGTGTGGATCCAAACCATTAAAACAGTGAAGGTGAGGGCAAGAACGTGTCCTCTGTGAATACAGCAAATCTGTGAAATTTATATCTGTACTGCTGAAGTAAAGGCTTATGTTTATCCACGGAAATGCAGAAAAGGTTGTAACACAGAAATTGGTATGTACAGCTGTTAATAAACAGGAGGATGGAGGGTGGCACACAGGGAAATGCAGAAAGCAAGCTCAGCCTGTCTACTGCACCCTTTACCAGAGACTTCACAGTTTCTTAAGTCTATCATTTAAGGAAATAAGGTGAAATATTTCATTCTGTCATGCTGACAGTCTTTGTATTTCATGTTATGAACAGCCACTAAGTGGCTGAAGGCACATTTTTACTTTTTTTCTGAATCAGCTATGGTGTGTATTTTCATTTCTGTAGTTTCGAAGTACTCATGACAGAAAAGCCTATGAAGCCTCACCAGAAGAGACTCTCCATAGATGACGGGTTTTTTGGTTCACTTTCAAATACAATCATATTTTTCATAATCAATCTCTCAGTATACAAATATTTTTAGCCTTAGCCTTAGTACAGGCACTTCAGGATTAATTCTAAGGACAGACATAATACAATTCTACTTTTTATTTATTCAAGTGATACTAGGTCTTTAGTAATAAACCATGCTGATGACATTTGAAGGAAAACGGTGATTTCAGAAATTATACTAAGTGTGAAGAATTTTTATCAAAGCCCTGTTTGTGAAAAAAGCCTTTTAAAAGTTATTCAGTCAATGAAATAGTGTTTCTGTCACAATCACAGTGACATTTCACAGTAAAAACTGGGATGCCACTTTAGATTAAGAATCAGCTTTGTTTAGGAGCACTAGTGTAATGTATTACCTGAAAAGAATGCTGTTCTAAAAATAAAGTTAATGGCATTGCTTCATGTCTGCAGAAACACATACAGAATTACTCCAGACTAAGTGGCAAAAAAGTTCAGACACCTTCCAATTATGCATGCATTCAGCTTTGGCAAGTCAGTCTCTAGGTCAGTTTGAGCAAATTCTTAGCCTTGTGTGAGCTATTTTTGTTTTGTAGTTTATTGTTGCAAATCTTACAGACATTAATGCTCTGTTAAATAAAGGAATGTAGCACAGTAAATACATCACAACAAAATAACTGGCCAGAAACCCCCTACCCTGTTGAATCCAAAGCAAAAAGCCCACTCTTCTCCCACTGTCTCTCGCCCAAATCAAAACAGCACAGCTTCGTTAGAGAGGTCAGAGACCTGTGGCAGAAAACATCAGAGTAATTACATTCAGTAGATGTGCAATATCAACATTCCAGGCTCACATATACTTATATATATATTTATATTTTTATATAGAGATCATTAAATGTTTACAAAGAACAATATTGTTACAAATACAATACTATGCTTTTCCCAATGCTTTACAATAATTTCTATTCATCCTCTTTACAGAACAACAGTACAACTTCATAGTCTAGGTACTGCGCTAAATATATACAAGAAATCTCAACCATGTTGTTGTCTTCGGTAATACATTTCTTTTCGAAAACAAGGAAAGCTAGCAAACTTGGAAATCTGAACTCAGATTCAAACTCAAGAGTGAAAACAAACATGTGAAACCTCTCAAAAATAAACACAAGGGATGTTTCATCCTTAATGTAAACACTGAAGAGTTAATTAGACTGTATGAAGCAGCAAGGATGAAAGAAAAATAATTCAGGTCTGTCACTGAAGAAGGAATGTAAACCTTTGAAGGAATGTTCCTTTGCATCTGTTAAAAATCCCCATACCTGATCTATCAAACTGCTGCAATAGTCTAGAGAACAGCCAGCTTTCCCTTTTGAGTTCCATCTTCTTGAAACTCTTTCCATTTACAGAATAAAATGGGATTGTTTACAAGACTGTTCTCAAAAGTGTGCACACAATATGGACCTCCCAGTTTAGAAATCTTATGCACATACTGTAATGGGAAAAACTGAGATGTTTTTGCTAAACTCTGGTCCTGCAAGCATTCATTTGCTTAATGTTAAGCACCTATTTAGCATGAAAAGTAACTTCACAGACTCCTGGCTGCAAGATTTTCAAACAAACAGTAGTTTAATCTCTAAATATATTTGCATGTTCAGATCTTCATTGTTTCCCAGTGAGTGAGTTAAAAACTTCACCACATGAGCTAGACAGAACCACAGAAACAAGCGAAGTGGAGGGCATACACATAGCAAGAACCAGAAGCATGATAACTGTGTCTTCAAGAGTTCACTAAGTTTCCTCAGGCAATGTATGGAAAGGCTGCACTGTATATAATCTTCTAAATTGTACATGGTTATATACCATATTTACATTTATTACTATATGTATGGAAAGTTCTAGAAAAAAGGTTCAAATTACCATAAACCAGATGTCTACAGTTAAACAATATACTCACAAGCCATTAATTATCTTGTTGCATCAGTCAGTTGCATCAGTTAAGTACTAACCTGGAATACTAACACCATTGTCTTGCGCAATCTGCTATTCTGGAGCCTTGGATTAAATTATATAACAACCAGAAGTGCAGTAAAATCAAGTCATCATACATTAATCTGAACACTAAAACATTCCCTTACTACAATAGTTTATGCACCACTTATTATGTCCCTTAAATATCTGCTCCCCACAGAAATACAGTTTATCCTCTAACTCTGATCAGGCCATGGTTATCCATGACTTGAGAAAGCCAAAAAATGGACCCCTGACAAGAGTGCTCAGTGGTTCTTAGCAGTGTTTGCAATAAGTGCGTATGCACACATCCACTTCCGTGAATCTCCACAGCAATGTGTAGGATCATCACTGGACTGCAAACAATGCTTACATTGCACAGCTCATGTCACAAATGAGAGACAAGTGGCTATGAGCAACACCACATTTGCAAAGCAGAAGTGGTGTTTGGCTGTGTGTTGTCTGCTCTTGTTTTCATCTCAGTAACCCTTTCCATCAGAGTAAAACACAGCAAAAACTGTTTCTTTAAAAGAAATCAACATACTAGCCTGGACTAAATGCATGATTCAACTTCAGTATAGACATCAGTATACAGTCCTGAAAAAAAGTAACTACAGAGAATGCAGAATTCTCTCACTAGGAAGAAAAGCCACTGCTTTTCTTATTTTTAACCCTCTTTAAAAAACCAAAGAACCAACCCAGCCCCCTTTTTTCCCCTTTTGTCTCTAGCATGCAACTTACAGGCTAATCAAATACAAGATTTCATACATCCCTACAGTTTATCATCTTCATACAAGTGCATATAGTACACACATATCTCTTTTAAGTGCCATTCACATGGGAAAAAAAATCACAAGCTAAATTATATAACAAAATAAATAAGTTTATTCTCACCTCATCCTTTTCACTGTTACTTAGGTCATGAACTAAAGTGGAAGTCCATAAAATCAGACAGGTCTTTGGACAAAAATATTTGTTAAAACTGGCTCAGAGAACAAAATTACTTAGTCTGCAGATCTCTTATATTCAAACTTCATAAATAGGAAGCACAACTTTTAAAATGTCTATATACACTGGCACACATGGCTATGTGCACCAAATTCGGAATTAAGAGCCTAGAAAAAGTAGCTATTCAGGAAATCCCCTCACTATTTCTCTTGTGGATATTTAAAGATCCTCCCCCTCACTTCTTTAATCTCTAAAATCCGGAAGGGACTATAAAAGACAAAGCAGAAAAAAACTAGGAGTTAGAAACCTGTGGGGGAAGAGAGGGGGAGGCAGCTGTAAAAAATGCCTCCCAAATTTTTTAGTGTAAGTAATGCAAGTATAACATGTTTCAGCAACTCACAGAATACCTTTTGGGGTCCTACTATCATGAAGAACTGATGACAGAGGGGAATGAAAAGGTGTGTATTTGGACAATTCATTTTAAAACAGCAGCATTTACTGAGTCTTCATAAGCAGGCAGTTTTTCCTGAGGGTAAAAGAATCCTTTTGGTATTCTACTTTCCCCATAGACACAAACCTTTAATACTGAGCTTAGTGCCTGTGGGAAAATAGGGCAAGAAAAGCAAAATCACATGCAGGATATCCAAGAGAACACTTCATACCCTATACTTTTGTCTGTTTGCTAAAGGCATCTTTCATTCAGCAACATTTAATTTACTTGGTTTGTAAAATTACAGCCACAAAAATAAGATTGATTATGTTGCATGAAATAGAGCCATCTGTGAATACTGCAGTAAACTATGCTGCTGTTATTTTCCTGTTTTCAACATGGAGCTGTATGAAGTTTCCCTTGTAAAAAGATGCAACCAAAATAGTTCCATAGATATATTTTGCACCTTCCCAAAATGCAGGAAAACGGTGAGAAGAAGAGGAAAACGGGACAGAGGAGAGAGAAAGAGTGTATTTGTGTCTGTGAAGGCAGGAGAGAAAAAGAAATGTCTCTGCAGACACAGAAATGCAGCACTAGAGAGACAAGCACTGATGAGGAAAAACATCTTTCATGCACATTGCGGCAGTGAGGTGTCGGCTTTAGATGTAAACTGGTTGCTCTTGTGCAGTCAACAGTCTGTACATGGCAGCTGGCATAGTCTTCATATGAATCTAGAGGAAATAAGCCAAGTTAATCAGTGTCCTAAAAATGCATACCTCGTGTGAAGGAACCAGATAAGGTCATACAAGGCAGAAAAAAAGCTAAAACTTGAGAGTTTTCATACCCTTCTTAAAATATTGGAGGTGATGATTTTATGAAACAATATGTTTAGAATCAATGAACCATCTAAAATTGTGGACACTTCATACTTTCAGGTTAGGTTCTTCTAAAGCATAGAACTATGGGCAAATAATGAAAGAAATAGTGTGCAGGCTTGCTCTCACTTCTGCTTTTTGGATTTGATTAGCAACAGGCCAATAGAGGCAGAACCACAGAATTATGGAACATTTTGAATTGGAAAGGACCTTTGACGATCATCTAGTCCAAATTGCCCTGTTGCAGGCATCGACATTTTCACTAGACAATCCAAACTGGCCTTGAACACTTCCAGGGATGAGGAATTCACAGCTTCTCTGGGCAACCTGTTTCAGAGCCTCACCACCCTTACAGTAAAGGATTTCTTCTTAAGTCTGATCTAAATCTACCCTCTTTCAATGTAAAACCATTGCCCATTGTTTTCCACTGGAGACCCTGGTAAAAAGTCTCTCTCCATTTTTCTTAGAAGTCCCCTTTATATATTGAAAGGCTGTGGTCAGGTGTCCCTGTAGCCTTCTCTTCTCCAAGCTGAACAACCTAACCTCTCTCAGCCTTTTCTCACAGGAGACGTGCTCCAACTCTCCGACCCCTTTCATGGCCTCCATCTGGATCTGCTCAAGCAGGTTCCTGCCTTGCTTATGTTGAGGACCCCAGAACTGTACACAGCACTCCAGGTGGGGTCTCACAAGAGCAGAATAGAGAGGAAAAATCACCTCCTTCAACCTGCTGGTCACACTGCTTTTGATGCGGCCCAGGATACAGCTGGCTTTTTCGGGCTGCAAGTTCCCATTCCTGGCTCATGTCCAACTTTTCTTCCACCGAGTTCTCTCCACAGGGCTGTTCTCAATTCCTTCACCCCCAGTCTTTATTGATGTTGGAGATTGCCCAGACCTAGACGCAGGACCTTGCATTTGGTCTTGTTGAACTTCACAGAGGTTACGTGGGCAACTTTTCTAGCCTGTTCAGGTCCCTGTAATGGCACCCCTTTTCTTAAACAGCACTAAGCTTGATGTCACCTTCAGACTTCCTGAGAGTGCAACTGTCTATGTCACTGATGAAGACGTTACAAAGTATTGGTCCCAGTATGGTCCCTTAAAGGACACTACTTGTTACTGGTAACAGCAATGAATTATGCTATATTGCCTAGACACATTGCTGGTTCTTACCTCGCCAACAGCATTTGACAGAATGTGAACAATTTTCTCATGGGGTGTTGCTACAACACTCTGTCCATTGATTTCAATGATCCGATGGCCAACACGCACGCCTCCTCGTTCTGCTATACCTCCTCTCATAAGGCTACAGATCTGGAAGGGAAAGGACAAACTTATCCTGGGATGGATAACAAACAGAGACTTTTCATTACCCATATTTGCCTGCAAGCTATGAATCAACATTTAAACAGAGAGACTCGCAACAAATTCTAAAATGCAATCAATTGCTGATTCAAAGTAGAATTCCTTAGTGACAAGTAACTAATGGATATTCTCTTCCAAGAGCAGAACAAACCGTCAGAAAAAGCTGTTTGCGTTGTACATTACATGTCTTGTGGTTTGGAAATTTATGAGTGTATGAATGATCTCAGTTCAACGATTTTCATGAAGCAGATGCCTTACAACAGAAGGTTGTAAAGAACAGGCTTTTTCTTTTGAGATTATGCAATAGCTTGGTTAAAGACATGTATGATTCATGCTGAAAGCAGACCCTGCCACACATTTTTGGGTTTTTTAAGCAGAAACAACTTTTTTGTTCCTCTGGCTGACTCTACAGTTGTGAAGTCAGTAGAGTCAAAGACAAAAAATAACTCTTATTAACCTAACTTTTGTATCTTAGACTGTACACACGCAAAATCCTGCTTGCTGTAAGGGAGAAAATAGCACCTTCCCTCTTCCCACGCTGAAACTTACCCACAAATGGAGAGAAAGTTTGACGTATGTTAAAGCTTGATCAGAAAATGTGAAATCTACTTACAATCCCATTCTGCACACTGAAGCCCAACTGATATCTGAGGTCCGGTCTTCTGATTAAGACTGTGGTTACTGGAGGGCATCTAACTATGTTCAGTTTAACCCGGGCCTGGTTTTTCAAACCCTGAAAAAAACCCAAAACAAATTGACAGTTAAACACTTAACATAAGCACTGTACAGAAAAACAAAAAAAAAGTTGAAACACTGATGTGGGAGCAACACTGAATAAAGTATCTTTGTATGCATTGTACCAGAATCTGATCACTGAATGCCAGGCAGAAGCATCAGAATATTCAGTGAAATGAGTGATAAAACATCAAATTTTTCTTGCCAAAAAGCTCTCACAGCTGCTTTAGGAAAATTAGATTCCTGTGGGCAGTTTCTTCATTTGATAACAGAAATCATGCATAAAAGGAATATTAAACAGATTTATGCAGCTCACCAAAAAAGCCAATGACTTTCAAATAAGTAGCTAAGATAGTTATTAAAAAAGTTGCTTCCCTAATGGAATATATTAAATGCTATGAAGCAAACAGCAGGTCCTGCTTGTATCATCCTTATATAAGCAGCACTCATAATTTCTATTATTCACAGAATCACGAGATGGGTCAGGTTGGAAGGGAAGGTCATGAAGGTCATCTGGTCCAACCTCGCTGCTCAAGCAGGATCATCACAGAACACTTGGGACAGGATTGTGTCCAGGTGGTTGTTGAATATCTCCAGAGAGGGAAACTCCACAGGCCCTCTGTGTAATCTGTTCCAGTGCACAGTGACCTACACAAGTTATTCCTTCACATTCACATGGAACTTCCTGTGCATCAGTTTCTGCCTGTTGCCCCCTGTCCTATTGCATGGCACCATCAAGAGGAGTCTGGCTCCATCCTCTTCACCCTCTCCCCTCAGGTACTTACACACACTGTTAAGGCCCCCTCTCAGTTGTTCCTTCTTGAGGCTGAATGGGCGTAAGTCTCTCAGACTTTCCTCATAAGAGAGATCCTCCTGTCCTTAATCATCTTCATAGCCCTCCCCTGGACTGGCTCCCTCCAGGAGCTCCACGTCTCTGCTGTACTGAGGAACCCAGAACTGGACACAGCACTCCAGGTGTGCTTCACCAGGGCTGAGCAGAGAGGCAGGACCACCTCCCTTGACCTGCTGGCAATGTTCTTCCTAATGCATCCCAGGATACCATTCACCCCCTTGGCCACAAGGGCACACTGGCTCATGGACAGCTTGTTGTCCACCAGGACCCCCAGATCCTTCTCCACAGAGCTGCTCTCCAGCAGGCAAGTCCCCAACCTGTCCTGGTGCATGGGGTTATTCCTCCCCAGGTGCAGGATTCTGCATTTGTCCTTGTTGAATTTCAGAGGGTTCCTCTCTGCCCATCTCTCCTGTCAGTTAAGTCCTTCTGAAGGGTTGCACAGTATTTGGGGCTATCAGCCACTCCTCCCAGCTTGGAATCATCAGCGAACTTGCTCTAGGAGGCATCTGCCCCTTCATCCAAGCTATTGATGAATCCATTAAAAAATACTGGACCAGTATTGAACCTTGGGAGACACTGCTAGCTAGAGGCCTCCTACTAGGTGCTGTGCCACTGATTATGATCCCCTGGGATCTGCCATCCAGCCAGTTCTCAATCCACTTCACTGTCCACTAACCCCATTCACACTTCTTGAGTTTGCCTATGAGACAGTGTGGAAAACCTTTCAGAAGTCAAGTCAGACAAGATCCACTGCTCTCCCTTCATCCATCCAAGTAGCTATTTTATTGTAAAAGGCAATCAGTTTGGTCAAGCATGATTTACCTTTAGTGAATCCATGCTGGCTACTGCTGATCACCTTCTCGTCATCCATGTGAATAGAGATGGCCTCCAGAACGAGGCATCCTATCACCTTTCCAGGGATTGAGATGAGGCTGACTGGACAGTAGTTCTCTGGTTCTCTTTCTTGCCCTTTTTGAAGACCAGGGTCACATTTGCTTTCCTCCAGTCCTCAGGCAGGTCTCCTGATTGCCATTACCTTTCAAAGATGAAGATCAGCAACCTTACTGTGGTGTTTGCCAGCTCTCTCAGCACTCATGGATGCATTGTATCAGGGCCCAAGGACTTCTGGATGTTGAGTTTGCCTAGGTGTTCTCTAATCCAATCCTCTTTGACCAAGGGAAATTCTTCCTTCCAACATTTACCCTGATCTCCTGGGTCAGAGATTCCTGAGGACTAGTCTTGCAGCGAACACCAATCCAAAGAAGGTGTTCAGTAACTCTGGCTTGTCTGCGTCCTCTGTTACCAGGGTGCCGCCTCCATTTAGTAACGGGTCCACATTATCCTTTGTTTTCCTTTTGTTAATGATGTATTTGAAGAAGCCCATCTTGTTGTCCTTGACATCCTTGGCCAGCTTTAATTCCAGATGGGCCTTGGCCTTCCTCGTCTCATTTCTACTTACTCTGACAACCTCTATATTCATTCCAAGAGCCTGACCCTGCTTCCATTTCCTGTGTATTTTCTGCTTATGCTTGAGTAATGGCAGGAGTTCTTCATTCGTTCATGCAGATCCCTTGACCCCTTAGTCTGATTTCCTCCTCATTGGGATGCATTGTTCTTGAGCGTGGAGGAAGTGATCCTTGAGTATCAACCAAGTCTCTTGGATCCCTCTTCCCTGCAGGACTTCTTCCCATGGGATTCTTTCTAGATGATCCTTAAAGAGGCTAAAATTAGCTCTCCTGAAGTCCATGGTTACAATCTTCCTTGCTCATGGGCTGCTCCTGATCTTCACACCTCCAACAAGGCCATTTCTGTTTGTTAGGATGAGGTCAAGCAGCACACCAATCCTTGTGAGATCCTCCACCACCTGTGACAGGAGTTGTCATCAGTGCTTTCAAGGAACCTCCTGGATTGTTTGTGCTTGGCTGTGTTACTTCTCCAGAAGATGTCAGGGTAGTTAAAGTCCCCCAAAAGAACCAGGGTCTGTGACTTGGAGGCTGCTTCGAGCTGCCTGTAGAAGGCCTCATCGACATCCTCCTCTTGATGTGGCAGCCTGTAGCACATACCCACAAAAGTGTCACCCTTACTAGTCTGCCCTTTTATCCTAACCCATAAGCTCTCTACTTGCTTATCATCTACCCTGAGACAGAGCTCAATACATTCCAAGTACTCTTCCTCCCTTCTAGATTACTTGTATCACATTCTTCATAAACTCCTTGCTACAGGAAGAAAATTGAAGGAGAAAAATTTATTTTTACAGTCAGAGTGGTAAAACACACATTACCCAGAGAGGTTGTGGAGTATCCAGTCTTGGAGTTATTTAAATACTAGTGGGCACAGCCCTAAGAAGCCTGCTCTACTTTGAACCAAAATGTTGGTCTAGATCAGCTACAGGCATGACTGCCAGACTCAGAGATTGTGTTCATATGTCTCCATGAAAACACAAATGTAATAAAACACAAATAACTGCAATCTTGTACACTTCAAGTATTTACAGTTCTTGGAGATTCTTAAGAGAGATTTTTGTAATGCTTCATTCACACGAAGTATTAGCCATAAATCCGTACATAAATAAAATCTACATCAAGAATGAAATACTATATAAAAAATACAGCAACTTTCAGCTCGCTTAATTCAACACCTGCCAATTCCAGTATCTGCTTCTGAATTCCTTTTATATGTACAATTGAAATCTAGGTCCCACTGCAATCAAGGTGTCAGACACTGACTTCAAATGATTAATTCTGAAAAATAATTCCTACTATAGCTAAGGAAATACACCAAACTCTCTACATACAGTTTACTGCTGCTGATTCTGTTGACCTGAGCTCTAGATTCAGCAGTGACTTGAGTAACTAAACTGGCATCCTGGCAGGATGGACTACCTTAAAGTCTGTTTTCTTGTCAGTGCCTTACATTGGATGCAATCATCACTGGGTGCAAACAGCTGCCCTCACTTGCACAGAGTGCTGAGCTCAGCTTGGCTCATTCTTGAAAGTGGCTCCAAGAGGATAGGTGTCTGAACACAAAATGACAAAGTTCATGGCAGTGGGAACTGCCTGTACTCCACTCTCAAGAGAAAGAAGGTCTGAACTCCACCTCTTCCATGACTATGAATTCCTCCACTCTGTTAAGGAATTAGCAGCACACCACACATGCTCAAGGGCCATTCACTTTCTATATGCAGATCTTGACAAAAACATACACTGTAGAGGACAGGGACTTATCAACTTGAACTATGCTGAGGGTATGATGTTTACTGAAAAGTCTAAGGGGCTTTTGTCTCAGCATTCTAATCCAAAAGGGTAGGAGTCATGCAGAGCACTGGGGATGCCCATTTCTATGAGGAGTGTAGGTCTCTAACTTCAGTCATCTGAGTTCACTCAGGGTACATGCCCTGAACAGACTTGATATCATCATGCTCTTACTTCCCTGACGAATGTGCAAGTTACTTATATGTATTCCTTTAGGGAAAAAAAAAGTCCCTAACAAAAATTCTTTTAATTTTACAGAAAGTGCATATACTTCAGAGGTGGCTAATTTTTGGTAATATGCAGACTGTAACATAAACTGATCAGAAACAAAACAATTGCATATTTTGACCAACTTTATTTGTTTATCTAGTTCATGAATATACTTCTGATAGTAGCTAGCACCAGATGCTTCTGAAAAATATAAAAGTAGCATAAACCTATTAGAGAATAGCCACAACACATGGAAAGCTTCTTCCAAGATTTGGCAGTTTGCAACTGGTTTGTGGTAAATTAGGAGCAGAGATTACATTCATAATACTGAATTTTCTTGTTTGAAATGCTTGTAACATATGTTTATCCACATAATATTATCATCTTTTCATTGGAGTCCTTACAGCATGCTAAGGAAATCTGAAATCTGGGATATTTCTGCCACATTTAAATGTATGCTTAGATCATTCATATATATACATGTTTCATATAAACTTGTTTCCGGAATTGCTATATGAATAACTCCAGATGTGTGGTTATGAAGATCTGCGTAAAGACAGATTCTCTTTAGAAAGAAAAAGAAAAGGCTAGCTGTTCCTGTGGAAACTGGTGAGTATCAGTGAAGAAGAGAAAGGTCTGCAGAAGCTGGAATCAGCAAAGCTGGTTGGTTCTGTATTGAGAAAGAACTGAAGAGTACAAAAAAAACTCCATCTGAATAAGGGAAGGGTAACTCATCACAGTTTTAGAAATAAAACTGTGGGATAGGAAAAAATCACGAAGAGCCTAAATTTGCAGAGAGTTTTGTTTTCCTGATGCTAGCACAAAAATATTTAATATGATTCTTTTTTCTTCCTTCCTTTACAAATGTAAGACTATTTTTGCCGTATTTTCAGTATGTCACAAAGGCTATCATTTTACTCACTGAATGTAAAATGACTGGTTCAGTGACTTATGCATCTATTACTCATCAGAACTCAGTATCAACATTTTGGGAAACCAGAATGGGGAGTCTTTATAACAAACATCTTAGTTCAAATATTAAAAGATAATCCATGGAGAAAAAAACCAACAATTTACTTCGTACTTTTTTTTTTTAACTTGGCAAATTTACCTTGTAAATGGAAAATTTGTTTCGCAATTTAAAAAAAAAAATAAAATGAAAAAAAAGGTTACATAATACAACTTGTTACCAAAAGGTTGCCTAAATGAATAAGGAAGTTTAACAGGTATATTCCTAAAAATCAGAGAAGAATGTCTGTATAGTGTATCACCTGCATTACATTATGTGTCTACATGTGATGATCTGCAGAGCTGCGTGGAACTATTTCAATAAATAACTAATTTCGTACAGCTTTGTCTCAAACACTTACTAGTGATGTATCTTTCCTGTTCTTTAAACTCTGATGTTCAAATACTTATCCCTTTATATGCTACAGCTGCCCCAGACATTCTTCAGTTCCAGATGACCTGCATGCAAGTCACATACTTTTCTGACACCTAGAAGAAAGCTTTTCTAATTAAAATATCCCATTTAGCCAAGTGAAGAGAAGCACCACACTTTCAAATAAGTTGGGCAAAGATTCCACATAGGGTATGTCTTTCAGCTGAAGTATAAAAGTTTTAAGAGTAGGTATAAACAAACAAACAAAAAAGCATTGACTCTATTTCATCCAGATACTAAAGGGCATTTAACAGCTAATATGGCCTATGACAATATTAGGCTCCTGTGCCTCCATTTGTGACATAAAATTTCAAGTGCATACCTGGTAACACCTTCCTTCTGTATGAAATATTCCCTGGTGAAGTTGTGCGCAGAGCCCTTGTCTACACAAGTAATTAGCACAGCACTCTGGGATGGCACTGGATGTTGTCAATCTGGACTTCATCAAGACTTTTGATGCTATCTCTCATGATATCCTCATAGTCAAGCTCAGGAAGTGGATGGTGAGTGGATTGAGAACTGGCTGAATGGCAGAGCTCAGAAGACTGGGATCAGTGGCACAGGGTCTAACTGGATGCCTGTAGATAGCAGTGTCCCCCAAGGTTCAGTACTGAGCCCAATCTTATTTAACTCATCATTAGGGATGGAGTGCCTCCTAGAGCAAGTTCACTGATGACACAAAGCCGGGAAGAGTGGCTGATACCCCCAAGTACTGTGCAACCCTTCAGAAGGACCTTGACAAGTAAGAGGGATGGGCAGAGAGGAACCTTCTGAAATTCAACAAATGCAGAATCCTGCACCTGGGGAGGAATAACCCCATGCACCAGGACAGGTTGGGGACTTGCCTGCTGGAGAGCAGCTCTGTGGAGAAGGATCTGGTGGACAACAAGCTGCCCATGAGCCAGCAGTGCCCTTGTGGCCAAGAGGGCCAATGGTATCCTGGGGTGCATTACGAAGAGCATTGCCAGCAGGTCAAGGGAGGTGATCCTGCCTCTCTACTCAGCCCTGGTGAGGCACACCTGGAGTGCTGTGTCCAGTTTTGGGCTCCTCAGTACAACAGAGACATGGAGCTTCTAGAGGGAGAGGGTCCTGTGGAGAGCTATGAACATGATTAGAGGGTTGCAGCATTTCACTTATGAGGAAAAGGTTAACAGCTGGACTTGATGATCTTAGAGGTCTTTTCCAACCTAAACAATTCTACAATTCTGTGGAAGGCTGAGGGAACTGGCCTTGTTCAGCGTTGAGAACAGACAAGTGAGAGGTGACCTGTTATGTATCAATGTATATAAGTATCTGAGAGGAGGATGTCAAGAGGATGGATCAGAGTCTTCTTTGTGGTCAGAGCAATAGGATGAGAGGCAAAGGGCAGACGCTGCAACACAGGAAGTTCCACCTGAACATGAGGAAGGATTTATTTCCTGTGAGGATGACTGAGCATTGGATCAGATTTTCAGAGAGGATTAGAGTCCCCTTCTCTGGAGATATTCAAAAGCCATTGATACCCAATCCTGAGTAATGTGCTCTAGGCAACCCTGATGCAGCAGGGAGGTTGGACTAGATGACCTACAGTGGTCCCTTCCCACCTTACCCATTCTGTGGTTCTGTGTGGAGTCAGAAAATTCGCGAAGCATAATTCACACCGTAATTTAAGGTTATGAAATGGAAAGTCTTAGCAAACATCTGGGAAGAATTTATTTAAGAGTTCTGTACTTTCTGCTCTCCTATTATGTCACCCTTTTAAGATGTGTAGCTTCCAAAAACATTTTCCCTACCTTTATAATGCTCTGACATGTTGAGAGTGGTAAACCAACCAAACTGGTCCCATTGATTGACATGATCTGGTCCCCTATGTTCAGCTTCCCAGACTTCTCTGCTGGTCCCCCGTGCATCATGTTGGCTATGATAACTGTGGGCAAAATGGATCCCCAGCCAGACTCCACAATCACCACACCTAGGATTTCTCCCTTTTGTTTTTCAATGTAAACCTGTATAATAAGAAAAATTGTTTAAAAAAGGACTTTCTTTCACACTCATGGAACTGACTAATACCACCCCTCTCCAAACATTCACAAAACCAACAGACATACCCCTCCTTGTTTGCAACCTGCTTTCCTAATTCAAGGACAAAACAAAATAGGGTACATGTTTTTCTACCTTTCATTTGTATTCAAACATTAAATGATATGCACTACACAATATAGTCTTTACTTAATGCAAAACACCCCTCATTTCTGTATACGAGCAGAGGAAATTGCAGTGAAGGAAACCCTGGTGCCATGGGTTTTGGTGGACAAAGCCAAATAGGAAAAGTCTGCAAAAGTTTGTGACTGTGGATTGGAAAAACATTACCTGTGTGTTCCAGTTACATATGGATTCATTTTTATTAAGCAAGCTGCAAAGCCTTCTGGAACACACAATTATTTAAAATCTGGAATCAGTCACTTTCAAAAACACCTGTACCACTATAAATTTTATCTGTTTACTGTAATCTTTTAAATTGTATTAATCTGTTAATCTGTTTTAAGTTCACTTTCAAACATGTCTGAAAATTTTTTGGTAAAAAGAACACAAACAGATGGTACACCATTTGACTGCTGATATGTTTGGTGTTCACTGTTTGCCTCTGAAACAGAACTGATGACAGGATGTCCTATTACGGAGGATATTCTAGACTAACTGAGCTAATTTATAGGAAGTATTAATGGCTTTTTTATTTCTGCCAACATAGGCCTGCAACTGATAAAGAGCGGCTTAATACTGTTGTGGAAAAAAATGAGACATACATCTTTGCAATTTTCAGATTTGGAGAAGTGAATCAGGTCATCATTGTACATGTCCTGGGTATTGAGCAAGTCGCTATATTCCTTTTGGCTAAGGTCTTCTGGGTTGATTCCATTTGCCCTCAGAAATTCTTGGTAGGCCACACTAAATGCTTGACCTATAGACTGTGCAATCAGCTGCGCCTGTAGCCGTTTCCACAGAAAGGAAGAGAAAAGAAAAAAGTGAAACATTCTGATGATTGTGTCCACTGACACTTTCTCTATAACAATCACACTGTAAAATGGATCATCAAGTTGACGAACCTACAAGCTACTGCAATCCAGTCTAAAAAAAATTTGTGCATTACAAATTAATTTAAAAGACCCACAAAATGTCAACGCATTCAACCCTGCCATGAATCTAGTGCAGTAAGCAATTATAAGTTACAAATATGAGAAATAAAGCCATCCTTTCACAGATAAGAACTGCCAATATAAGTGTAAATGTATAGCCACTGCAATGACTGTGGCTTGCACCTGCAATTCTTCCCACACATGCAGCTCCCAGATGGCTCTCCCTTCCAGCAGAGGCAATGCCATTCTCTGACAAGCCAGCAGCAAAAATGAAAATGTCTACTAGAAAACACACAACCACATTTAAACGGGTATTCCCAACTTTTCTTACCATCCTTTAAAACCATCACATTAATAGTGACTGCTTCTACCTCACCTTCAGACAAAAAAGGAAAAGGGCAGCATCTACTGACCAAATCAAGCCCTTCAAGTAACTGGAAATTGTCATAGACATCTACTTCTTCACTCTGCTACCAGCCTCTCTCGCCTACACTTCTTATTTCCCTCCTTCCAACTCCCATGATCCTGCCAGTCCTCTGCCTCTTTCCTACTCATTCGGTCCTCAGCAGGCACCCTCTTGTACTTGGAGCTTCCCATAGTCTTGTCTGCACCCAAAGCCACAAAATGCACCACTGACTACTATGCATTTCTCCCACCATGAGCCGTTTTACTTCTGCATCTGTGGGAGAGAAACTGGGCAGCAGGCAGACATGGGGAAAGCTCTGTGCCAAGCAAGGTGGGGATATGGGTGGAAACACCAGACCAGAGGGATGCCTGCCTTGGAATAGTAATCATGGTTAGGCAGGTAATGGGCAGGCGAGGAAAGCACAGCATGGTGCACAGTACTGCTGTGTATAGGTGGAGCGATTTGTTTAGTAAGCACTGTGTAGTGCACAGGAGTTGGCTGTGATGTGCACTGAAATACAGTGGTGTCTGTGGCAAAGAGAGGGAAGAGATGGGGAGAGCTCCACAGCTGACAAGGTAGGCCTAGCAGACTGCTGGTGATAAATTAATGCTGCTCAGGTGTGCTTTATACGGTCTACTGGCCATATTTAAAGCCCAGTTTGGTCCCTAGTAAAGATTCACAACTCTGAAATAAAAATTTTATTGTGCCTTAAACAACTCAAACTAGCACTAGACCTGCTGATGAGAACAGCATGATTGCTGGTGCTGAAAAGACCAAAGTGTAGACTGGCAGTATATTACCCAAATTCAGATCAACCTACTTTTGACAGCAAGAACAAGACAGCAAGCAAATGGGAAAACTACACCTCTGTAACTCAGTAACCTAAGTGAGGAGTGCAGACTTTACATGCATATACATGAATCTTCACTCCAGGAAGAGGTCAGCTCCCATTTAGACACCTAGCATTTGGATACATTACTAAGGTTCAGCTCATTTAAAGATACAGCTCTAAATACAGTTGAAAATCTGGTGCTGTCCTCCTTAGATAAGACTCATCCAAGCAGAGACATATGCTGGCCAACACCCACTTGCAGGCTTACAGCTTCTGTCTCACTTACTGTGTAAATTCTGCCAAGTACTCAGCTGTCCCAGAAGAAGAAAAGACAGGTTTTATAATATAAAAGGGCTGCATTACTTTACTGGAGGTACAAGATCTTTGAAGCTGCCATTTCTTTGCTGCTAACTAGGTTGTACAATGCTTCCATTCTGACTGTTAGTCACTTGGGTGTGTGAGATAAATTTTGCAAGCTATCTGCAAACTATATACCGTGACTAAAGAGAGTTGATATAATCTGCAGTTTCTCAGCATATTTTCCCATGCTTTTCATTGGATCTACAGGCATTTTACAGGCCAATTTTTAGTGGCAGAGAGAGGATCATATATCACACAAATACAAGCTGATCCAAACAAACCATAGATTGGGAAGCTCGAATCTTAGGTAGCCAAAGTATTAACAGCAGCCTAGGAAACGGATCAACGCAGTGTGGATCACTCAAGGGTCGGACCACCACATGGTGAAGTAAAATAAGCCCCAATCTCTGGCATCTGACAGTTTGATTTTTGCTTTTTTCAACTGGCCAGTAAAAAAGAAAGCAGTGTCCAAACTTGTGACTAGAAATACAGGAACAGCAGCCTCAAAGAGGGCAGCATATCAAATTATATTAAGCAAAAAATACATTGGCTACTCTATTTCACACCAAATTCTTAAAAGGCTTTGCAAACCAGGTTTACATGTCATTTTGTGGAAAAAATCCGCAATTTTTATACTCTGTCAGTTTTGGTACAGGATTACTTCTATCAGTGCTCTTGTCCTTACTTTTTAACTTCAGCAGTGGGTCATGTATGTACATTTATTGCAATCAGATAACATATTCAGACATCGGTTTAGAACAGATTCATCATTACATAAAATCACCTCCTTATTCAAGATAACCTTCCCACCTCAAAGTCCTTGCTGTTGCACTGTAGATTGGAAGACATGAATATTTTATAAGAAACTGATATTTTCATCTTACTCCTCTTAAGTATTTTATTTTCCCAAATTATTATGGCTAACTTGACTATGATCCTGACAACTACATATCTAACCACTTCATTCTGATATGTCTGGTTTTACCTTTCAGTTACTGAGTTTTAAAAAGTACATAAAATCAGCAAGTTATGCACATTGATTGTGAAGACAGGATATCAAGTCCTGTGTAAGGTAATTTAGTAATCTGCAACATAGATAAAAATTTAGTCATTTGTGTCTCTATTCAGCATATTTTGGGATTGCTGAAATTACCAACTTTCTTTGCTGGCTTAGATGACAGCAATTACACTCCCAACACAAACCTCCTGAAAAACAAAAATCATATTTCTGGTATGTATCAGTGATTGATCCTCAGTGCAAGACGTCGGATAAGAATTTCCCTATGAAAATAAGCATCTCTGATAGACTTCCCCTCTCTTTTGCAGAATCTGAGCTGGTATTTGTAACCTGTAGCAACTGGATCTTGCTATCATTGTAACTGGGAGCCACTCAAGAAACTTAAAAATGGTAAGCATTTCTATAAACATCAATTTCCTGTGACATGTCAGGTTCAAACATATAAAGACAAGGCAAGTTCCTCTGCTTAGACAAAATACTGGTTGCACTTAAAAAGCAAACAAGACCACTCTCAATGGACTTCAGGCCTACCAAAACGTTCTTACTTTTCCACTCCTAGAAAATTACTAGACAGTATAATTGCTTACATCCTCAGACTCAAAGACATGACAAATCATTTTGTACTGCCTCTTTCCATCTTGAGAAGGATGAGATGCTTCCACATTATCCTGGGAGTTAGACCGTGGCATTCGCCTACGAGCCATCAAAACAACTATATTTCCTATGTCAGCAATATAAGAAATGGTCCGCAGGGGATGATCCATCATGGTTTCCTAGGAAATAAGAAAACCAACATAAGCAGCTGCTTCAACTAAGTTCTTACTGCACACCTAATATTATCAAAACACACAATAGCTGTAAGACCTCTGTTAAGTGAAGTCTATAATACCTGTCATGCATGAAAAGAGATACCAATGGAAACCAAGAGCTTCACTTTCCAAAAATAAAACAGAGAGAAAATTTTACACATATTTTTTTCATTGGAAAAGCGCAAAAAGACTTCAATTGCAGAACCTGCATGTGCTGGGCATGTATGTGTAGAGGACTATGAACAAATTATCACAACTATACCTTTTGGGCTACTCTGGGCACGATCAGTACTTGATGCATCATGGCTCATAAGACATGAGCTGACTGCAATTATCTTACCCACAAATTCTAATTTTTTCTATAGTCAGACACACCAGAGCAATTGCCTGTATGACACGGTTCTTGACCATGGATTCCTTACTACAGGAAAATACAGGAGCCAGCATATTTTCAAGACAACTTTTGGCATGTAGGTGAAAGTCTATTCCAGTAGTCTACTACAACAACGTTGACAAAGGTGTCTATGTCTATACCTGCGTGTCTGCATTCAGTACTTTTATTCTCTGTGTAGAAATGAAGAGGTCCACTTCAGTCATGGGTTGAGATTCACCCTCTGGAGCCTGCAAATAAACGGATTACAGTCAAACACATTAGGCAACATACTTACTAATAATGACGTTAGTTCACGAACAGGAGTGCACTAAGACACAGTCACCAGAACAGCAGTGCAGGATAGAGTATTAGACTGCAGAAGCAAAAGATAAACACAAAGATGTGGAAATTATATCATATATGTGAAAGTGAATTGAGTATTGTCTGAAAAAAGTTAACCTCATAAAAGTTTCCGTGATATTTTCGATTCAGTAAAATTATACCTGAGTGCAACATGAATTATACAAAGATTTCATGAAAATCAATATGATTCTACCATTTTCTGCACACTATGAACCTCACTTTAAAGGTTTTCATGCAAGGCACAGAAAGGCCTAAGAGGCATCTCTTGCCTGAGAAATTTCTGTATGGGCTAACAGTGGCTGCCAAGACCAATGGAAAAACCTGTACTGCAGGTGGAACTGTTTAAGCTGTTCATAATGCAGTTCTGGTAAGAAGACCTTCACATGTTGTCAGACAACATACTTTTCAAGCAGTAACCCACTTTTGTTAACAGAAAGCAAACATTTGTAATTGTTTTTAAATTACATTTGTTAAAAGATAATTGAAGGCTCCACAAATAAAACTTATTACAAAGATGAGTCAATCTCAGTATATTACTGTACATATAGACATAACTTTTGTCTTTTGTGCATCCAGCAATTTGACACCTCTGTGAGTCAAACAAAGCACTCTTACAGAATGATAAAATTTAAAAAAAGTAAAAAAATCCCCCACACTTAATTTTAATCCATCATTTTACAAAGTTAAAACATTTGCCATGTCAGTCACTATATGCATTTTGGATAGTGCCTGTAACCATTTGATAAATCCAATCTTTATTCTATTTCTAACATGAAATGGCTAATGATAAGCAACAAAAAATGGCCAGTCAGGCAACTGATTTCTGAGATATGTTAACTTGTATGGTGGCTCAGAAATAAATCTGAAAAAACCTTGCTGGATGCAGAAAATAAAACCACAAAATAAAAATAAATGAAAAAACCCTCCCAGAAAACAAAAGAACAAGCATAACATCAAGCTGATGGAGTTTGTACTGCACCTTCTTCCTGCTTTTGGCTAATTTCTGGGCCATCTGCTTAGCATGGAACAAACAGAGACAGGAGAACAGTTAGAGAAGAACTTACAGAGACTCCAAGTCAAGCAGGAATCTACACGCTAATGTCAGGGCTCACAGACTACTAGCTGATCTAAATTAGTCCTTGCTTAGATTAATTTCGTCCTCTTCTTTCTAGCTTAAAAAATTATAAAATTTCAGGTTTAGCATAATTAATTTCAGAAATGAAAACAAACAGCACTAAAAGAGTCAGGAAGAACACAAAGGGATATATTTTTTCACTTAAAATGTTCCTTGCAACAAACAAGGTTATTTTGTGTGCATTTGTTTTTGAAGATTTTGGTGGGTTATTTTTTAAGAAACAAAACAGAGCTTCCACTCACTTACAGCAGTGTAAACCATGAGGTTACTTCTTTTGAAGGCACACCAATGTAAAAGGTAAGAGAAAAAATTTAAGCCTTATTATTTCAGCTTTTTCAGATCTCATACTTTAATAGACTTCAAAAAAATAACCTAACACTATGCTACTTTTTCCTGAAAAAATAAAATTATAGAAGGTAACTGTCACTTTCATTTTTTCCTCCTTCTGAGCAAATAAATCCATACCAATGTTCACATTGCATCCCTGGACAACAAATTTTCCTGTGACACCTAAACAAAGATATGTCCATACTACCACATTTTTTCGAGGAAGCAGTGGAGCATGTATTTCAGCTACAGAAACACCTTAAAAGAGGTTTCTATTAACAAACAAAACCCCATAATTTTTAAAGTCTTGCAATCATTAATTCAAACCAATGGTGAACCAAACTTATGGACATGCTTATTCTGAAGCAGTGCAATACTCACCAGGCTGGCAGTTACCCCTTTACTTCCAACAATAACAGCCTCTTTGCTAATTAAATTTACAGGTGTGCTTGTGGTGGGAAGGAGGCTTATTGTAACAGGCTCTACACTTATTCAGTGCTAACTACTTTTATGAAGAACAAACAGGAGGCCTGAATCACGAGACACATCAAACATTTTAGACTGATGCTCACAACATAAATCTGTCAGTTTTTGTCTAAACAAATCTGAAAGCAGCTACTCAAAGTTTAGACCATGCTGCTAATTTACAAATAGAAACATTCTCAAACTAGGTTTTAGTCATGTTTTTCAAACTAAGAAGTATTTTATAGCCTGGTGATTGCAAACTATGGCAAAAGCAATTAGAACTGCCTTACATAGCAGGCTCTTCATTACATTACTCTAAATTAATACTCAGAAATAATATATTTATCTTGAGTAACAGCTATCTGTAATACACTGGGCAAGGAGGAGACACTCCTGAGATAGAGCATTCAAATTGCATTTCAAAATCAAGCTTTTCTTTCTCCCCCCCCCCAAACTTTACAGTGATGGACCTCCCAAAAGAAGACAAGCACAGTCCAAAAAGAAGAAAAAGGGGCGAAAAATCCTTGAGCTACAGGTTTACAATGTAGAATCAACAATTTATCAAAATACACTACAATTCAATTTACTGAAAATTCTGTTCTTCAAACAGAAGCATTTTGAAGAACTACTTTCAAATATTTCATAGAAGTAAGGTAATGATATGGAATAAGAGTTTTTAATAAGTGATTTAACACTGCACAGAAATATCACAAAAGAAGTTTTGTTGTCCATGAACAACAAAAAAACCAGGATAATTCTATGCAAGATACTTTATTAGGCAGATCCTCTTTATCACCACATTATTTTGCTAACTCAAATCAAAAATTCTTTCTGTACTCCTAGAAAAAAACTCCAGAAAATACCTAACCTACACAAAATATATATTTTTTTAATATATAGAATTCAGGATTTGCATGTAAGGTAAACAAAACATAATTATTTATATAGATGCAATTTCCAGAATTACAAAATATTAAAATCCAACATGCTTCTGCTTTTGCTACAGAGTTGTCTTAAGTTTATTCAATCCATTTACCCTCTACAAAAAAAGTACTGCAACTCAGTAAGCATTGAGATGACACCAAGTAAACAAAATGGGCAAAATATTAAACTATTTCCGCATATGGGTTCTATCTTAAATTACATTCAGAAATTAAACCAGGTGTTACCTAGAAATGTTCAAACCTGCCACACAGCAAACTAAGTGTGTCTCCGGAGTAGTGAAATATTCCTAACTACACTTGATGAATGCCTTCAAAGCACTGTATCTGTTTTAACTTACTTAGACTTCACAGAGATGAAGGCCCGAGCAAGAAAACACCCAACTCTTGTACTTTTAATTGAAAGGATACTTCTTTAAAGAAGAAGCATGGAGAATTATTTTCAAGGTCTGTTCATGTTCTGAATGAAAGAATTGGTGGTCTGAGGGCTCTGCTAAAAGGAAGCACTATAAGGATTATTAAATTCAAAGGGTATACACTTACGTGAAGGTATGTGTACATAGCAGGGCTTAAACAAAGCTCTTCAGTTTTTAATACTCAAGTCTGCATACTTTAAGAGCTCATTCTTAATTCATAAGCTTTGTTTTCTTTAACTATGGAGAAATGGTTGACATGCAACAAGTATGACACTCTGTAAACAAACATGAGTAGGGCACAAACTTCATAGTCACTGTGCAAGCCGTAATTTACACATCTGGGATAAAGAGTATCTGATGCAGTGATGAATCTGGCAGCAGGAACTCCATCTGTCATAAAGAATTTCTCTCTGAAAACATTTAGCTTTAATGGCAACCAGCCAAAGCCAACCCTAATAAGCCAAAGACCCTAAGGTGCAGGGAGGTTGCCTGAGCTTCACTTAGAAGCAGAAGGCAGTAACTGTCCAAGAAGTGTCCAACGCTATTGTGTACAATAGAATACAATACAAATCAATAATTTCCTGAAATACACTGGGTTTCAGAAAATTCAAGATACCAGCTAGGGTTTTACCAGGTCAACAGTGCAAGTACTGGGGCCTCAGTACTGAGACAAATATACTATAAGCAAGGATATGCACGCCTGTTGATTTATATGGATGCATAATTCATGGAGTTTATGAGTGTAATGCATTAAATAGATTTCTTCTGTTTTGAGGCACAGAAGTGCTGAGGCATAACAGAATCCTCAGAAAGAATGGTATTTTGTTAATTAATTTCTACAAAATACATTTAGTATCAGAGAAAGATTCTACACTCTTACATCTCATAGGCCTAATTTGAATAAATTCTGTTTCATTCTTCTCTACCATATCCCTTCAATCTTTTTCTACTTTGTATTCCTACACAAGCTTTACCTTCTAGGTGCAAACTCCCTGCACAGCCCCATGCCCAAGTTCCACTCCTGATACCTGTTTCTTATGATAGTTGATGGTAATCTTTCCTTTCAACCTCCAGTGATGTGTCCCTCCTAGATCCAGACTCACCAAACCTGTATTTCTCTCCCTTCTCTTTCTTATCTTTAGCTTCTGATCCATTCAAATCAAACAACTTTTATATCACACAGCCAAGCATCAGGAAGGAACACAAAGAGACTACTACACAGAAGGGCACAAGCTTATTTGCACCCAGGGCTGGAAAAAACCAGACTCTCTAAGAGAAACTCTTCACTGCAGGTTTGGGAAGAACCCACCAAGACCTGCCATGGTTGAAAAAGTTCCATGAAACATATTTTTAAAGAATTTCACTGAATCCAGAGTCTCCAATGAACAAAGATGAATCATTCTTTTGCAAAAGGCTCACTGGTTTAAGTTTGCAAAAACTTCTACAGAGATGGTGGAGAATAATCTATCTCTAACAGGAAGGCTACATCCCTGCCTCTTCTAAAATATGAGAGGGTTAATGATTTTCAGAGACAAGGTTACAAGAACTTATGCATTTGAACACCAGCAAAATTACAATTTTTGCAAGTGTCTCAATGGTTCTAGTTGGAGCTTCTGTGTCAAAGTTACATACACAGACTAAACTGAACACTTGTCATGGAACACATTGGAAGGAATAATAAGAGTAGGAAGCATCAGCTGACCTTAACAAACAATACTATTGGCCTTGCCTACCTTCTCTCCTCTTCCTCTCTCTTTTATACAATCACACACCAAATCTGAGTTGGAACCCAAAATAAACTATACAAAACAAAAACACACAAGTATTAAACTAAGAAAAATTCCCAAAGGAAGTTGTGTTGATTAGCAGAATCAGCAGAAGATGAAGCTGTGTGCCTACTAGTCAGTCATGTATGAGTAGTGGGAATATTGCAGCATTGCGTACGACTATGCAATACTTCATCCACGCACCTTCATTTCAGTTGACAGTGTCATAATTGTAATTTAAAATACAGCAGCATTCTCATTGCTTGACATGGCCTGTACATTTGGCATGTCTCTTTTTCAAAACAAAATTTTGCAGATTCCAGGACAAATTATTTTTTTCTATACATCTCTCTACCACCACTGGCTTTTTCTTTTAAAATCAGCTCATAGCTGTTATGTGTGGAGAAACAAGTATCCACTGCAGGGTCAAAAATAATTGCAGTCATTACCACAGCAGCAGTTCCATTGAGTGCCAAGCCAGAAGCAGCTGCAATACTTTCTAATTACACCCATAACCTGTTTTCCCTCCACACCCAGATACTATATAGCTTTGACCACCATTGACTTCAGATTCTGGTTTAGTGCACACAACACAACTATTACTATAGGGAATTACAATGACCTGGTAATTTCCCCTTATCAGTCTTGTTCCAAAAGCAGCATTAAATAAATGATTTATTTTGCAGAAAGAAAGGTGAAGCACTTTTCCTTCTGAAACTACAGATAACCCCATATGAAAAAATTACTGCATAAGTAAGAAGTTCATACCCACAACCATAAAGCACCATATGAGAAGCAGCAGAGATTATTCCTCACCTTGATCCTGCTGACAGCTTCCTGAGCCTGCATCATTCTCACATTCTTGGATGGAGTTTTATCAGAAAGGAGTTGAGTTGAACCAAGGTAATTGGCAGCAAAAATGATTCCATCAATTAAGTCTTCAGGATCACAAGGTCCAGGAACTGTAAAACAGGAAAGCAATCACTGAAGACAATCATGCTAAACCACAGCAAAACAGCAGAACTCTGACAACTTCAGCCTGCACCTGATGGCTGCAAATCCTCCTCTGAAATGCTTCAGTTTAGCATGATGAAATGGCAACCAGTACTTTCAAAGGCACAAAACATCAAGCAAATGATCTCAACACTTGTGGCAAGCTGACCCTGCCCACCAAAGCCCCTCGTCAGAAGGGCAGGGGAGTATCACTCCCCTCCTCAGAAGGGTAGGGGAGAGAAAATATAACAAAAGGCTCATGGGGCAAGACAATGACAGGGAGAGATCACTCACCAGTTATGTCATGTGCAAAACAGACTCCACTTGTGGAAAATTTGTTTAATTTATTACCAATCAAATCAGAGTAGAATAATGAAAAATAAAAACAGTTGCTCCAACACCTTCCTCCATCCCTCCCTTCTTCCTGGACTCAATTTTACTCTCAGCTTTCTCTGTCTTCTGCACCCAGAGGCACAAGGGAGTGGGGGCTGTGGTCAGTTCATCACACACTGTCTCTGACGCTCCTTCTTCCTCATAGGGAAGAGGCCTCACATTCTTCTCCTGCTCCAGGATGGGGTACCTCCCATGTGAGACAGTCCTTCAGAACAGATTGCTCTGGTGTAGGTTCCCTGTGGGGTCACAAGTCCACCAGCAAACCTGCTCCAGGTGGGCTCCTCTCTCCACAAGGCCATGTATCCTGCAAGAAGCTTGCTCCAGCTTGTGATTCCCATGGGGTCACAGCCTGGTTTTTTTGGGCATCCACATGATGTGGCATGCAGTCCTCCAGGGGCTGCATGCGGATATGTGCTCCACTGTGGACCTCCATGGGCTGGAGTGGCACAGCTGTCTCACCATGGTCTTCACCACTGGCTGCACAGGAATCTCTGCTCTGGCACCTGGAGCACTTCCTGTATTTCCTGATCCCCTGACCTTGTCTTCTGAGGTCTTTCTCTTGCATATTTTCAGTCCTTTTTTCTTTGGCTGCAATTGCTGTGGTGCAGAGTTTTTTGCCCCTTCTTAAATATAATATCCCAGAGGTGCTACCACTGCCACTGCTGAGCCACTGATGGGCTCAGCCTTGGCCATGGTGGGTCGATCTTGGAGCCGGCTGGCACTGACTCGATCAGACAGGCAGGAAGCTTCCAGCAGCTTCTCACAAAAGACACCCTGGTAGCCACCCCACTACCAAAATCTTGCTATGCAAACCCAGTACAACCTCTTTCCAGCAAAAGCTATAATTGTTAATCCAGCCTGTTTCTCACAATAGCTCATTCTTTCATGAGAAGGGAACAGCTTGGAGCAAAATAATCTGTGATTTTTCACTGTGATGAAGGGACAGACACAGTTACTCAGCTTGCCCCTCACTCACCAAAGCCAGCCTTGCAATTCTAAGACCAACAGTCACAAGCAGAAAGAGGAACAGCACGGTTTGATAGCAGTCATCAGCCTCCTTCTCGCTTGTGCATCAACTACACTTGGTGCAACAGGCAGAACAACCTCCCCGGGAATGCTCTACAGGTACCACACATCTCCCCTTAACAAGAAGATTGATTGCCTAGTTAAGCAAAATATTTTTATGCCACAGACCTTTAAAAATTGTAGTCTTAACAAGGATATTGTAGTAAAGTATAGAGTTAAATAAAAATGTTGTTAAATACATAGAGCATGGGCTGTCTTGACAGCAAAGCAACTCACTTAGCCAACAGATTCTTAGTGATCCAACACCTGCCAACTTCTGTGGAAAGTGAGAGGGTGTAAAGTGTTCATTACCTAGCAATGCAAATCCTTACAGAGCAGTATTTATAATTCGTAAGATTTTTGGTGTTTTGCAATTTTATCTAAAAATTTTATACATGAAAATGTTCCATTTTGACACCATGTTAAAATCGTCATGATCCAAAAGGGAAGCTGGTTAACCTAAGAAACTTCTTGTTCTTATAAGTAAGGAAAAACACTTGTTGTTCAAGACAAGTGAAAATACAAATCATATTAAAGAATGCTCATGGTAAACATGTCCACATTTTATCACAAAACACCCCATGTGTTTAGGCTGGTCTTCTTTTTTTCCTCTAAAAAAATTAAGGCATATCTTGAGCTACAAGGTGAGGTGGCTTTAAGTTTCAAATTACTCAGAATGCCAATTTTGTTCTAACTATAATGTGTAAGACTAACAACGCCTCAGAATGAGCCTGTGTAGCTTTGGCCCCAAGGAGAAGCAAGTCATTATTACACTGAAAATAACAAAAAAAGAGCTGGAGATAAATATCACACTGAAACGATACACACAGAAGCAGATCTACAAATCTTGTGAACAGGCTTGTCTTCTTTCTAATTTCTATAAATACAAAAATTTATAACTAGCAATTTTAAGATGCTTATCTCCAGTGTGCAGAGTTTGTTCAGTCAGTATATATCTGGAAAATTCTCAAAATGAACAAGCTACTTGCAAGAGTTTTTTCCTTAGGGAAATTTATGCATGCAGAAGTACTACATATTTGCACACTTTCCCAGTCCAGAAATCATATAGCATTTTAAGTGTTGTTATTTGTTGGTCTACACATCAAGGCCTTTTCACTACTTCCACCACTTCACTATAAAGGATGCAAAACCCTTTAGAGTACAATGAAATGAATTAAAACGAAAAAAATATGGACAAAGGTGTAGGTAAGACTCCAAGAAAGAAGAAAAAAGGTACGTGCTCCAGTTGCATCAGAAGTGAACATACAGACAGCAGTGCTTTTTGAAGACATCCTCCATTTATTACCTCTGACAACAAAGCTATTATCTCAATGAAAGCACACCAGAGGTGCTGGCAATTTTTTCCTTTGACTGCTGGTGAATAAAAATAGAACATTTTTATTTTCATGGAATTTTCTGCTAGACCAAGAACCAAGAAAATTTTAGTTTACAATTTCTTTTTTTTTCCAAGGAGGAGGGGATTATTTGAAAGAGCCCTTGATAGATAGGACTACTAATAGGAGATGAATTTAAATTTTAAGAGAGATCCTTCATTGTTGCAAAATTCCAATGCTTAGCTATGGACCAATTGACATTCTGGCCAGAAACTCCAAAACATGCAGCTTATACACTGAAGACTAAAACAATGATCAATTTGCAGTCTAAAGAAAACGATCACATAATCGATTAAACACAGCACACTCTAAAGCAACCTAAGGAGTTACAAGGCAGTCCAAATAAGGTATTACATCAACTGTATTTCGAGCATTTCATCAAGCATATAGAACAGCCACTGTCAGGGGAAAAGCGAAAAAAACAAATGAAACTTCTATTTTCTGCTTCTGTCATAACTGGGTGTTACAAATAGCATTCTTCCTGCAGTATACACAGGATGTAGACTCACACAAAAGGTAACAGCAATTCATGTGGCAGGTAATTTGCTTTTTCACATTGTTCCGAATAAATTCAGAACTACTGCAACCTTAACTCTAAGATGGGAAGCAGTTTTTAATTAGAGGCAAATAGCTGTTAAGCAGAGCAGATTTTCACTGGCAGGCCTGCCAATTAATCCAGTTCTGCTAATTAATCCAACTGAGATTGGACTGAGCCTGCCAATTGAAATCGGTGCTGGACAGAGCATTACAGTCTTCTTGCTTAGTCTATTTTCCTTGTTCACACGCATTCACATACGTTGTGTAAATACCATTAAAAAAAGTAGTGTTTTCCATGATACTGAGAAAAAGAAAAGGATAGCAGAACTGACACAGAAACTATGAATGAAACACAAAAAACCTAAAAGCTCCATGTTTTTGAATTTTTGAAAGAGCACAGTAGGATTTAGCTCAGGTTCTAGATTAGACACAATTTAATCTAAATCCAACCTAGTACACCCAACTCTAGTAGCTTTTCTATTCAGCAAATAATTTCATACATTATAAATACATGTGGTTTTTTGATATGAAAAAACATTTAGAAATTGTAGAACTATCTTACCTTCAACATACGTTGGAAATGAAGCCAAGCTTTTTCTGGACTGTAATTAAGACAAAAAGGATTTCAAACAGAACATAGCATGCACAAATAAGCATTAAAAATTGCGCAATGCCAAAAAAAAATTAAATCAGGCATAGTTATTAGCAAAGGTAGATCACCACTTATTTATATTTAGAGTAAAATTCAATGTATTCCATTTCTGTTTACTAGACAATAAGCTAAGACCAGACTTCAGTTATTTGCTGGTGTTCACTAGTGCATTAGTTGTCTACCAATAGGTGCTCTACTTTTAATAATCAAGAAATATGCAGGAAAGTATAAAATACCTCATATATACTGGATCTTCCAACTACAAATAAATACATACAGGAATATAAAAATTGCACTATACTGTTATAATTCATGACTAAAACCATCATTAACAAAATGCAGTTATTCATTAGGACTGGTTTTAGATGTATCCCTCACATTAACATGGCCTACAAAAAGCTTTCTAAATTTTAACAGGTTAGGTAGCAATGTGTATTCTGTGGGATTAATGAATTCACTATGGCTTCACCACCAACTGTGCTTACACAAAAACACATTTGGTAGATGCAATTACATAAATAGTGAAGAAATAAATAGAATCTTGACTTGTACATGTAAATACACACACTAAGCAATACCTTATATTCTACTGGTATTTTATGTGAAAGAATGTGAGCTTAACACTTCAGACATATGAAGGCTACAACTTTCGGTGAATAAAACTCACCATTTTGTTGTAATCTGTAACATAAACCACACACAAAAATTTATCAAACAAAATTCTGTGTGGCACTATATACTTGGTAAGGGGTATATTGAAATACCTGCTGCTATCATGGGCAGATAAGAATTATGGATAGTTAATGAATCTATAACTGATTGTACTAGCAGTAACTCCTCCAATGACTGCTTAATATAATTTTATTAAAATAAAAATCTACAGATATGATCAGAATAATGCACAATGTCTTCAATAATTTTCAGTATATTGCCAGATTATGTATATAGAAATTGATACCAAATTATTTTTCTTTATGACAGGCAATTTCCCAGAGTCTGTGTATTAGTGGAAAAAACAGGTAAAACTAGAAAGGTAACAAATATGTGATAGGTTGACTGACTAAGTCCAAGGAGTCTTTTCCACTGTAAGAAATGGAAAGTTGATGTAACAAGTAATATTTTTCAATCAACGATGCATGTCTTGCTATAAAATAAAATTTGCAAATTAAAACAAAAGTCATGTGACACAGCGGAGCTTGCACAACCTGTAAGTTCTTTTCACTCCCTATGAAAATTACGAAGCTATGTTGCAAATCCAAGAATCCTGTTCATCAGATATTGTACTAGCATCAATAAGGATGCCAATAATCAATGATCATCTGCTGCCAAAGCATTTAAGCTGCTGTGAGGACACTGACATGTCTTTTCAGATCTGTGGCTCTTTCACTTCTTCAGATGAATGTTCCTAGCAAACTACCTGTCCATATAGACTCCAACAACTGTTTGTAACAGTTGCTGGTGTACTGCTGAAGGGGAGATTCAAACATTGGGCTCTGACAGGCTTAGAGGACAATTCCCCTACACACCAGAGGCATCTCACGTATATAAATGCTTAACAAAATATTTATTTCTTTTTAAACAGTGAACAAAGTCTATGATACAGATTTAAAAACTATTCAGCAATCTAACTATTTTCAGGATAGAGTGGTGCAAACCATCATCACATATGTCTTTATTGCAAAAACTCAGAATTTCGTTTTTCTTGTTCATTACCCAGGTAGAAAGGCATTCTACTAAAACCAGCAGAATAGTAAAGTAACAGGTAAAGTTACCAATAGGTGGAAACCTACACCTTTTAATTTTACATAGCCATGAATAATGAAATATCCAGGTCATTAATATTTTATTACTTTCAATAATCTCATTGCCATCTAGTATTATAAAATTCATATTTAATAAAAAGGTTTCTCTAAGACCTAAAAATCCCAAAATTATGAGGCTGTTTTATCACTTTTATTCTTGCATTAGAAATATTAAAGCAGGAGTTATTCCCCTTCTGAGGGAAACTAATAGCCCAACACACCCTACAGTGAAACCTGGTTTACCACCTCTGTCACTACGTGTAAGCACACCCTAAAAATTGAAATCAGTAGGGTTTTGTTTGTTTCCTTCCTTTGGGGAAGTTTATTGATATCTAAAAACTGCTGAAATACAGAATATATAGTGACAAAGTCTGTACTGAAGAACGCTTAAAGCTTTAATATGCTAACAGCAGAGCAGATGAAAACTTAATGGTATGATCTATAGTTGAAAACTTTAGAACATGAAAAATTATGGGTTTCTTCAGTCTTTTGAAATTTTTCATTATTTTCTAAATGCAAATAACAAACTGACACAACTACATACATGTTGCAAGCTTTCTTATCCGATGATAATGCAAAAGTAAAAAAGAAAGAATGGATTATTTAATCAGTGTTTCAATTTTAATCCACTTCTAGTAGATCAGGTTTTTAATTTCAGAAGGTAACCCTATCAGTAACAATATGGTATTTTGTTTAGACTGTTTTCAAGCAAGAAGCAAATAAACTGAATATTTGCACATTTTTGTTTCCAGAACCTGCCATTCTCTACTAATCCAAATACTTCTTATGTCGAATGATTTTCTTTTCACACTCTGAGCAGTTCTATTCACACTTCTTACTTTGTTTTAGTGGAACTACTGAGGTGTAAAGCACTAGCAGGTGAGGGGGAAAAGAAAGCAAGCATGTAGCTTTATTTTGAGGAGCCTGGAGCCAAGAACTGAATTCTGACTGTGAATCACTGGCAGGCCAGTTTCCACAATGACAAAATACTAAGCAACATAATTTATTACATAATTAATTTAATTTAAGCACTTTTTCATCTGGCTGAGAAGTACTCTTCCTTTGTGGTGAAAAAAAGGAAAGGGCTTCTTTTTGCCTCTGCTACAGTGGGAATGTTGGCTGCTTGGTAAATCAATACTTCACAGCCTGTTAAAGAAATTTAGTGACAGCTGAATACAGAGTCAGAAATGCCATGATAAAGAGTCTTAAGTATGTCAGAAATTCAGTCAGATAGCCAAGCAAGCGTAAGGTAAAGAAGCATAAGGGAAAAGCAAGAAGAAAAGGGATTGCACGGGTACAAGGGAGCAAGGAAAATTAAAAGGCATAAGCAGCATGAACAAGTCTGTGGCTTTTAAAAAGATTTCACTCTACCTCTTTATTCGTGGAAGCCTCTGCTGTACTGCAGACATCCTGGTGATGTTGCCTACTTGATGATTCAGCACCTCGAGGTGAAGTGGAATCTGGAGATGGAGACTAGACATGGCAAGAAAATCAAATAATATTATGAGTACCTGATGTAGAAATTATTCTTTCATATTTTATATCCTACACTCTGACATTCTAAAGAAGACAAGGTAAAGTCACTTAAGAGTAAGTTGTGATGGGAGACAAGTGAATTGACCTTAAGCAGAACATAGGGATTCAGCTAAAATTTACTTAGCTGTCAAATTGGGAAAAGTGAAGAAAAGATTGAAATTTCCCTGTAGGCACATGTGCCCTCAGGTATAATTAACATGAAGTGCTAAACTAATCTAATCTGAGCAGAGGAAGTTGCAGTGGTTGTTCATAAATACTACTACATCTTCTTAGAAAACAACTTTTATAAACCGTGCAGAGTAACAGTGATGTATTCAAGAATTTATTAAAATGACAATTCAATACCAGTGTAATTAAGGACTGTGATTCCTCATTCTAGATACAGCAAAAACTTGGAAAGTATTCAACAGTTCATGCTATGATCTCAGTACATGCTCTTTAGATCAGATTTCCTCATTTTCCTCCTTTTTCCATAAACAATTCAGTAGAGCAACTGACTATGTGATCCATCAGCAAGTATCTTGATAAAGGGGAAGAATACTTTGGGAAAGAATATTCTAATCATAGACAATTCCTAATGAATGCTGGTGATGCTAAAAAGCTGTGGCAAGGTATCTAAAGTACAGAGCAGGTGGCCTTGGTATGGCAGTGTGATGCAAGAACACAGAATGTGGAATTAAGGAAGGTGACCAAAATGAAAGAGAGTACAAAGCTTTAACCCAGCAGGCATTTTTAGAGGCAGATTTTAAGACACCTACTAAACATGTCTGCATAAGCCAAAATGTGAATCCACAAAAAGAAAGTTTAGCATTTAGCTACGCATGCTGGGTATTTAGCCCAACAGCCCTACACTTTCCTTTGACATAGGAAGCATGCAGCCCTAGCTTTTCCAGCTCAACAGTTCATCACTGATGGCAAAACAGTCAAATGCTATTCTTATCTTTTCATAAACAGTTATATGACACAGCTTTTCTCTGAGTCAATGAGTCATACCAGAAAAGGGCTACATTTCCAGTGGTCTGAGCTGGCAGCAGCTCCAATCTAGGAGTGCCCTCATGCTCTGCATCTAGTGCAGCTGAAAAATTGAGTACTATGAAATAGTGTACAAAATTTCCACAAAATCAAAACCAACAACAACAACGAAAAAACCAGATGTCTAAGTTTCTCTTAGCTCCTCTTAGATATGAAACAAAACAAGAAAACAAAACTCCCTTCTCCACTTCTTGCTCTTTAAACTCATTCCTCTAAAATGTCTATCTCAGATATTAAAACAAAGTATTAAAATTATAGTTAAATAATAAAGGCTTCCAAGGAGTTAAGAAGCAATTCTTTATAGATATCTCCTGGGTAAAAGAGCAGTGCCTGCATCTCCCTGTATTTTGAATTACTACTGCAAGACAAAAGAAGATGCAGCTGTGAAATGATCCCTAGAATGCAGGCATGTGCTTGCACCACCAGACTGAAGAATTGCTTGCTGCAGACAGCATGCATGCAGGGCCTGTGGGAGAGATAGAGGCTTCCTTGACTTGCTGTGTAATTACCAGTTAACAGTGCCACAGTGATGCAACTGCACAAACGGCAACTCCTATTTACATAAGAAAGCGTTTTCATAGTGCTCACATTCTTATAGTTATGCAGTATTTCTGTATTAGTATTAAATATAAAAGGTGCACAATGCTGTAAACCCAATAATGACATCTGGATATTGCAGGATTGAACTTTAAACAGTAGATAAAGAAACCAATTTAAGCATCAAATGTTTACATGCACACCAAAAAAAAGCACTCTTTACAATGGCTGAACACACTGAAGGATAAGATTAATGATTTCATGTAAACGAAACAACTAGCATTAAGAAATTTTGCACCATTTGAAATGTACTAACAGTTACTCCAGTAGCACTATAAATGCCTTTACTCAGCTATTTTAATCTACAAAGTATCAGAACTAAATTATTACATGGCTTTCTGTGTGCTCTGTTTGAATGTCTGCTCAAATATTTCTGGGGGGAAAAAACCCCCAAACAATAAAAAAACCCAAGAACCAAAACTTCCAAACCCAAATATCAAACATCCTAAAACGTTTGCTGCATGACATAACATGAAAGCTGTCCCTGAAAACATTTGTACAGGAAAGTCCAGGCTTTGAAGATCAAGCACTGTTTTCTTTGACATCAAAATGCATTTTTAGAGGTACCATATATAATAATGTACAAAGAAAGAATGCAGTCACAGCAATAACAAGAAATATTTTAATGGATCATAGCAGATAGATAACTTGCATTCTAAATAAAGTTTAAAATATAGGCTTAGTGACTTTTGCTGTCATTTGTCATTAACAGAACAAGTTTTAGAAGCCTAACAAAATTGTTGTCAGAACAAACACAGTAAGGTCACATGAAGCATGCTGTTATTAGGTACAGAGGTGTACCAATGGAATTAGAAATTTTTTTCGTAAGTGCAGTGGTAAAAAAGTGATAGTTATCCCCTTTTTCTTCTTGAATATCTACTTACATTTTTCTTATGATACTCAACCTGGTACATCCAAAAATTCTCCATCTCAATTTTGGTGTTGTTTGACTCTAACTAACGTGCAACCCACTCCACCTGAGAAACCTTCCTTGCTCTTGTGCAGAGGGATTTAGTAACCGAACTTGTAAAAGGAGAGGATTGTGTTGCATCTAACCTATCCAGGTCAATCCAGCTGTTTCCTGTACAGCTCATGAAGATACATGTAACTGACATTACAATCTTCAAATACAATCACTTGCTGTTGCTTTATAAAAGCAGTGCTGTTTTATGTGCTTTTACCAGCAGATCTTTTGAAGGGAGTATAGCTTGTGGGTCACACTGTCACACACAAGGCTAGGACAGAGGGGATGAAATCACAGAATCATAGAGTCATGGAATCTTTTATGATGGAAGGGACTTTAAGATAATCTAAATTCTACTGCACGTGCCATGGATAGGGACACTTTCCACTAGACCAGGCTGCCCAAAGCCCCATCCAGCCTGGCTTTGAACAATTCCAGGGATCGGGCATCTGGGCAAACTGTTCCAGTGCATCATCACACCCACAGTAAAGAATTTTTTCTTTATATCTAATCTACTCTCTGTCAATTTGAAGCCATTGCCCCTTGTCGTATCACTACATACCCTTGTAAAAATCTTTCACTGACCAGTATCCCCACGTCCTTATCTGCAGAGCTGCTCTCAATGAGTTCTTCTTCCAGTTTGTATCTGTGTTTGAGACTGCCCTGACCCACGTGCAGGACCTTGCAATTGGCTTTGTTGAATAACACGAGGTTCTCATGGGTTGGGTCCCATTCTCAAGCCTACCCATGTCCCTCTGGATGGCATCCCTGCCCTTCAGCATGTTGACCACACCACTCAGCTTGGAGTTGTTGGCAAACTTGCTGAGGGTGCACTCAATTCCACAGTCCATGTTGCCGACAAAGATGTTAAACAGCATTGGTCATTTTTTGTTTTAAGAAAGATAGTTTATTCAGAGCTTTCATGTAGTGTCATATGTGTGGACAAATCAACAAATTTTTCATCAATTCAAGATTCAATTAAACAATAGGGCATTACTTACATTACACTAATGTCTACCTACAGGTATTGTGGCAGAGGAATGGGAAAGTCCACTTGTACATTAGCTCAGGAGACAACTGGATAAAGCAAAGCTTTATTTATTTTAGAGAGAATTAGTATTCTGAAAAGTACCCATACACATTAAGAAAAGGTCAAAGCACTATGGAATCTTCAGGTCCAACACACAAGCATAAGTCAGATGCATTCTATCACAAGAACTGCTCTTCACAGCACAACTATGGCAGTGAATCTCCTAGGTTTTAGGACAACTCTGTGAGGGCAGTGTCCTCTGTGTTTTCAACAGCTCAAATTCTGTTCACTAAAACATAGACTGAGACCATACATTTTAGCTGGCATAAATACCCAAAAAGAATGAAACTGAAAGCTAATGATTATTGGTTGTCTTTGTTGAAAATCTGCTTTAAATACAGTGCTAAAAATGGTGGGCTTGAAAAAATAATACCAACTCAGAACTGTACACATACTTGCACACTGTGGCACAATCTCTGCAATTTCATTTATAATTTTTACATATGGATGAAACTTGACTTTGTACTGTAGTTCTAGTTCTGCCTCTGCACGTACCCATTGCACTTACTCATCAGTTTGTTTGGCGGTCCAGGACCTGCCCCTTGCCTGTTTGTGCATACATGATAGGACAAGGTGACCTGAGACAAGGTTACTGACTGAACTGTTCACTTCAGAACAACACATTTGACTAACTGCTGTAGGACCTTTCCACACAGGAATTTCAGGCAGGCTAAAGAGATTCACCCAACAGGCTCCTCCCATGCACAAGACAGCTGATAAGCACCATTTATGACTTTATGACCCTGGGTAGTTAGCACCTGAAGTGATGGGCTTTCTCAACAGGCAGCTTTTGGGTCAGGACTCTGACTGATCTAACAGCTGACTCATGCAGTTTCTGCTGCAGAAATGACCAATTAGTTTATAGATAAGATGCTTGTACTCAACAGAAATGATTCCTGCATATGCAAATAAGTTCATGTACAACAGTCTTGTGTACATATTTAACATAGAAGGTGTTTTGTATGTAGCTTAAGGTAAACAATAGCAATAGAGCACACATGCTGGAGTGATCATGTAGGATCACAGACCAGCTGTATCCAAGAACAAATGCAGTTTGGGAAGTATTGGTTTGCGGAATTTCCCCTGATCTAGATGATGATGTCCTGCAAAGACAGAGGCTCCTGTCACTTGCCACCATCTGGAAAAGGAGAAACAATCCCATTTGAGAGATCCGACTGTCCACACATTCAACCCTATGCAAAAGCTCAGAATAAACCAGCTTTTTGAAAATGTACACACCATCCATAAGCATCTACACATCAGCACTTAACTGTAATTCTTCAGCAAAATTCACTAAAGGTACAAAACCAGAAATTTTCACTTAAGCAGTAACTCTGTATCTCTGTCAAAATCTTTGAAGAAACAGCCATATCTGTTACTGTGATATTACAGTCTTGTCCCAGTTTGAAAGACAGGTGTCTGTCAAGGAAGTTCGGAATCTTCCTGGGATAGAAAGGATGACCCCCCTCCCTCCAAATTATTATACCCTTGAAATTATGGGGCTTTCAGGCAAAGATATGGGAAAAAGAATAACAGTTCTTTACTAGGATTGCATATCTATATATATAACAAGACAGACAAACGGCAACAATAAGAGAACAGAAAAACGCAGTAACAGTCTTTTCTCACTCATTGGGCGATTCTCTATTGGGGCAGAGAGGCTGCGGTGACTCCCCTGCGGCTACAGGGGGCGCTGTGGTGTGAGAGCAGCGACCTCTCCACGTGGCAATGGCGGCTCAGGTGAGAGGAAGAGGGAGAGGGGAGATCGCTCCTGGTGCGAATTCCCAGGGCAGCAGCCCGTCTGCACCAACCTCGGCAGTGGGCAGCCAGCAGCGCAGGCAGGCAGGGTTGACTGGGGAGCGATGGACCTCGGTATCACCCACCGAGCAGCCAGCAGAAGGCAGGAACAGCAGAGAAGAGCAGCCCCCAGCCGCGACCCACATGCAGCAGAACCTGGGCTGGCAACAGGGAGGACAGACCCCGGGATGGCAATCACAGTGTAGCCGCAAGTCAAAGTGGCAGCAGGGGCGGCAGAGACCGGGGATCACCCCCTCCCCCGCCGACTGGCACCAGTTACAATGTAGCGCTGTACCCCCACATTGCGGCAGGACCTCTGCGGAGAAAGCCGATCTGATCAGCTGCAACTTACAGCAGAGCAGTGTTCTCAGGATAAAACCGGCACTCGCTCCACATGGCACGCATGACAATCCTCACCAAATGCCAAAAAGACACCGAGCCCAGCCTCTGCCCCCTCCAGCCAAGTCTCGAAGTCTTTCACCTCTCGCAAGGTTAAGCTGCAGCCCCTGAGAACAACCCTCCGGCCAAAACTCTCAGCTCTGTTTCTCTAGCTGGGTGATTATTGCGGCATGTGGGTGTGCGGGCAACCTCCTTTGTCTCTTAGGTATCACCCATTTGTTTCCCAGGCAACCCCTCCCCCAGACAGGTCTCCCTGCCCCATGGGAGAAAAATGAATTGACAACCTCAGACCCACAACAAGTCTCAAATACAAAATAAAAATACAGCTACTAATGTGTAGAGATTTAGATCTGATGCAGAAGTCCAAGTGAGCAAATAATAGATGTAGCCAACAATGAATGTAACTGAGCCTGTTAGGGCAAAATGGCCCTTTATTTTGCCCATTTCAAAGAGTCTCTTCACCACAAGTCAGTAGCAGTAACCATGCAATACCAAAGTCACACTTTTTGAGCTGTTAACTTCTCTTTGAACAAAATCTTAGGCTTTTTGGACTCTGGCTCTCCATCAGGCCACATACACATGCTATGCAGGTAAGGTCTGCCCAGCAGCATGCATGATGGATGGAAGACGGTCAGCACAGCAGGGCTCCTGGCAGATGGTTCAGTGCTGGCTGCTTCTCTTAAGTATGGACTTCTTTAGCTGTGCTTTCACTTGAGCTTCCAGTAAAAATGCAGTTTTATGTGTCAGTCTGAAAAAATCGCTCTGGATTTGTCTCATGTTTTCAAAATACAGTAAGTGTAGTAAGTGCTGTCTTAGTTTTCAACAGCACAGAAAAATCACTTGAAGTTACTTTCATCTTTCAATAATTTAAAAATATAATCAAGCAAAAAAAATATTCAAGGGGTCATGTATCCAGTGCTCACCATAATTTAAAAGCCAGTAACTCATCTGGGAGTGTTTGTCTTTGAGCTGACTAATTGATACGTTGAAGCTTTCCTCTGTGTGATCGATCAACAAAATGCTTTTTGTTTCGGTTTGCTTTGGTTTTTTAGTGATTTGTGGTTTGGGGCATTTGGGGCTTTTTTTTTCCTGTGTAAACTTAAGTCTGTGGTCTCTCATAAATGATGGAAAGCTGACCTAGTCTGTGTGCTCAACCAATAATTTTTAAAAGGTCTGTTCAGAAAAAACCCAACAATATACTAGCAATATAAACTCGTCTTTATTTCAATTCTTTTCTTTCTCTCTCTCTTTTCCTCCCCTAGTTCATTTATTACTGAAGCCTGCTTAATTATTTAAAAGACTTCTTTATTGCCTTTTAATAATACATCACTCCTGCTGTGGAAAAAGTGAAGCAAATTCATCTCCATGAAAACACTGAGGTTTCAGAATTGAGAAAATCCAGCAACTGAGAATGCAAGGTTTGAAATAAAATATACATAACCAAAAACAACAGAGAAGCAAAACAATACAGCTCAGTTCTGTTCTACCTGGAAGACTGGTCTTCAGCTCTGAATTTCTACTTCACAAACCTAAACTAGCTGTGCACGTGGTTTTACTTCATATTAGGGTTTATTCTAACATCACACCACCTCAAGTGTCTGCAGAGGAACAGAGACGAGGACCACCAATGACAGGGCTTTGCAAAAAAGTCTTGGCATTGTTTCAGTGCTTTTCTCAGTAGGTTTCTATACTTCCACAACTGAGCAAGCCACTTCTCTCAAAACTCTATAACATTTCAAAGATGTTTTTTTTCCCGTACAGTTTAAACACCAGAATATTTCATTGCATTTTGAATTATCTACTACACAAAACTATTACCCTTTCCACTTGAACATGTGTTCATCCCTGGATCCAGACCCATGTGCTGCATGTCTTCTATTTAGACCTTTAAACACCACAATTTCTGTGCTTGGCTAGGCACATTCACAGCAGGTTTCCAGTGGAGAATCTGACAAGAAAGAATGATGCGCAAGAGCTACCTAAATGGGGTATGGGTCTGTTCTTCCAGTGAGGTAACTGTGTGCATCTAGAAGAACATATTTTCCTAAAGGGTCTTCCACTCCACTACTCTCTGGCACAGGTGTACCACAAGATCCATGCTTAAACTTTTTCATAACTCCAGCTATGATCTTTATTCACTATGATGGAAAGGCTGAGAGAATTGGGATTGTTCAGCCTGGAAAAGAGAAGGCTTCAGGGTGACCTAATTGCAGTCTTCCAGTACCTGAAGGAAGCCTAAAAGAAAGCTGGAGAGACTATCTACAAGACTATGTTGTAACAGGACAAGGGGGAACACCTTCAAACTGAAAGATGGTTTGAAGATATGAGGAAGAAATTCTTTACTGTGAGGATGGTGAGGATGCAGAGAGCTGAGCAACAACTGCAAGAGGTTGCTCAGAGAAACTGTGGATGTCCCATCCCTGCAAGTGTTCAAGACCAGGCTGGATGGGGCTCTGAGCAACCTGGTCTAGTGGAAAGCGTCCCTGCACATGGCAGGGGGGTTGGAACTAGATGATCTCTAAGGTCCTCTCCAACCCAAACCATTCTATGATTCCAAAGCATATTCTATGAACAAAACCACTGCCATTTCAGACTCAGAAACACGATCTAACTGCAGTTCCACAGTCTTTTCCACCATGGTTCAGTTTCCTGATGTCACACTTCTTGCAGTTGTGCAGCTCTAACTGCTACTGCATTTGAAGAAGAGATCCTCACTAGGCCATATCCAAGTGATGGTCTGCTTTGGTTTAAAAAGTTTCCGATAAACAGACTTTGGAAATCTATTTCAATTGTACATATCTCGTACATGTCGCAAATGTTAAAAAAGATCCTTACTTCCTTTATTCAAAAGGCACTGAGGATTTTTCAGTTTTTATCAAATACACAATACCTTCCCCACAAACTCACTGCCCAGACCACCTCTTATTCAAATGAAAGCATGCATTGGTAAACCAGGGTGCACAAGGCACATGGCAGCTAATACTCTCCATTGTTATATATTAAACAGGTACCTCCCTACACTATTTATTTATTCACAGAAGTCTGCCACCTGCCTCCTACATCACAGAAGTATTAGAGTTTATTACAACAGAATCGTTCATGGGCCGAGAGCAATTTACTTTTTTCATATACCTTACCAAACATTTCTTTGGAGGAGAAATACCTAGGAATGACTGATAATCCTAGTAGATTAACCTATGAATAAAACTGGAATCAGGACATCTTAAATACAAATAGATACAGTGATCCGTGTCTTTCTTACCATCACAGTCACTGCATGTCTTTCCTAACAGTCCCAAACTATACCCAGAATATTTCTGAATTGTCAGCTTCTTAAAATACTCTGTGGACACTTACAAATGGCATCTTACCAAGCATTCTGCTGTGAATGCATCATGCAAATTCTCAGCACTGAGGAGTAACAGTCACTTTCGTGTTAAAAAAGGCAAAAGAGGTTGTTGTATTTAATGAGTCTCAACTGTAAACCATTCTTCTGACTCCCTGGCTTCATTGGTCTCCAGTAGAGAGCTTCTAGCTAAATAAAAAGTAACTGCTGTTTGGATCTAAAGAAGTTTTATGAGTTTCAATATCATATGATTAAGAACACTAAATTATTACAAATATTTTCAGGTAAGTTCTATTTCTAAAAGGAAAATCGTTTTGCTAAAAAGGACTGAGGATACTTTTCAAAGTAGACCTGCAAAATAACTCCAGGTAAAAAAAGCACCCAATTTGCATTACTTATCTGGAGGTCCTTGATACTTTTGGGACAAGAAAATGATGTCTGCCTGAAGGTTAAAACACTGTTATTTCCAGGTCAGTACTACTAATCAAACTGAAAAACGTCCCTGGCATATCCTGGTTAGAGTGAAAAGCTCGCATTTGAGATCCTGCTTCTTTCTGGAGGAAGACAGAAGAAAAATTTACAATTAGATGAATGGGCTTCAACTATATTTTTATTACATTGATCCCTAATGGTCACTTAGTCAACACAACCTATTTTCGCCCAGTTTACAGCTAAGCAATTCTAGGAATGCTTCATTAAAGAAAGCAGACTGTTCTTGAATTGCCATCTGAATTAAACAATCCACTAAAGCAAATACATATGTGTTGTGGGTTTGAAGTTACAATGAATTTTCCTCCCATCTAGCAGGGAGACCTATGGGGGCAGGGAGGGGTTGCCTGGGAACTAATAGGCCATACTGAAGAGACAAAGAAGGTTGCCTGCACTCCCACATGCCACAATAATCCCCCAGAATGGGCAATGCTTAAGGGAAAAAGGAGGTTACCCACACATCCACATGCCACAATAATCACCCAGCTAGAGGAACAAGAGCTAGAAGTTTTGACCAGAGGGTTGTTCCCAGGAGCTGCAACCTGACCTTGTGAGAGGGGAAAAAGACTTCCAGACTTGGCTGGAGGAGGTGGAGACCAGGCTGGGTCTCTTTTTGGCTCAGTGTTCGGTGAGGATGGTCGTGTGTGCTGCCAGTGCCGGTTTTATCTTGAGAACACTGCTGTCCTTAACCTGCAGCTGATCGGATCGGCTGTCTTCGCGGGGGTCTTGCTGCAGCACAGGGTACAGTGCCACATTGCAGCTACACTGTGACCACCACCCCTGGGTCTGCTCCGCTCTGTCGTCCCTGTTGCCAGCCCAGATTTCTGCTGCACATGGGTCACGGCCGGGGGCTGCTCTTCTCTGCTGTTCCTGCCTTCTGCTGGCCGCTCGGTGGGTGATACCGAGGTCCATCGCTCCCCAGTCAACCCTGCCTGCCTGCGCTGCTGGCTGCCCACTGCCGAGGTTGGTGCAGACGGGCTGCTGCCCTGGGAATTCGCACCGGGAGTGATCTCCCCTCTTCCTCTCACCCGAGCTGCCATTGCCACGTGGAGAGGTCGCTGCTCTCACACCACAGCGCCCCCTGTAGCCGCAGGGGAGTCACCGCAGCCTCTCTGCCCCAACAGAGAATTGCCCAACAACAGAGAAAAGACTGTTTCTCTTTTGTCTGTTCTCTTATTGTTGCCATTCGTCTGTCTTGTTATATATATAGATATGCAATCCTAGTAAAGAACTGTTATTCTTTTTCCCACATCTTTGCCTGAAAGCCCCGTAATTTCAAGGGTATAATAATTTGGAGGGAGGGGGGTCATCCTTTCTATCCCAGGAAGGTTCCCACCTTTCTTGACAGACACCTCTCTTTCGAACCGGGACAATATGTCATCTTCAGGGGAAAAAAATTCCTGCTCAGATCCAATTCCCTTCTGCAAGTCTTCCCCTCAATCTGCTATAGATCTTCTAAATTATTTGTGTAATTTACTCCTCCTTTCCAGGAACACAGACTGTTTGTACATCTACAACTACCATTTATCTCTTCACAGAGCTATACTAATTGTCATTATAAATCAAAGTTTTGATTTCAGCCCGCCCTGAAATTTCAGTCAGATTCTTATCTGACCTGCTGTGAAAAATATTGAATGAGAAATTAAATTTTGGTGCAAAATGGGAACTTCTTTGTACTTCAATATCTAATGTATGCAGAGACCAATAAAAACACCTGTTTTGTTCACTATATGAGCATACCTGTCTGAGTCATATCAGCACACCTCAGAAAAGCTGAATTCTGCAAGATGCACCTAGATTTCGGAGAGCAGGTGAAGTACCTTCAGGAAGGACTTGGTGCTTTCAGGATCCTCAACCTAATGTCGCTAAAACCATCACCGTATTCAGTGTTACAATCAATCAGGAAGCAACAGAAGTTCTTTGATCCTCCAAGCAAAAACAGAACTCACACACAATATGGTAAACAAAATGTATAGCAAAAGAGTTATGTGATCTATTTGAAAATAGGAAGACAAATTATTACTGCTTTTGTAAGTTTTTTAAGAAGTTAAGTTAAAAATAATTGTTTCCCACATAAAATAATCTGGGAAGATTTCTTTAGCCCTCATGTGACTGCAAATCAACTCTGTAACAGACAAAATTTTAAAAATATTTGTAGAAGTAACTTTTGCAATATAGTTGTTTGTTCAGGTTTTTTTAAGGTTAAGTTTTCTATTAAGAATCAAGAAAACAACTCCAACATACTCATCACTGTGTTTCCAACAGTTTTGCAGGAAAAATAAAATCTGGAAGCTATATGTCTCAACCAGCTTGCATGTTTTTTCAGCATCTCAAACACCACGCTCTAAAAATCTCTTCCCATTCATAGAATGCTAGCCCTCATCATTTTGAAGGCAGATAAACAAATCAGAACTCTGTCATAGATCTACATGGCATGTGATCTTTTTTCACCATTTGAATTCCCTTTGCAGTAGCTGAGGTGTCTTGAATAGTTCTGATGCATTCCTAGAATGTTATAATAATTCAGTTTAAAACACCAAATAACCCACAAAAAGTTGTACTTCTGCTATTCTTCAAAAAAAAACCCCCAAACAAATGTCACAAAAAACATCCCACAGCAATAAAGAGGATGGAGCAAATGTTTGCGAGGCACTTGCCCTTGAAGTAATAACACAGGAACATGTAATAGACTATTTTTGGTCAGTAAATTTAGCCTACCAGCTGTTTTTATATTGGGCATAAATTCAATGCAGTTAACAGTTGTTTATGAGTTTATTTTATTTTAAAAAAAGCAGAAAACTCATAAAACTTGAAGTAAATATCTTACAGACAGCTGGAACCACAACCTGGTAAACAATCCTGATCCAAGTTAAACCTCATGCCAAAAGTACAGGATTTCAGAAATGCTGATGTTGTAAATCTGAACAATTGCCTTCAATACTCAGAGTGCTGTAAATACACTTTACAGTGATATTGTAATACACAGAGGTTCATAACATATTTCTAGAGCCTGCAAGTGGACATGCAGCTTCTCTAGAATATGAACCTTATCTATAATACCATCACAAAGACCAAACTGTTGGGATTGTTATGTGACACAAAATGAAACATGGAAACCTAGAAATAACAAAACCACAGAACGATAGATAATAGAAGAGAAAGGGTTTGGTAGCTATTCTAAAATATATTATGATGGTAAAAAATATAACAGCATTTGTTTCAGAAAATACAAGTAAAGAGCTTCATGTGACAAATTCTTGTACAGAATACCTGGGGTCAGCAGTGTTTAGTAAAGAAAAATCTGACTACCTGATAATGCACATGCTTACTTCTCTTATCCTCTTTAGAGCACAGATTTAAAACAAAGCACTACATATGTTTTCAAGAATGAGATACAGAACAAGAATAAAATGCACCCTCTTTCGCTGCCATGCATGTCACAATTAAAGGAATGAGACATAATCCGAGAGCTGAAAGTTTTGCATACTCACATCTCCATCTAGTGGTGTCTGGTCGTCAGAATCCCTAGATGGACTGATGTCCTGTCGCATCACCCAGATAGGCTCCTTAGGTTCATCAGGGGTATAAGGAGAACGGATGGTCCTTGTCTTCACTTCCTCAATAGCCTCTTTAATATCCTTGATGGCCAGTGAAATTGCATCTCTTTTTTCCTTGCTGTACCTTTGTACAGATTCTCCCAAGCTGGATGTAACTCGAGAAACAGCTGTGAGCTGGCCATTGCTTTCATGCCCACCACTGACAAGAGCCTGACCATGCTCTAAACTCTGCTCTGACTCTGGCATGTCTTCAGCTGCCTTGTCTAAGCTCTGGGAGCTCATGCTTTGCTTCACTTCTGCTACAATCTGATCAATGTCCTCCTCTTGTTCGTAACTATCCATTCTTGGGTAGGGTGCAAACTCTGCTTCCTTTTCAGGGCTGTCAGACTCTCCATCAGACCGTTCATCATAATGGTGAAGGCGGGCACCAAGTGCCTCCTTGCGGTAATTGTCAGCTTCCTCCCTCTCCTGCTCATACTGTTGGATGCCCTCCCTAACATCGAGATCTGGTGTGTCTCCTATTTCCTCATACACATGCTCCTGCAGTCCATAGTCAGCATAAGCCTCAGCATACTGTTCATCCTCTCCCCGGTGGAAGAGGCGATGTGTGTAGACATAGCCCGAGTAGGCTGCATTCATGGCTTCTTCATGTTCAATGGAATGGAAATGTAAGTGATTGGGCAATGTTCGATTATGAATAGCCTCGCCATGCTCAGCCTCGGCATTCTCTGTGTACTCCTCAGACTCAGGCCTGTACTGCACTGCGTATGCACTCTCATCCTCATTTTCCTGCACTCTTTCAATGTCATAACTGTCCTCTGCTGTGGCTATCACATCCCCTTCTGCAGTGTCCGTATGATTGTGGAAACCACTCTCAGTGCTAGCTGACCGAGCTAACATCCCTTCCTCCTCCTGACCAGACAGGCCCACTTGGCTGCTGTTGGTATGCCTTGGGTAGTGAGCTGCATACCTCTGTTCCTCTTCCACCTCTGAGTTCTCCAGGTCAGCCTCCACTGACTCATTCACTGCTCCATTTGCTGGCTCTTCACTGATCTCCCCCTCAAGTCGTCCAACCAAATGGTTCATGGCAAGTTTTGGCGAGTAGGTCACTTATTCTATTGACATTTTGTTTATCACAGCTGGAAAGCAATAAAAAAAAAACCTCTGATGTTACTCTTAATAAAAAAAGGTGGAGTCAACAAACAGAAGCAACAAAACATTTGACTCAGCTCTGCCAGCACAGCCAGCACAACAGTATGAACTCCCACGCAAATGATCTCCAACAGCAGCAACCAACAATGACACCCTTAGGGACTGCACTTCTCGCTTCCATGGACAAATTCTTTGTGGAAGAATAATTTCCAAACAACCCCTTGGAGATGCTTGTATGGCCTGCAGTGGCATTTCAATGATACTGGCATGTAAGAAAAGCTAACTTTTGCCAGGAGCTGAACCATGGCAGAGATAACAGAAATATTTCACCTTTGATCCAACACTCTCCCTACAGCTCACTAACTCGGAGCAAAGGAAGGATGCTGTAAGGTAAAACAACAGATTTAGTTCTGTCACAGGAGTCTGCAGTTGCTCAGATACATGACAGCTATGCATTTGACACTTCTTCAGTATGAAATCTTCAGCTGAGCTAGTCACCCTGGGCACTTTTAAGAAATCAGCAGAAATAAAAGTGCACTCTCAGGGTATCTGAAGCACCTGTTTCTTTTCCCTAGAGAAGCACATGTCAACTAGATACAACACAGTTATCTTTCTGGAACCTATCTATAATCAGTTAAGATGGCTTCTTTCCTAAAACATGGAGAAGACATTACTAATATTCATAACCATGACCACATTGAGACTAGTGGGGCATCTTAGCCTTCGCGTAAAAAAATCTCACAAGATTATATAATTACTAAAGAGGTTTGCCAATAATAATAAATATGCAGGGAACATAAATAGGCCTATCTAGCTCATAAGGTTTCATTTTTATATAACAGCTTCAGCTATTTGGAACCTTGCCCTATGTTTTTAAAATGCAATGTCATGAAGAGGACATGTTACATCATTTTAGGTCCCTAAATGAAGCCACATATCCAAAAATAAAATACTACTCTAGCCTGTGACTTACTGATAAGTACTAAAATAAAAGGTACCTATTGGAACACTTCTAATAACTTGAAGGATCTATAAAAGCATGTGTCAAATACCAACTAAAAAAATTAATGTGAAATAGAACTTGGATCTAATCTAATAAACTGAGGCAGGGAGGCTCAGGTGGCACCTTGCCAACTAAATGAGCTGTGTGCACAACAGCAGTGGGAATAACTTCCTGTGATGAGAAATCAACAGCATTTTCAGTTGCTCTCTATCAGAAAAGTTGACAGGCACTCAAGGCTAGGTGTGAGTCACCTGCACTATACTTCCACAGGAAATCTAGAGGGTGCAGCTTCCAGCTCAGTGAACATTTCTTACCTTTGTTACACCTAATGTTTTAGCCTTTTAAACACAGGAGTCCTTAAAAAACCCCCAACCAGTTGTAAAGTAGTAGCTAATAAATCACATTAGCTGGACATATAAGGATGTTGTACAGAAAATAATCCTTTTTCAAAATAACCATGAAGAAACTCAGTTTGTTTTTTTCAGCTAGGGAAGGTATGTTAGTAAGGCTTCAGTGACAAGATAAGGTCTTTTCCAGCTAAGACTTCCAAGAAATCAGGAAAGAATGGGCAGAATACAGGTGTATATGCTGGTGCGCACCAAAACTAATAAACCAAACACTCTACCCACACACAGCATATGATATGTTAAGTAAACAACAATATTGGAGAGCTTTTCACTTCTAGCCCACTAAAAGGGTGAAGAGGCCAATGCGCAACAGCTCCCTGAAACGTCCTTCCCAAGGAGGATTACAGTTGAGGAACACATTTGGGGCAGGTAGTTCAGTTTGCAGCCTGCAGTGTGAGCTGCAGATTGACCTCTTGGTGGCAGGAGCCCCAGGCAAGAGGCTGGGAAGTGTCGACCCTTTGCATAACACAGGACACGAAGATGGTGGTGCTGGCCAGGTGGACAGGATGGATACTGAGGGACACGGCCAGAGTCAAAGACTTGGAAGGGAGAACGAGACTTTGGCGCACTTGGACTGTGAGGGGATAAAAGCTGAGGGGTTTTTTTGTTCTGGGTCACTTCTCGGAGGCTCAGAGCTCAAGCTGTTTTGTATTACTGCACTGTGAATAAATGGCTTTACTGAAAGAGACATCTGAGCCTCTGCTGTGGGGAACCTGGGCTGACCCCGTGAGAAGTGTAGGAGTCAGGCAGGGACCCGTCAGGTCACTGGAGCGGCTGCTGTGAAGGGGCTTTGGTCCCAGCAGTGACAGTCTCTGGTGGTGTAAGTGTGACTGCCAGAGTCTCGTGAATGGTCAGGCTGGGAAGGTTCTTTAATATTGCCTGCTTTCATTGAAGTCAATTATAAAATTCCCACTCTTTTCACATAGACAGAAATAGACTAAAACAGAGGACTGGTTAAAAAATCTAGCTTAAATTTGTTGCATTCAAAGTAGCCCCTGACTCTCAGCTCATTGTCATTGGTCACTCCCAGAAAAAGGGTAGTGCTAGTTGAAAAAAATGAAGTAACACGTAAACACAGGATAATGATCAACTTTCTGAAATTTTGTCACATGTATCCTGACACATTTTTAACTGAATTACATTTTTAGAAAAGACGGCAAAAAATCAACTACGTGAAGATTACTCAAGTCAAATAAAGTGTCAAATGCCACAATGTTTACTACAAAGTAAGTTCTAATGATAGCTGAAAATATGTTATTCTGTTTCAGATGTCTTACTTCATGCTTGTGACACAATGAATTCTATGGACCAACAGCACTGCTGACATGTCTAGCTGTGAAAAACAAATTACAGAGATTACAAAACATACAAAATATTGCTAAAAACCACCTGAGAGACCCATCATTTTTCTTTTGCAAAGTGAAAGTTTCCAAAGTTTCACTTGTAAAATTGTCCTCATTTAAAGAATTCTTTCAGGTTAATTTCAACTATCGATATCTCAAAATTTTCAAGGTTGTGTCTTTTGAAGGGATGAGAAGGAAATTTTAAGCTTTACGAAAAGCTTTTTACTGAAAAAGGTTCTCTTCTGTCTGCCTTTTCTCCTATAAATGAAATTCATCCTGACTTTTTAATTTTGAAAACAATAAATTGTTATTGATTTTGAAATCTAAAATAATATTTATTTTTTTAAAAATAAGTTGACTTAAAAATTTGTAGATGTGAATAAATGTCCTTAGATCACTTAAGTCCCAGCAACCTTCAACGAACAGTAAGCTTCTGAGTCAACAACATTTATTTTACTGATTAACAATCAGTCTTTATGATAGTAAATTAAAGAACATCTATTAAGACTGAGGGTCAGAAGTTATTAAATTCGCTTTCATATACAGTACCTGGAACCACTACTAAACACAACGTTTATTCTTAGCAGCATTTTCCTCAAGCAAATACAATTTGCTGATTTTTCTCACCAGACCTTCAAATAGCATTTTATTTCCTGTAAGCAAACAAAAATAACCTATATAAAATGCCATAGACAGAAGATAATATAAGCAAGAGCGGTCATCTGGCCTTGGAAAAAAAGATGCAGCACCCATCTGAACAATATTATAGTCTCATACTAATTATCCAGAACAGCAGCTGTGCTCTCGTAATCAAACATGTATGGGAAAGTGCTCTGTAAGTGCTCTTAGCTTTGCACACAGGACTTGATGGATGAATCTATCTCCAAAATAGAGAAATCAGAGGTTGATTACTATTGCAAATAACTCTTTGCTGAAGGTTAAACTATCTTTCTGTCTGTAAAGAAGAAAAAAAATTAATATATTCACATATTTCCTAAGCAACATAAAGTTAGAAGTTTAAGAATTTTTCTCTACTACTTCAAAACACCATCAAAGTGCAGACTATCATCTCAGAGCAAGACCACAACATGCATGCCCAGTTCTACTCAGCGAAAGACAAGCAGTAAGAAAAGGAGAAAGTGTGAGTCTTCAGATTCCAATTCCTTCTGTTATTTCTTACCCAAGTCCAGATGAATAATTGCTTGATTTCTTGTATACGTGGCAGAAATTAAGCTATTATTATTCCAAATATATTTCTAAGAGCATTATGCATGGTATTTCCACAGTTTAATTTTGACTTGAATAAAAGCTCACACTCTTGATACCTCTGTATACTATAGTTACTGTCTCAAACAAAGCTGTGTGCCACGTTGAACCAAGACTACACACACATACACACTTTTTTCTGTCACATAGAGGATAACAGGATAACTCAGGAAGGGACCACAACAGGTTTCCAGTCCAAACCCTGCCCAAAGCATGGCCAGCTTTGACCTCAGACCAGATTACGCAAAGCCTTATTCAGCTGGGTTTTGATAACCTCAAAGGCTGGTGATGACAACAGCCTGTCTAGGCCTCCACTCTAGACCTGGGCTGTCCTTCCGGGAAAACTGTTTCTTCCTTATAGCCAGTTTCAATTTCCCCTGTTTCAGCACATCCCAGCTGCCTCTAACACTCCCCCCCAACACACACTGCTGTGAGGAGCCTGGGTGCATCTCCTCCATCCCCTGGGCTGTTGACCATGAAGCCATCCCTCCTCCCAGCTGAACCAGCCCTGGTCCCACAGCTTCTCCTGTGTCTCGGTGGCTTCCCATCATTTCCCACCAGTGTCACCCATGTATCAGAGACTCAAAAGGGAGGCAGTACTCAGCTGGGGTCTGGCAGGCACTGAGCAGATGGGATGGTTCCTGCCCCACCCTGGCTCTCAGGATCATGTCTGTCTCACATCATCCCAGATGCTGCTGACCCTTATTCTGCTGTTGGGACCTTGTCCCAGAACTGCTACTTGCTCCTACCAGTCCCAGCCTGTATCATCATGAGGGGTATTTACATACATACATACATATTATCTTTTTTAATTAATTATTTCATTTATAAGAAGCATAACTGTTTCCTCTTATTCTGCAGTTGAGTGTGTGAGCAAAAAGTTTTGTCTTCCTTAAAATACTTCAGCCACATTTACCCATGTCTTCCATGAAAAATAGCTATTCTTTTAACATATTTACACGTAACTACAAATCACACTAGAAATACAGAGACCTCTGACCGAATTTTCAAATGCATCCCACCTCAAGTGCAAGTTCTCTTGGCACACTCTCCGAGGAATTTCATAAAGCACCTCTGTTTTTCCTGACTTCAGCAATACACCAATGTTTCACTTATACAGATCTCAACAAGATATAAGAACACAAGCTACCTCTCAAAAAACCAACATAGTCTTTTAGCAAACATATATCTTTGAGATCCATTAAAATTTTTTTTTTCTTTAAAGAGCCCCTATGGTAGGAAATTTCTGAGAATTTAACAGCATATGCAATGCCCACTTTGAGTGAGTTCTCATCTTGCCCTATGTTAGATAACTCTCTTTTCTGAACTGCAACCTGCTTGGGAAACCTCATTGCTTCTGCTGCCATGTGCTAAGTAAGCTCATCCAAAGCAGCTTTAAATAATAATAATAAAAAAAGCTGTGAAACATATTTCTTGCCAGTCAGCAGAAGCAGCACCTGGAAAGTGACATTAACATCCCACCAGATGCACACACGTACACATTGGTTCATAATACTAAGGCTGAACAACTATGAACACCTAAAATACAGTAGCTATAAAGCAGAAAAGCTGCATGCACAATATTGCTCTGCACACAAGAACCAAACTTTTGTGAATAGTAGAGAGATCTAGAATTACCAGAACTAAGAGCTCTCAAAAAGCACTAAACTTTTCTCCCCTTCCAATTCACATCTTATTCAAAACTAAAATATACTCCTGAGCAAGAAACAGCATTCAGTTATCCTCAATGCAGACAGACCAGGTCTCGTAAAAACTTTAGGGCACTGGAGATAGGGAGTACTCTGATTAGGAAAGGAACAGATCCTTCTCACCACCTAACACTGAAGTCCTGCCCACACAAGAAATAGAGGCAGTACACGAATGGAAGCCATCCACCTGCTGCTAGAGGAAGGTTAACAGATATTATGGTCCAAACCAAAGAGATTAACCAAAAGCAGTAGAGAAAAATCTTGACAAGGAACCACAGGCAACCTCTACAGTAAAGTGCAACATTTAGACACACAAGACCAAAAACACTTTAAAAAATAAATCACAAATCCCAGATTTTAATTGGTTAAGGGAATAAAACTGACTATTCTCACCTGCAAAATGACTACGCTCCTTAAGTAAAAGTCCTATTAACAACTAAGCTAAGGAAATTTGGCATTCTCTTTCACTCTGCTGTCATTTTCTGGCTGGTTTTATTCCTGGGTCTTAGGTACTGCATCTTTAATTAGCAGACAGATAATCTAAAACTTTGAATGCTGGAATTGTTACTCAGGTATTCAAATCACAGCTACAAATAAATTTTCAAAGGAATTGAAAGAATTTCAAAGAATTGAAATAGTACATAAGCAATGTCAGAGCATGACAGCACTTAAAATCAATATTTCAACATGAGACTAGCTTCAGTCTCTGTTATAAGTACAATAATAAAAAGTGAATCTATACTAAATCTAAGCTTATGGTTGTTCATAATTTACTATTTTTTCTCCACTGTGTAAAAGGGCAGAATTGTCCCAGAGAACACAGCAGAAAATGTCGACTCCCCAGTAATGACTTCTGAATTCAAATTATGTTATCTTTACACTAGTGACATTTTTGTATCAATGAAAACTATCTTTTTCTCTCTATTGAAATAAAGAGGGATTAGATCTAACCTACCAAAAGGGAAAAAAAAAAATCAACTCAGCAAGCCCAATACCCTTTCCATCCACTTAAGAGTCATTAATAGTGCAATATAGAATAAATGTAGACAAAACTAAATTATATGATCCAGTAAACTGCGGGCATGGCTACCTTCAGGGTGAACAAGAAGGCCTCAAGCCTCATTTATAGGGTAAGAACACATATGTCTAAAAAACCCTTGGATTTTCCTACTCCGGCTACACATAAAGACGTGATCCAACCCTTCTAGCTGTAAAAGTCTTATCCAGCTGTATTCTTGGTCAGTGTTGCACAGTCTTCATACAACATATCTTTGATACAAACGAGACAGAGGATTCATTCTCTCAACTTTCCCCCCTCAAAATACCTATTTTGTTGCAGGAAGCAAAGTCTTCAAGTGAGTTAAACTCTAGCTTTTTGAATTCTTTCATGCAATCAATCCACGGGTTGTGTCAGGGACACAGAAACATTTGGTTGGTGTTGAGACCACTTTAAGAAAAGATGAAGGGTTTGCTAGAATGTGACAGAAGGCTTTTGAGTAAGTGTGCAGTTTTCAGGAATACCAACTGTGCTGGTTTGGCTGTAAACCAGCAGGGGAAATTAACCCCACACAGAATACCTCGAGAGATTTTAGGTCAAAATTACAATTTTAATAAAAAAAAGGTTAAAATAAATGCAGTAATACAGAAACACGGGCTTAAACAAACCGACAGAGTCACGGTACAACCTGACACCCTGTTGACCAGGGTGGTAGCTGTGAAGTCCGGTTAGGCACTGGTCCTGCAGGAAGGCCTGGTAGCCCAGTCCCGGTAGTGGAGTGGAGTAGCTGAGTCCAATTCCGGGGAGCGGAGTCCAGTCACGTCGGGCCGAGTCGAGAATCCCGTCGACAGCGGAGTCCCAAGAGCGGAGTCCCATCGAATCGAGGGTATCTTCTCCCATCCAAAACCCCTTGTTTTATGCTGTGCTTCTTGGCTGGCACCTCCCCCAGGGGCGGGGGCTTTCACAATGGAAGAGGATCTTCCGGGTGTTCTATTGATTGTTTCGGTAATGAGCTTGGAGGTGTCCTAGGGTCCTTCAAAATGTTCCAGAAGGGTTCAGGCTAAGTAGTCAGGCTGGGTGGTGCTAATGGGCCATTACCTGAGATCAGATAATCAGCTGGGTGGTGCTAATGGGCCATTACCTGAGATCAGATAACCAGGGTGGGTAGTACTTCCTGTCGGTTGGAGTGCTTATCTCAGTTGAGATAAGAAGTCCCAGATGTGTAATTATGAAATTTATCCAGCTTTTGTGGGTGGTAATAGAATATTTAACTAACCCAGGACACCAACTTAAACAAGAAACAGTGAAGTCCAGCTAGTTAGTCTGCTAGCCTCATCAGCTTTTTTCAGCTGAGACAAGTGAGTCACAGAACACTATTTATACTCACTGAAATGGTACAGAAATAGTGCCGAAACCCTAATAACTTCTGTCATACAGTCAGTAAATGCATTTGTTCTGAGGCACTCATTATTACCTGAGAGTTTCAAGCTAAGGATATTCCCTCATGAAAAGCAATTACAGTTCAGACACCATAGAATTAAAGACCTAATCCTCCTATAATTCATTTTATTTCACAAGTTCCAAAGGAGTTATACCTGAATTAAGCTGAAAAATTGGGGTAGATAGGCTACAGAACTTGCTAGCCTTCTATAGTGTAACATACTTAAAAATGTACCACTGCAACTGCACAGGTAGTTACAATGGCAACTGTAACACGTAGTTACTGAAAACAGTAAATTGTACAATCCCCCCAACCCTCCACCCTATCTTTATACTAAAAAAGGGAAACACCTCAAAACAGACAACCATAATTTCAATTTTTATTTTTATTAGACTTACACTTTACTACATGGTTTTTGACAATTACTTTTTCAAGTCTTTCTCTGAGAAAGTCATTGTCAAAGACAATACGTAGGATGTGCAGATATTATTCAGAGTGAGGAAGTACAAGCAGACAGGCAGATAAGAGAACTAAAGTTCCCAAATATTTGGTCATGGGCATGTAAGTACTCTTCCATCCACTTCTTGCCATTCAAAACAACTGAGCTAATACTTTCTAGCTACCATACAATAAGCTTCAGGGACCTAATATCTGGACCACATTATTGGGAAGAAGGTTTTAAGTATTAGCTAGTTTGTCTCTTATTTCTGAGTCACAGCAAGACATCAGGTATCTGCTTCCATTCACAGAAATTAGGTAAGCAAGAGCACATAAGGGCTGTGGGCTAGCAAAAACTCATGAAGGAACAGTGAAATACCACTAACAAAGATATTTCATTTAAAGGTTATAGTGACAACTGAAGTTACCAAAAAAAAAAAAAAAATGAAGGAAAACCTTAGTGGTTTCAAACTGCAATACTCCTGGAATTAAATGCTACTTTGATAGATTCAATCTTGTAGGTATATAGCTGGGGGAAAAAAAAAATCACAAGAAACAAGAACTATGGCACAAAATAACAGATGCAAAGGAGGAGGAAGTAAGAATGCATAGATGTAAGTTACAGGAGATTAAAATTAACTTTTTTCTCCTCCCTACTTGGACAGCTGTTGTGGTTTGACACTGGCCGGTTGCCAGATACCTGCAAAAGCCACACACTTGCCCCCCTCTGCAGCTGGATAGAGGAGAGAAAATACAATGAAGGGTTCATAGGCTGAGATAAGGACTGGGAGAAATCGCTCATCAAATACCATCAAGGGCAAAACAGGCTCCACTTAGAGATTTTAAGTGAATTTTTTACTAACAAAACCAGAGCAGGATAATGAGAAGTAAAATAAGCCCTTAAAAAACACTTTCCCCCCACCCTCCCAGCTCCACTTCCTACCCCAGCAGTACAAGGAGAACGGGAATGGAGGTTATGGTCAGTTCATCACCCGTGGCTGCTCCTGCTGCTCAGGGAGAGGAGTCATTCCCCTGCTGCACCGCGGCGTCCCTCCCACGGGAGACAGTTCTCCGATGTGGCTCCATTGCACAAGCAGCAGCTCCCTGTGAACTGCTGCAACATGAGTTCATGCCACGGGCAACAGTAGCCCTCCAACTGCTGCAGTGTGGGTCACTCTTCCACGGGGTGTGGTCCTTCAAGGACAGGCTGCTCCAGCCTGTAAGCGGGGCCCCTCTCTTCATGGGTCTCCCACAGGGTCACAGCCTCCTCCAGGCATCCACCTCCTCTGGTGTGGGGCTCCTCCATGGGCTGTAGGTGGATCTCTGCATTCCAGTGACCCTTCATGGGTTGCAGAGGCACAGCTGCTTCACCATGGTCCTCACCACAGGCTGCAGAGGAATCTCAGCTCCAGTGCCTGGAGCACCTCCTTCCCCTCCTTCTGCACTGACCTTGGTGTCTGCCTAGTTGTTCTCCTCACGTGTTCTCACTCTAGTCACAATTAAAACTGCACCCCAACCTTTGTTTTGATTTCTTCTTAAATATGCTATCACAGACATGTTACCACCATTTTAAATTGGCTCAGCCTTGGCCAGTGGCACGTCTGTCTTTGGAGCCACCAGGGATTGGCTCTGCCAGATATGGTGGAAGCTTCTACCACCTTCTCACAGAAGCCACCTCTGTAGCCTCCCGCTACCAAAAATCAGGCCATACAAACCACATGACAGCCTTCTCTTCTACTCTATTTTCTGCTACCATTTTAGCCCACATAATAAGCCCAGTTTCATCTCTAACCATCAACTTCTATTAACACTTATAAATCATTTTACTACTTCTATTTCAAGGAGAAGCTGCTGATTCAGGCCACATTAAAAAAAGAAAATCAAAGCTACACAGTCCAGCTCAGGAGTTTCCAAAGGCTTGAAGGAAAATCGATCTGCCACTGGTATTTTCTCATAGATTGTTAGCTGAAACATAGCTGTGTTACAGTGCCCTACTGTAAAGATAGTCCCAGAGTCCTCTCCAAAAACATATGGGAAGATGTCATATATATACTTCCAAGCATAGTCCTGAGAGATTAGGTAAAAAACTCCGAAGAACATCTTCCTCTCTTACAACCTTTCTGAAATGCTGTGGCCACTTCTCAGCACTAAAGCAGATGCACCACGAGGCACTACACATCAGATTTTCATTAGCAGGAGCCCTGTGTGGCTAGACTGGCACCCACCTGCATTTGAGTGGCCTCACCAGACATGTCTGCCTGCTTCAGGCTCACCAAAAACATCTTTTTTCTAGCTCGAAACATTAGCAATTTCTGTGCCTTCCATGAATTACAAGGCAAGATACAGCCTGTGCTGCTCCCCAGAGCTGATGAGAGAACGGTTAGTCATCCAAATAGGGAGTACATCAACACCACTCGTTTCTCTGCAGTGAGAAGAATCTTGACTGAGACCTACTTTTTCAGGACAAACACATTCCTGTTACTGAAACTAGCTGCTCCAAGGCAACTACACATGAAATCTGTTTCCCAGACATAATTAAACCCTAATGAAGGCTGGCATTTCTCCACATCTGCAGCTTACAACAGAACTTCAAGAGTATTAGTAATTGCACTGTACACAGGCCAGGGTACTCAGATGTGTCTCTCAAATGGCAGCTTGCTCAGAAATTACAGTCTGAGCAAGGAAATGGGAGCAATGCCTGGCTGCAGCCACTGGAGTCCCATCAGGTTAAGGAAATAAAATATCTGTTGATGCTAATCAAGCTAACCAGATCACACACACTACTGCCAGATCATGCAAATCAAAAATGGATGCATTCTGTAAAAGGCACAATGCTTTCCATACACTTGCCAGTCTCTACCTGCTAAGAAAACAAACTGACCAGAACACAGCTACATGGGAGAGAGTTTAGAAGAAAACAAAGAAAATTGAGGAGAGTCATTGAAGCACAGTTTTCACATCCCTATGGAACATTTACAGCTAGAACCTCCACATAGACCAGCCCCAGCCAAGACATACAGACAATAGGTAAAATAGTGTAACAGCATTTAAAGATGGAGTCATAAGGAAACAGAACATAAATTAAAAATTTTCTTAACACATGTAAGGTGGCCATTGCTTACTTTAAAAATTATTTGTACCCTGCCCCGCAGTGCTTTTGTGTACTTTCCAAAGAGAAATGACACCTAAAAGATGGCTCACATTTCTGTAAAAGTAGGTTATTTTTTCTTCTCTTTTTACATAGCTATACTTAGATTTTAGTAGAAGAGTATATTCCATTTAAAATATTTTATTATGCATTCTTAACATTATAAAATCTTTTTATATTATTAATACATCCAACTAGTGAAATTACAGTAGAGAAAAGTGGCAGCTAAAAAGGGGGATTCTAAGGTAAAACATATTTAACATTAATAAATATAAAGGAGGAACAGTATAATCCTGAAACATTTCAATACTTGAAGTACTTAAAATATTGAGGTATTCATCTGTTGGTATTTTTCTCCTTTTGGATTGCAGACAGTCTGTCAATGGCTCCTTTCACTTATTCTCAGAAGTTATTATTAAGGCACTGTATTTCAAAGACACTCATAATCCTTTCTCTACAGGAAATAGAAGCCCTAATTATTTTGCTTTATTATATTTCATAAAGAAAAGATAATGTATCTTTTAAATGTTCCATTAAATCTAGATAAGGAGGATTCTATAATTCCAGGGAATCATATATTTGAAATTATTCTGGTTTATCTTTTTATTCCTTTTCAAGGAAGGACCATTCCTCCTACAACAGAAGGAGGATCTTCCGAGATCCAAGCTTAACTCATATGCTAGGCTCTACACTTCAGTGGTATTTAACTCAAATTAAAAGCCATGCTCTGGTCTCTGCTATCCATCAGGCAAAGGAATGGCCTGACCTCTCTTCAAATATCTGAGCTTTGCATAAGTGACCTTACAAGAATGCACATGCTAATTTCCCTTTTCTCTGCTATACTATAGCATCCTTTCATTTTTAATTTCTTAAATTCATGACAGAAAGTACTGAGGATATGATCTCTCTCACAAGAACATTCTTTGAAATGAAGGTAGGATAGTCACTGAATCAACTTTAAACAAAGAAGTAGACCTTAAAGTCAATGAAAATAAAAAAGAACTACGTATTTCTCATAGATTTGTAGGTTGCTATAGGATTATGTTAAGATTACCACTTTACTACAGAATTCAACACTGTGTTTTAAATCAGTCAGGCAGGTGGCTACTGTCAGTATTAAGTTACGTGGACTTCTCTGGACAAGTAAGCTTTTAGCTCTATAAAAGTTGTAAAACACATGATGATCAGTAAATCCAACCTCCTAAAAAGCACAAACTAGTATGATCCCCTAAGTTCTTGCCTGCTTGAACTGCAGCATACACCGTTTAGAAAGGCCTGCAATTTTCAAAGTTTGTCAACCCACAGTATTTATTCCATTATCCTACAGGGGATTTATATTAAGCTGCCACACCACAAGTATTAGATATTCACTTTACTTTTTAGAATATTAGCACAACACACTCCTCCTTACAGTCTTCTGAGACTCCTGGCATAAGGGTTACTAAAAACTAAGAGTCTAAAATACTCTTCTGCCACACACTTCTAAACATGTTAAATAAGTCACCTGAATAGAACAACTTTTATGCACAAATGCAGCTGGTCAACAACAGGAATTTTACAAAACCAAGTTTGAAGACTTTCAAACAGGTCAGTTTTCTGCTGACAGTTACTTGTGAAGATCATGAGTTCAAATATACATCATCCAAGCTCTGGAACTTAAAGTAAGTCACTACAAGCTGAATGTTTCAAAAATTTTATCAAAGCCATGACTAAAGAAATTACAACTAGTCCTGAGAAAAAAATGATGGCCCCTTCAGGCCTGTGACCAGGGCTTTGGCTTTTCTGAAAGTCTCTGAACTTCTAACTCTCATCAGTTCTAGGGGGAAAAACATCTCAAAAAAAGGAAACAGAAAGGAAGGCAAGGAGCGTGGAAAAAAAGATCTGCAGTTTGCAAGAGTGAATAGATTGTCTTTTACACTTATCAGAGACAGTTTCTCACAGTGGGTCTACCTAGGTGTTTTAGTTTGGATCTGAAGTACACTTGTGAAGGCAATTTGTGATGGTCCCCACATACTGCACTTCAGTACACGTTGTGGAGCAGATTTGGAGATCACATAATAGATTTCTTCCAAACCACCATCAACTGGCAGAAGAGAGGTTTTGAGCTATAAAATGCACATGGATACCTGCAAAATAGATAAACTTATCCTAACAACAAAAACCTAAGAGAAAAAAAATCACTGCAGCACTGCAGTGACAGAAAAACTGATACATTACTAAAAAACCCCTGAACACAGAATATCCCTTTCCTTCCTGAAAGTTCAAAAAAACCCCAATCCAACCCCACTCAACCCAAACAAACAGAAAAAAAAATCCCCAACCCCAAAAAAACCCTAAAATCACCCAAGTAATTCTTTGTACTACATTATTTAATTCTGCATGTTTTGGGAATAAAAATAACCATCATACTTCAGGTAACCAAGCAAGTTGAGAAGCCAAATACAGATTTATTTTACAGCTTATAGAAGTAACAGCATACAGACAAATATTTAGAGGGCTCATGCAGGGAACCTGAATATTACAACGAAAAGAAAAGGAAAAAAATCAGCAAACTGAGATGTCCAAGCAAGGTGCAACAAAGAAGAGTCAAAGAGCTCAAGATACATAACCCATACCTACTGCAAAGAACTAAGTCACCAAGAAATGTTAAAGGAAAATGCTCAGGAGCGAGTTTGTTGGTACCCCACAATAGCAGAACAGCAGCACCCGAGTGACTACAAAACAGAGCAGCCAAAGCCTGCTGAGCAGTGACAATATGACATCTCCCTTGGCTCCCAACCATTGCAAGTGCAGCCAAGTCCCATCCCCACACATTCCCCATGTCCCAGAGAGGTGGGCTTCTGTACCATCATGGTCCATGTTTTCCTCACCTCAGATTCATTTCTGCACATCAGAAAATGCAGCTGCAGCTTTAACTCTTTGCAATCTGTTTTGTCTGGAGGAATTTGAACGCCTCAAAATAACAGAATTAAAGAAATACAGAAACAAACTGTTTCTGTTCCCATTCTCCTCAACCCACAAGTAATTCTTTTGGTCATATGCCGGGCAATTCCTCCTATGCATGTACATGTATGGGAAAAGATGGATCCCTTCTGTGAGAGCTCAGCTGGCAGCAGGGACAACAGAAGTCTATGTCTGGACCAAGACTTGCAGCACCAGCTGGTGTTGGGGCTTTGCAAAACCACAAACCTAAGCACTCTGATAATGGCATCAAAGTACCATCTGCAAGCACATTAGCTTCCCTAGATTTCCTACCAATGTGGGGGGGTGTTATATTTTTTTCAATAGACCACACTTTTTATTGGTTTTATCCTAAGGCCTGCATTTCTCCTGTCACCTCACAAAAAGACCCTCCCAGAGTCACAGCCAGTTGCACTGGTCTCTTCTGGCAAACCCCACAACCCCCAAGTCTGCGTCCCCTAAGTGAACCCAAGGCTACCCAGAGCCCTTCAGCTGCACACTACCATAACTGATTCTAGGGTCTAAGCTGCCCAGTACAAACACTTGCCAAATCTGAGTCATAATTTAAGAAGAAACTGCCTCACTTTTCCCTCCTGAGCTGCAGCTGCAGCTGCTCTGTCTGAGGTGCAGTGCCAAAGTGGGGAGCCATGCCCTGCCCCAGGAAAGAAGAGGTGGAAGAGTCAGAACTGAAGAAGTGAAGTTAAGCATGGGAAAAGGTGAGGGGGGAGAGCAAGGAAAGTGGTTTTATGTTTTGTCTTGTTTCTCACCATGCAACTCTATTTTAATTGGCAATAAATTAATTTTCCCCAAATCAAGTCTATTTTGCCCATGACAGCAACTGGGAATCCACCTCTTTATCTCAATTTACAAGCCTTTCCATTTTATTTTCTCCCCAGTGTCCTATCGAGGAAGGGGAGTGAGAGAGAGGCAGGGGGATGGCAACCAGCCAAGGCCAATCCACCACAAGCTCACTGGAAGAAAATTATTATTTTATATTTATTTATAAAAAAATATTGACAAATATTAAACTCTCTTTAGTTTAATGCAAATATGGAGAAAATCAGCTTCACATAAGTAGATAACCAGATTCGTCCAGGGAGGGTTTGCCACTATCTTATTTCCCTTTGCCTCCCGACAATGTGGTCACCTGGGCAGCGCCATCCTGGGGGAGAGAGCCGGCACCATTTTCCCGTTTTCCCCCTACACACAGCTGCCTGTGGCAGGCACCATCTTGGAACAGGTATTTCTGCCAACTGGGGTTTCTTGTTGTTCTCAGCGAGTTTGTGAGATTCAGCAATTCTGTACCTAGTGATTATTTACTGTTATTTTTTTGCTCTTGCAGTATTGCTTGTTAGTAAACTGTTATTTCTTGACTCGTATCTACTCATATTTCTTCTTATTGGTGGAAAGGGACTGGTTGAAACTAAGGGGAGGTAACTCATTTTAGAGTGTCCATCTCTTTAAATTGTCTTAAACCATGACAGAGACATGTTGTTGGTCTTTTTCTCAATCCTCCAACTGACTTGGCACTGAACAGCCCATTTTACAAACCATTCTGCAGCAATAAATCAAAAAACCCTCTGAAATCACCTTGCCTGGCTTATTATACAACAGTGATTTAAATTCTCAAAACTCTTATCTACACTCTTATCTATTTTACTAAGTCTTGTATTTTATAAAATCTAAATGGAGAACACTTTGGTTGTATTTTTGTAGACTTTCAGCTCTAAAGACAGTTTGTGTCACAAGACACTCAAACGTTAAGAGTGACACCGTTCTACCCAACAAACAAGCATGAAATAGGCAAAACTATTGTGCCCTCAATAAATAATAAATTCAAAAATAGCATAAATGAGCCATCATAAACTCTTGTGGTTTTTGAAAGTTTCATGATCACAGCTATGTACGATACTTTGCATTTTTTAACAGAAAATTTCTCTGGATGTTTTTATGCAACAGAACACAAATACCATGGTCTTTAGTACTCCCAAAATCTTTTGGGGCTGTTCAGTGGTACTTGTTACCTTCAGCTGCCTCAGAGGACAAGGTGTTACCTTAGCAGAATTACAAAAAGAAGTCCAAAGGTCAGCATTAACTTTCAGAATTTAAAATCAAATAATTTTTAACTCAGACTTATTTTATCTTTTTCTTCTATGAGATCTGCCATGTTTTACATTAGTTAAGAAAGCTGCTGAACTGCAGGCATCATACACTGTGCTAGAAATAGACATCATCAGCACTATAGAGAATATAATACTACTAATATATAATATTTATATTATGAATTTTAGCAATTATTACATTATTAATCCTGACATTATTAATTTTATTTAATCTATATTTATATAGTATAAGGATATAATAATATAATACCTACTACTTTTTACTGATAGGATTTTTTTAAAATAGACTGTGTAACTGAGAATATCTGGCTGCATCACTCATAATATTACAGATATTATTTCTGCCCCAAGAAGTTAACACTGATAAAACTAACAACTTACAGTGAAGTTAACATGCTTACTACTGAATAAAAGTTTATTGACATCCTCTGGAGCTAGGCATAGAATTCCACATAAGTCCAAACTCCTGACTTTAGTTCCGCTTTTCTTCTAAGGAACATCACACTATAAAAAATGCCAAGCTGATGTCCATATCTGACGAACCATTCAACGGTTTCTCAGTTATACTAAATAATGTATCATATCTGACTTCTGTTGTAAAAATACCTTTTTTTTACAAACCAATTTACAGTTTGAAAACACTGACAACTTTATTAAGAATCATAAGAATTTTCATGTAAGTTGTTAGGTTCTGTTTGGAGTGTCTTTTCATTAACAGGATAAAGAATCACTGGTGCAACTTGCAAATCATTGATATATTCATGCAACCGGACCAAACTAACAGTCTCCTTGACTAAAACTCACAGACTTGCTCTTATTCCAATATATGGTATCTTGTACACTGAGGTTAAGTCAGTATACTAAATTTTCAGAAATAAATGTTACCCACTTTGCAAGAGGAAATCAGCTGCTCCTTCAAATCCATTCTTAAAAAGTTAAATGATTCTGCATTTCTTTAAACAAGAGGGAATTATTCCATGACTATGCATTAGTTCAGAAAAAGGAAAATCAAATAACAAAATCAACCAACCAACCAAAGCACTTCCTAAAAGCTTCAGTTGGTAAAACATAGTTTCTAGTACACCTCAGAGTAGCATGTCAGTACCTCTTTCTCCAAATAGACTGACAGATCCAGGCACATAATTCTGTAAATTATGTCTTCTGCAAATATATCCTTGCAGAAATGTGTCTCAAGTCTCTGCAATCCAAGCAGGTGGACACAAAAAAAAAATAGAAATCGCAGCAACCACCCATTTAGATCCACATCTGTAAAAACCTTGTGGCCCTATACATGCAAGCTGGTGATTTGCAGATTTCACAAAAACAAGCTTTTCTTGCTTCTTAAAACATTTATAGGCATCTTTACAGCAAGAAAATGAAGAGATTCAGCTCTACATCTTTCACAGAGATATCACATTATTTCCTAGCAAATTGAACCAAAAGATATCAGTGTCATGGGTTGATCCAGGCCAGATGCCAGGCACTCACAAAAGCCACTCACTCGCTCCCCTCTGCAGTTGGATAGAGGAAAGAAAATATAATGAAGCGTTCATGGATTGAAGCACCAGAAGAGATCGCTCATCAAACACCACCAAGGGCAAAACAGGCTCCACTTAGAGATATAAAGCGAATTTTTTACTAACAGAACCAGAGCAGGATAATGAGAAGTAAAATAAGCCCTTAAAAAACACTTTCCCCCCACCCTCCCAGCTCCACTTCCTACCCCAGCAGTACAAGGAGAACGGGAATGGAGGTTATGGTCAGTTCATCACCCGTGGCTGCTCCTGCTGCTCAGGGAGAGGAGTCATTCCCCTGCTGCACCCCGGCGTCCCTCCCACGGGAGACAGTTCTCCGATGTGGCTCCATTGCACAAGCAGCAGCTCCCTGTGAACTGCTGCAACATGAGTTCATGCCATGGGCAACAGTAGCCCTCCAACTGCTGCAGTGTGGGTCACTCTTCCACGGGGTGTGGTCCTTCAAGAACAGGCTGCTCCGGCCTGTAAGCCAGGCCCTTCTCTTCATGGGTCTCCCACAGAGTCACAGCCTTGTCCCACTTATCCACCTGCTGCGGTGAGGGCTCCTCCTCCATGGGCTGAAGGTGGATCTCTGCATTCCCGTGGTCCTTCACGGGCTGCAGGGCCTCAGCTGCTTCACCATGGTCCTCATCACAGGCTGCAGAGGAATCTCGGCTCCAGTGCCTGGAGCACCTCCTTCCCCTCCTTCTTCACTGACCTTGGTGTCCGCATAGTTGTTCTCCCCATGTGTTCTCACTCTACTCTTCTCTGGCTGAAATTAAAACTGCACCCCAACCTTTGTTTTGATTTCTTCTTACATACGTTATCACAGAGGCATTACCATCATTTCTAACTGGCTCAGCCTTGGCCAGTGGCACGTCCATCTTTGGCTGTATCAGGGATTGGCTCTGCTGGACATGGTGGAAGCTTCTAGCAGCTTCTCACAGAAGGCATCTCTGTGGCCCCTCCACTACTAAAAACCAGGCCCTGTAAAATCAATACAGTAAGAAACGGATGGTATGTAAAGGAAATTGTGAGTAAGGAGTCAAAGTGGAGTACACAGCCTCACCATAGCTGAGGCCCTAGTAATGAACCATGACAGACTACAGCAACAGTGTGAAAAACAGGTTGCCCTGCTGCTCTGGCACACACTCCAGCACAAACAGTAAGACCCTGACCACGAGGAACTGGATCTAGATAGAGATCTAAAAGAGAAAAATTCTGTGCAGAATTGAAAAATGTAAATTAAATCCAAGCACTCTAAGCTTGTAAAAATGCATGAATATTGGGCTGCCAAGCCACCCACAATGAAACAATCCTGTTGATAATACTGCATAAGGCTGATGCTGCCCATAGAACAAAATGAATTATGAAATCTGAGTATGGTTGTGGCAAAGCTGGGACAAATGACAAAAAGGTAATTATGAGAGGGCTGTTTTCTTGTGAAAAGTTTTGGCAGACATGAGGAAGTACAAGGTTAATGAAAAGCTCAGCCCAAACTCAGAAAAAAACAGAGACTAACACAGCAAATGGAGAATAAAATGACAAATCAAGTGAAGAAAAAGGAAGGTGGGTCTTCCACTGGTAGGTGTGTGGACACCTCTAGATGGTAGTCATACTGACATGTGGATTCAAGTCCACAAGGAGGATGGAAGAAAACCCTTTGGATGACATGTTGGACTCTCAAACAGGTTTTTGTTCTTAAGGTTGTTGTTTTAATTTTCTTTTTTGGGGGGGTAGGAGGAGGGGGGCACCTGTGGAGGCAGGAAATGGATTTACACCACGGTACTTAGAAAACTGTAATTCAGCAGTAATCACATAGGTGACTCCTCAGAATCTGCACTCTGTATCATTAAGGAATTGTAAACTACTATATTTCATTGCATAGAGTATAGCTTTTTTTACATAGACTATCTTGCTGCTCTACCTGTTTACTCTTCGGGTGCTCATTAATCCATGAACATCCTAATAGTTTGCACCAGCTAAGTCTCAAGTCTCCATTTTAAAGATGGGAGTGTCAAATCTTGGCAGTAACTGAAAAGTATTCACCTAGCAATTTTTTCTTATGTTCTTCTAGTAAGTATGAGTGAGGTTGTGTGATAAAATCTGAGGGTTATGGAGCAGCAACAGCCTCACCTTCCTCAGACTGCCCAATCCAGCATGATCTATTTTCCTCTAACAATGTAGTATTAAGCCAAATGCAGAAGACTGTACACGCTCCACACACCTGATACACAAGCAGTGTACTTCTACCAAGCTAAATCAAAATCAGATTGACTATTATTATTATGGGTTAAAAAATTACAAAGTAAAAATGTACTAACAAATAGGGGGTAATGTAAGAATCCAATTTTCTCCAGTAAGGCTAACAAAGAAATAGTTTGCTGCGCTGTAGTGCAGCTATAGTAAGCTGCAATGCTTAAGTGACTTGTTATAAAGTTTGTGCCACAGCTTCAAGTTTGTAGAGTTTTGATTATTTTTGTACTGAGGCAGAAAGAGATGCTTCAAGAACATACATAGCTGTCAGAAATTCTTGATTTCTGTCTAATTCCTTCCTTCTTGACAGTGGGCAAGTCACAGAAAAATCTCTCCTTTAGTGCAAAGAGCATAACACAAAAACTTAACAGGCTACTAGACTGCAGGGAAAATTAATCAGTGCTTATTCTGAAAGTGAAAAGATCAATTTGAATGAGCAAGGAATCCTAAAACAACACAACACTGGCAAAACAAAATACAGTGGGAGGAGGAAGAGATAATTTTTTTGAAATACAACTTCTATAAGCATAGGGAACAGTTACTCCCTATTTCTCTCATCTATTTTATTAGTGTAGCAAGGACAAAAATAAACTTAAAACAAGGTCAGTCTTCTTGAAACATTCGGTTTATAAAGAAATGATATCATTCTGAACCAAATCTCCTGAAGACAATCATATGGGAGAATTTATGAGAAAGGCATACTTAGTACATAAATGCATGCAACAGCAGTAATTAAATGAAACAAATCTCTCAAGCATGTTAATTATATGTGCTGTGAATTTTTTATTTCAAATTAAATTAGGCATACTGCAGCAGACTGAGATTTAAGTATGTATTAATACAGATTATGAATTTAACTATAAAATATATTACCAAATTCTCTCCACACTCTAATAGAAATGCAGGAAGCCAGGAATAGAATTAATTTATTGTCTTTAAATCAAACTGGGTGGCACTCCAAATAATGTATGCTCATAAAATACTGGAGAGATGTCAAAAATGGAGTGAGTAAGTAGAGTTACTCTTTGTGATGCAAGATCATTATGTCCTCCAGGTATTAAATAGCTGGTGGCAAGCTGAGCAGTGCATGTCTTTGTTTGAAATTGATGCTAAGTTTTTCAGCAGAAGTACAGAAATTCTCAGTTTATATGTTTGGGACTACTTGGGCAGTTCTATTTGTAATGGGAATCAGGAAGAGCCCAGATTCCTAATAAATATTTCTGCATATTACAGGAAGCACTTCTAATGGCAGAGAGCAATCCAGCAGTTTCACAGCACAGAAGTTCCACTCACTGCAGGACAGATCCAGATTCTTTTGAAAAGGATCACAGACCAAAACACAGACTGATACCTTTAATCCATGTATGCTGTTTATCTAATCTTGAAACAACTTTGCAAGGAAAACTGGCAGTGGCTTCTACAAGAACTCCAGGAGTGGGCACAGGCTTTGTCATCTGCTACAAAAAATTTAACATTGCAGTCCTTTTTCCTTCAAAAAATAGCTTGAAAAAAATTACTCTAAAGTGGCAAATCCTTCTTCTGTTAGAATTCAATAATGGCATTTTGTGAAGTCCACTCAACTCAGCAGAGTGGGGTACCAACAGGAAAGACTGAAAAACTTCCCAAGGTAAGTTTTGCATAAATGATGCCATCTTGCAACTCACTAAAAAAGACTACATAGTTTTTGAGACATAGGATTAAAAAACCCCTACCATCTCACCAACACTGGTCTCAAAATAATGGCTACATTCTACTTTGTTGAATTTTACCAGGGATTAAAGTTACCTCCTGTAAGCAACTTATTTTCTTATTCAATAGACAGTTGGCAAGGCAAGCTTCCAAGAGAGTTTGCTCCTGGAAAAAAGGATCAGATCTTTCCCTCCGAACAGTAATCACAGATATCAGTCCCAGCTTCTCAGGTAGCCATGTAATCCCAAGCGATTGAACTTCAGTGAAACAGGCGGCATACCAGTTGGTGTCCTGAAACACAGAGTGCTATTTCGGCAAACTTGTGTACTGTCCCCAGCAATGGCACGTGACTGTTCAAGGTACAAGCAACAGGCTGTCCTGCATATATTTGCTTTCTCAGTAGACAGCCCCAGATCTGAGTGCACATGGAGATATGAAAGGCAACTTGTATTTTAACTATTAAGGATCAAAAGCTGCTGGCACACTGGCAGGCAGCATGACCACAGTATAGACCACAGTATAGACAACCATGCTGTATGGAAAAGTCTATCCATTTCACATTTCTCAAATGCAGCTGAGTGACAAAATAACCTTGATCTAGAAACTCGCCAGTGACATCAGCCATGCAAGTGGACCCTGCAGCCCATGCTACAAACAAGTGAATCTCCATGCATGGAGGGATCTGCTCTTGTCCTTCCTTTGATCCGCGAGTCCAACAAGCCATGAACCTTACATTGCACAGCATCTAGCTCTACACAAGACAAATACAAATTCACTGGCAAAAACGAGTTGGGTTTTTTTTCGGCTAATTTTAAGTATGCCTTCACAACATACTTTTTGCAGGTGTCCTGGGAAGACCGAAAAGGTACTTTGATACCAGGGGTTTAGTCTGAAACACTTTTAATGTGAAGCATCTTAAAAATAGCACTGTGACAAATGCTGTCAAAGTGCCTTGTTTTTTCCTTCTTGGCTCTCACAGCAGAAATACACTGATAACTGTTTTTCAGAATGCAGTGTTTTACCATTCTGTTCTATACTTTATGTAAACATCTACTCTCCTTTTAAATTGCATCACAGAACTTGCATTCAAAGGAAATAAGGAAACCAGCAGAAAAGAACCCATAATCAGAGCTCACAGTGTAAATGTGTTCTAATTCAATTCATATTCCATCATAAGACAAAGCTTCTCAAGACTATCAACAACACAGTATGCATGTCAGGTGAAATTACTTAACATGTATAGACCAGTGTAGAGGCTTCAGATTCTGACAGAGAGAAGACCAGCCGATCTGAACATTCTGGGATTTCACATCTACTTGAAAAGGAAGAAAGCCAGACTCCCTCCACTCCACTTATATTATCTGTGTAGAGTGTGCTCAGATGTGTTACAATTATTAACTAACATGGGAGGCAGCTAGCATTCAATATAAAATACAAATTAACAGGTTTAAACCACCAGTAAACAAGCAACCATTACATTGTGTCTACATCTCTCACTTAAAACCACAAACTGTAAACAGACCCTCTTTACAGATACCTCCTGGCTATGTCATAACACTTCAGCTCAGCATCTAAATTACATATTGGAAATCATCAGTTACAATTTTGACAAAGCCACTGGTATTTTCTCAAATATTGGTATTTGACAAAGCCATTGGTATTTTCTACATGGTTCTTATTTCATCTGCTACAGATTACATAGGAAAACTAATTAGTAAAAGGAAAAATAATGGACGGAGTGGTGGTTTTATATCTATAAAACTATACATATGAGTGTTATGATGGAGGCACTTTTTCTGTGAACACTTGAAATTACCACTTCATAAATTAAAACAATTTTGTTGCTCAGACAACTCAAAAGGAACTGAAATCCCTAGATCTTGCTTATTATTTGTCTTCTAAACGATCTTCTATTATTACTAAAACAAAACTAATTCTAATACCTGAAGAAATCCTGATCAGACAAGAAATACAGCCATATAATCATAAAATACACTAAATTGGAAGGGGACCCACCAGTATCATGGAGTCCAACTCCTGGCCCTGCTCAGGACACCCCAAGAATCATGCCATGTGCCTGAGAGCATTGTCCAAATGCTTCTTGAACTCTGGCAGGCTTGCTGCTGCAACCATTTCCCTGGGGAGCCTGTTCCAGTGCCCAAATACCCTCTGGGTGAACAAACCTTTTCCTGATATCCAACCTAAACCTCCCCTGACACAACTTCAGGCCATTCCCTTGGGTCCTGTCACTGGTCACAAGAGGGAAGAGATCAGTGTCTGCCCCTCCTCTTCACCTCATGAGGATGTTGAAGACTGCAATGAGGTCTCCCCTCAGTCTCTTCTCCAGGCTGAACAGACCAAGTGATCTCAGCCACTCCTCTCAAGGCTTCCTCTCCAAACCCTTTGCCATCCTTGTAGCCCTCCTTTGGACACTCTCTAACAGCTCCATGTATTTTTTATATTGTGGCGCCCAAAACTGCCCACAGGACTCGAGGTGAGACCACCCCAGGGCAGAGCAGAGTGGGACAATCCCCTTTCTTGACTGGCTGGCAATGTTGTGCCTTCTGCATCCCAGGACACGGCTGGCCCTCACAATCTACAATGGGTCTAGAGCTACATTAGCAATACTAGTTCAATATACACAACTGCCTAATCAATCTGGCAACTGCCTTGGCAACTGCCAAATTCAGTTTGTCTTCTTTTCAGAGGAGAAAGTCAATACATTTTCCCATTAGCTCAACAACAGTTTCATTAAAAACGAATTGTCATATCAATGTCCCTGTCCCTGAAGTCAACATCAGTGACATTGGTGACATCTGTCATTTCTGATGTGTGTAGCTATCTGTGGTTACTTGGTCACGTTAGAGTGTTTCCATATTCTTACTGCTGGCAGTTTTCCCAAGCTCTCATCTGACTCTTCACCATTTCAGTGGAAGCTGGTTAGTTATACCCAGTCCTGCCAAAACAAGAACAGATTGCCGGCTGCCTTTCTTCACTGCAGATATTTTCAGAGTTCTGTAAACATCATCTCTTCTTTGGCCTAAACAATCCCCACTTAACAGTGGGGATTCACCCATCATTCAGTCTGTCGACCTAGAGATTTCCACTATCCTCCTTCAAATTTTCTCCAACGCTCTCCAGCACAGCATGCCCAACAGGATACAGCACCTGAGCCCTCACTGAGCATCCTTTGTGCCTCTCCTAAGGTTAAACTCCTCTTCTCTCAGTACAGCACCTGCCTTCAGTAACAATAATTCACAGGCAACCCAACCTACATTAGCTGCAATCCCCACAGGGGTTTTGGCAGATCTGCTACTTATCCAGCTGCTCCCTCCCCACAGTTCCATGCACCTTGCCCTGGCACCTGCTGAAGGACACCTCCTTGTCTCTCTGAAGACTCACTGCAGTTGTTGTCTTGTCCTCCTACACCCTGGTGGATCTCCCTGTACCTCTGCTACCTCCCCACTCTAGTTTTCAAACCTCTAATGAAAATGTTGAGTACTACTGTTAAAATCCTGCAAATGCCATCTTGATGCAAGCTTCCATCTCAACAATGAGATTCTTCTCTGTGGTTTGCATACTATGCCTTACAGCTGAGATTATAACGAATCTCAAAGGAAGCATAACATGGAATCCACCCAGATTCTCCCCACGGCCACTGAAACTAATAAATAAATAACTTTAGACCAGCGGCTTATCAGGAAGCCTTCTGCAAAGAGAAGCAAAATGTTAAATTTAAAATTAAAAAAAATTATAACAAAAAAAAATTGATTCAACTCATAGTAAGAGCATACCTTCGTACCTCATCTTTATCAGAGGAAAAAAAAAATAAAAACATATCAAAACAATCAATCATCAAAATAAATCACAGTCTTTGAACAATTCTTCCTCAGGAAGTGAAATTAAAAATGTAGAAGGCAACAGAATAATAAAATTATATATTGATAAAATAAAACCCAATCTTTAAAATGCTTAAAAAAGGAAAAAAGAGTAACTTACTACAACTAGATTCATTCTAACACCTTTAATCTGCTTTTAATGGAAATCTCTTGATTCAGTGGCGACAAAGAGTACTTACATCTCTTAAGCTACTTAGACTTGTTCCATAGCTCACAAGCTCTGAAAGCATTGTATTGTACCAAAGGAAGGCCCATGTAGTCTTTTACACCACTAAAGGAGACAGAAAGTGATGTATCCTTTTTTAAAACTCCTACAGACTGAATTGCTTTTACACCATAGCAACAGAGTTCCCGTTACTTTAGCAAGTGTCTTGGGGATTGTTATCCCATATTCAGGTTGCCACTGTTTCTCTTTCTCCCCTCTTCCCCCTTCTCAGCTTGGGGGTATCACGATATATGTGGGATTGACCCGGGATCCTAGTGGGGGTGGGGCTGGGAGCTGTCTCTCTCTCTTTTGGTTCGGGATTGGAGCAGCAGGATGGGGACTGCAGAGGTGCGTGTGTGCGCATGCAGCTGGGCCTACTGCTACATTGTGACTTAGCAGACTCTTAGCCAGGGGTGGTCGTCTCTGCCCAGTTGGGAACACAGAACAGTCACACATTTTGCAGGCAGCATTGGGCCGCTCTGCTACACTGTAACTCAGCTCCCCGGCTCAGGTCTGCCCACTCTGTTTTTCTGCTGCTGCAGCTACTCCTGTGCCGAAACTCGGGACCAGGGCCACTTCCCGCTAGGCCCCTGCCTGCTTTGTGTTGATGCAGCTGCTTCTGTGCTGAGATCCGGGACCGGGGCCTCTTCTGCCAGGTGCCTGCCTGCTGTGTGTTGCCACGACTACCCCTATGTGCTGGGCTCCGAGACTGCGATCTGCTGTGGTTTCTGCACGAGGGAAGCCACCTCCCCTCCTTCCCCATGCCCAAGCCACCATTGCCACGCAGAGAGGTCAGTGCGCTCGCACCACAGCGCCCCCTGCAGCTGCGGGGGAACCATCACACCTGCCCCACCCCACCAGGGCCCGCCAGCGCCCCCTGCCGGCTGCGAGAGTCACTGCAGCCGCCACCTTGCCGGGAACCAACAGCACCCCCTGCCAGTTGTGGTCACAACTACACCACAGGGGAAATTGCTCAACAGGCGAGAAAAGGCTGCTACTGGGTTTTCTGTTTTTTTGTTGTTGCTATTTGTCTGTCTCATATCATGCCTACATATCTATATCTATATATATCTCCTAGTAAAGAACTGTTATTCCTTTTCCCATAACTTTGCCTGAAAGCCCCATAATCTCAAGGTTATAATAATTTGGAGGGAGAGGGTCATTTTCTTTTCCATTCCAGGAAGATTCCTGCTTTCCCTGGCAAACACCTGTCTTTTAAACCAAGACAGCAAGCAGGCACTTCATGGGAGAACAAACACTAATTTTTAATAACTAGCAGTGAGCTAAAAATCTCTGCTTCTATCCCTAACCAACCAGTTTTCACCTATGACAGATGTGAGAAATCAGAGACAAAATGCCTCAGAGTTCAGGTTCAGACAGTAAACCCCACCCTAGCAACCCACCTGGTTTTGTACTCCAGCAGTAAAAAACCCTGGTACTGCAGGACAGGTAGTATGGAATACTATCAAAGGGCATTCCCGCCTTCTGAGATGCAACGAAGTACTACCTTCCTCCTGAATGATACTCAACAGCATTCTGTGAGAAAGGCATTGAAGAAACCAGCAAGTCATTTGTCAAATCAGTCAGGAATCACAGCACTAACAGAAGACAGCATACCTTGGTGGCAGATCATTGTTGGTTTGTACAAAAATGGGGTGGGACTGTTTGGCACTTTTATGTCTCCCGCTTAGGCGGAATGAGTAGCAATCATCATCTGAATGAAAATTTATAAACTGGGAAAGAATTATGGGAAATTCAGTAAAAGGTCAAAGCACAAGCTAGGGAACAAAAAAAAAGGATATCCAAAAAAGCTTAGCACTCAATTTGAAGTTTAGCATACAAACTCCTAATAACAAACACGAAAAACCCTAAACTATCTCCAAAAATGTAAATACCCTTTATAGCAACTGCATAGCTTCTGATATGGTAGAGTTCTTTCATAGTCTACCTGAGGAATCAGACATACAGAGTGAAAACAACATGGTATTGCATGAAGAAATTGTGCTGGCAAGGTGGATAAAAATGCTGGGGAGAGAACCACACAGCTATCACAACACTGCTGAGAATCAAAAGACTGGAAAACACCTCCAAGATCTAGTCAAACTTTTGACCAAACACCACCATGTCAAGTAAACCACAGCACCAAGTGCCATGTCCACTCGTTTCTTGAACACCTCCAGGAATGGTGACTCCACCACCTCCCCGGGCAGCCTGTTCCAATGCCTGACCACTCTTCCAATGAAGAAATTCATCCTGATGTCCAACCTGAACCTTTCCTGGTGCAGCTTGAGGCCATTTCCTCTTGTTCTGTTGCTGGTTGAGTGGAAGAAGAGGCTGACTCCCACTTCGCTACACCCTCCTTTCAGGTAGTCATAGAGAGCAATTAAGTTTCCCCCTGAGCCTCCTCTTCTCCAGCCTAAACACCCCCAGCTCCCTCAGCTGCTTCTCGTAGGACTTACACTCTAGACCCTTCACCAGCTTTGTTGCCCTTCTCCAGAAACGCCAATGTCTTTCTTGTAGTGAAAGGCCCAAAAATGGACACAGAGTCTGCCGATCACCTGTCAATTAGGATAATAATATCCAAGACAGAAAACAAAATACAAACCAGAAACCTAAATGCCAACCCCTTCCACTAAGATACGCTAATATATCTATTTTGATGGCATAAATTCTACTTTATCGACATGAGAGGATTATACATGAAATCAGCCTACTGTCCTGAAAGCCTCTTTCTAACTGATGAGTCTTCCTCTCCATAACCCATTATTTTTCGTTGTACAGCAGTAGTGGCACAACCAATAATGATAGCAGGGATTCAAAATTATTTCAAATGTATATTGAAAAATGTCAAGAAAGCAGTTCAAAAAATAGAAGGTCTAATTATCACAAAGTTCTACATTTGTTCTAAAGTAACAGAAATTACTGTCTTGTAGAGCTCATTCATGTGTAAAAAAATTGTTTGGGCAAATAAAAATACTACTACTAGCTGCGTGACCTTTTTATGAAAGATCACTGCAACCGCAAAATGACAAGTGCTGAAACTAAGAAAAGCCATGTAAGGATTCTAATAATCTCCTTCAGTAGTATTTTAATCAATTAATCATAACTCAAGTCTCATTGAGAAAGAAAAAAGGAAGTAAAAAAGGAAAAAGAAGTAATCATGGTATGACATTTAGCTTATGAGAACTACTAAAAATATTTTTTTAACATCAAAACATTTAAATCCTATTTTTACAAATATGAATTGAAATTCTATACTTCATAGAGCATCAACTCTTTAAAGATCCATGGAGAATCCAGACACAAATTACCAAAGCCATAAGCAAGAATGAAGTTACAAAGGAAAACCAATAAAATAATTATCTGTACATAGGCAGTTTTGTGGAGAGCCAATTACATATGTGAAGGATACATAATGTTTTTATACAAGTTGATATTACTCAAACAAAAATGCAGACATAATTAAAGCTTCATTCAAGATTTAAGATATTCTGTTGCTGATTTTTACTTACTGTTTACCAAAAAGAAAACAAAGAGCCACTCAAGCTTGTAATCCAACCTTTGAATAACATTACACTGGTAAAAAACCGCCCTGTGATTAAACAGCCCAGAAGGTAGGCTCTTTTCCTAATCCCCAAACAATACTTTCAAGTGATTAAACATTTCTTTATTTCTCATACTTAACTTTTTTAGCCACTGGCCAATTTTTAATTTATTTTATAAGAGTCCCAAAGATAATGGACTTTCTTAAAGCTTCACTAGCAATCTCAGTTCATTGTCCCAGTAGGGGAAGGGTGAGAATTCTGGCAGCAGCTGGCAGACCAATCCACACGCATGACAAGGCCAGTAGTCCCGCAGATCTTTGGCCTGACGCTATTCTTACACTCTTCTCCTTTGTGACTAACTTCATGGCTTTCTTGGGAGACGTAGTAAGGATATGGGGAGTGGGACAAAAAAAGCAATAGACGAGTATAAGAACAGCGGACTTAGGAAATCCTTACGAATCTTACAGAAATCAGGTTCCATGTGTCTTTGTGTAATTCCTTACAAGTTTTCTCCTCCAAAGAACTGGAAGATTTGCAGTCCTGTGGCTGTCTTTAGGGCATCACACGGATCCCCAGTGCCAGACTCCCTTAATTTCATGAGTCCTGTCTTTGGACAAGACACATCTCCCACATCCCCTTGTGGAAGCTCTTCCTCACAGCAGCACTTTCATGTCTACACTGTGCTAGCCACTGTTGTGTCAGGTTTCCTAAATTCACTTTCAATCATCTCCAAACATAAACTAACTGTATTGTGAAAGTGAGTAGTCCAGACAACCTGCAGCTTTGAATTATGTAAGATACTGAAAAAGCTTTACATTTTGAAACACCTGGGGCTGACACAGTTCTACAGCAGTAGAACAGTGATCAGAAGGTGCCCCACCTTCTCCTGCCAGGTGCTGATGCTGGGGCAGAGGAGGAGGTAGGCAATGAGGTTACAAAGATATTTGGTTTGCCTCTTGTAAGCTTTTCAACTGCAGGTCTATTTTACTAGCTTCTATACAAATTTCCAAAAGTTCAGCTCCTTCGCTGTGTACGGAATCCATCTACTTAGTAATCACCTATTTGATAAATAATGTTTCTATCTGGCTTCACTCCAGGACTGATTTCTTCTAAATTTTGCAACCTGCCTATTGAGATTTTCTGAGTTCTGACAAGACCATAAAGTAGGGGAAAGCTATGACAGAAAGCAAAAGATAAAGCATAGAACTGCACAAAGAGCAGATCTCAAGTACAGAACTGCAGTAGTGTCAATTCATTGAAAAATCATTTTCCCATCTACCTATTACTTCCCAGGAGAAATTAAAGATCGCCAGAAAATAGTGAATAGTGCCTCTTCCATCCCAAAAGCCCATGTAGGATTTCATTGCTGGCTTTTGTATTAAGCTATACATTCTGTCCCTGTGGACAAACTACCAAAGAACCCAGCACAAGGCAGTGTAGTGTCATGATTCTTATTAATGCCAAAAACACTGACTAAATAATGTAGAAACTTAAAAATAAACAAACAAAACAGTAATTAAAAGCTTTTGAAAGTTTCTGTATCATCTAAAGAAATGCATCCATATTGTCCCAGGCAGACAATTTAAAACACCTGTCTTTCATGTGGAAAATATTATGTAACTATTGGTTTAGAATCTTTTTTCAATCGATCTACATTTGCATAAATATGATCTGGATAAGAAATATTTTTTTTAAACACCCTCATGCTTCATAAACCTGTACATTAAAGGAGAACAACTTTTAAATGCTTGCAGCAAAAAATACCTTATTAACATAAAAGCTGCCTTGAAACAGCTGCTCAGAGTCCAAATTTACTAGTTTCTGGGGTTTGTGTGGGGGCTTCCTGTTTGTGGTGGGCTTTGCTTGTTTGGTTAGTTTTACTGTACTGCCCAAAATTTTTAAATTAAAAAATGAAACAAATAAAAAAACCCAACGAAGCAAATTCTTACAGCAAGAACAGAATCAAAACTGCAAACAAGAGGAAAAGAGATAGAACAGCAATAACGTAATTTTGCCCAAAAAACCCTATTTTGATAAGAGCTGTAGTTAGGAAACAGTCTACTTATTCATCATGTCTGTTCTCTTACAGATTTCTTTGGATGTATTTTTTCCCCATCTACAAACAAGTGCATAACATTTTAAAAAGTTTATTCATTTTTGAGCTCATAAAAAATTTGAAAAAAATCATAAATCAAGTGAGCCATTCTGATTTTAGGACAGTGCAAGCATAACAAGAGTATGGCATATATGCAGCTTACAAGGAGGGGAAAAAAGTTACGCAGATTTCTTTTTTGAGAACAGCACGAATAACAACAGCAACAAAACAAACCAAACAGAATAAAACTTCCAAAAAGCAGAAATGTGGAAACTTACATAGCAAAATTGCTTCCAAACAGAATATGGGCATATTCTCCAGAAGCATGCACAACACCTCTGTGACACCTCAGCTCAGTTCCCAAGTAAGCCTTTGACATTAACAGTAACAAATATATGGATTACACAGCAAGGAGAGACCTCCAGTGTATTCTAAATAAAAGTAACTCCACAAAATTTAATACAGTTTTGTGTTATTGGCAGGATTAGAGCAAAGCTACAAAGATTTAAATCAGATGCCCCTGGATTGTTGTTTCCTCATAAGAAACATTGCTTCTTCTCCATTCCAAGAGTAAGGAAAAATTGTTTAGGACTTGGCTAGTTTTGCTAGAAGCAGATCAGTGAGACCTGTTAAGTCAAAAAATCTTTAAGACTCTCAGAGATTTGTATTTCCCACTTTTTAAAATATCTAAGAATTTGCAATTCTGGGATCCCCAGGAAGAAAATCTCACTTAGGTAAGATATAGCTAAACTCAGAAAGTATGCTGTTGATAATACCTTTCACTCTCACTAATTTCCAGCTCAAAGATTTTGTATGCTGAGGCTCAAAAGCATAGCCTCAGCTGTTATCCAGGGCTTCCACAATGCCATGCTCAGCTAGCCTATTCATTGCTCGGAAAACATTTTTACAGGGCTTTACTAGAAGTAATTCAAAAACAAGCAGTTAGTGAAAATGTAAACAGAAGCATGCAATGTAATAACTACTATCAAAATAAACTAAGTGCTACTTTAATTAAAAAGGTCATTGCCCACACAGAGAGGATTATCAATTCATTACTTCTACCTTTACTCCCTCAACACTGAAGCAGCAATGTCACCTCCATTGCTTTTTTATGTTGCCTTACACATAAGGGAAATAAAGAGAAGGTATTTTTCAGATATTTGTACCATTTCTCACATAATACATATTCAAGTGAAACCTTTGCACATGCTTCAGTGAATTTCACCGAAAGTTATGGAGGACTATGAAATGTGTTAATAATTAGCTCCAGGCATCATGTTTAATTACATGTTCTGTATTTATTGAAAAGATAAAGCTAACATTATTAGTAGGTTGGTTGAAGTCACAAACTCCGCACCTAAGCTGCCCTACCATTTCACCACTCTCTCAATGACTTCTGATCTGGGTTACATATGCTGCAACAACGTCATCAACTTACTATGAAACTTAGAACCAAACTCAAAAGTTGACAGTTCCTGGTGGATTTTCTGGTGTGCCTTCAAACTCCTCAAACCACTCACGCAGTACAGCAAATTACATCTAAGGAATCAGCTAATTCAGTGACATGCTGTACAGTGATTTCCTCAATTCTGAGTAGCACTGAAGCCACAACACCAGTTTTATACAACTGCAATCACACCATGTGCAATCAAAATTTCAGCACTCACTCAATAGAGACAGGCTTGATGCCTGATTACTGCCTTTTGGTGTGCTGCAAGTACGGTGAAGGCATTAAAGTGATGGGTAAAGTGTAAAATGAAATTCAGGATGATTACAGAACCAGTAATAGTCCACATAAATAATGTTAGTAATTTTTCTACTACTAACAAACATTTGCTACAATGTCAGATCTTAAGAGCATGGGAAAAAAGATTTGGAGAGAAGCAACAGTAAGAATCCTCAAGGCTACAGTGGCACTGCTTAAACCTCCTGTGGGGAAGCAAGGAGAAATGTTCTGAAATAGCTGAAGGCATCTTGCAATCAAAATATCTACTTCATCTTTTCATTAAAAGGTTTGTATACAAACACACAGCACCTTCTTTTGATAGGTAGCTGTGGCAGTCAAAGACACTTCAGTTAGAAATCACATTCTTCCTGGAAGGAAAATCCAACAATCAGGACATAAAAGAGTTTTTGTTCAATTATATTAACTCCCAAATTCCATAAATAATTTTCCAAAAATTTTCCCTAGCAATGTTTTTGTTAATCCAGCATTACTATTACAGTTTCTCACAACATTTACAATTATTTTTTCCAACAATTTTAACTCCAAAATATCTGTCTGTTTTACCACTTTAAAAAAAATTAACTAACCCCCTCAACATGACGGACATTGTTTCATTGAGGGTACTTGCCCAATTTTACTGGTTTTGTCTTCATCTCTTTTTACCCAGCATTTGATTGCACTACCACTCACCGTGCATCTATCTGATCCTTACACACAGAAGTTGATTTTTCTACAAGTTTTACTTTCCCTGTATTTCTGAAGGAGGAAAGGCAAGTAGCACAAATTGTAGTAGTAATGTTTGGAATTATATCAAAGATAGACCCATTGGCTCAGGGCCAGCCCTTGCTAAAAGAATTCAATCAATTGCAAAAGAGTAAAAAAAAATCGGTACAAAGCATGAGCTTATGCAATTACACTATGATCACTTGATATTCCTTTGCAAGACCAAACAGATAACGTACATTCTCAACCTTTACTGTATATTACTCAAACTTGAAATATCAGCCTAAAGAAGTTGACCACTGAAATAGTCATTGAATGCTGCTTCAAGGACAAAACTAAAGTGCAAAATAATTTACCACATCATCAAATTGTTGTTTCCATGGAAGAAAACAACACCAGAAAACTACATATGGTGACAAACAAGAGAAGAAAAGAAAAGCTGCTTAAATCAGTTTCGAGGATAAAGTCATCCTGGATTGTCAAAAGCAAAACTATGTGAAAATCCCTCTGAAAGAGATTGTTCAAGCAGAGGATTGCTCCCTAAGGTATTGTTGAAATCCTTGCACCACTGAGTATTTGCTTCTCCAAAAATTTCTCTTCCTTCACTCCCTGGGAGACTATTTCACAGTCTGGTAGACATCAGTGTTGTGATATTTTTTTCCAATGCTTAGTTCTTTCTGTATCTCACCATATCATTCACAGCTAAGTCCTCCTCACCATACATAGCTTTGTTTCCTACTGTTTCTACCAGGGCTTTTTTTGCTAACAATATAAGGTTATTCCTCTTTATTAACAAAAGGGAGAGAACATTTCAGTCCTCTCCAATTATTAAGAATCATTCCTACCCTGTGAATATCTTTATTTAAGATTTGTTTAAACATTTGTTTAAAGACAAGCAACCTAAGCTGTAGAAGGCACAAAACTCACGCAGAGATCAAAAGTTGGTAAGTTCTTTTAAAGCAAAGTCATGCTTCAAAGCTGGAAACATGCTATCAAGATTCTAACATTAGTCTTAATTCAGTTTCTGTACTCCTTGCTCTTTCTCTTCAATAGGTAAAAAATTTGCAGAGTGAAACCTCCTTCTTACAAGAGACATTAAAAACCTTGGACTTCTGTCATGCCTCAAATGCAAAGATTTGTACAAAAAACCCCCTCATTTTATTTATTTAGAAACAAAATGCCATTTTCACAGGGTAGACTAATTACCCAATTTCTGCCAAAAATTACCGTAGTTCCCTTTTTTGAAAGCATAAGGTTTACCATGCAAAATGAAGAAATAATCCAGGAATGTATTTGTTCCTAATAAATTGCAGAAACCATGCAAACTCTCATCTAAAGCAGTGTACAATCACAACAGCAACAACAGCATAGCTTCATTCACTAACCAGACACTACGGAAGTGCCATGCACTTCATATGCAGACAATAACAAGAGAAACTGTGTCCATGCCTGGCACGAAGAGGTCTTCTATTCCTGTAATTCACTGAGCACCTTTATTAGCATAGCAGAAGAAAACCAAATGCCATTTTATTCATGTACATACAGACAGCATCCCAACAATATATTTGGCATTAATAAAAAGAGGCAATTGTAAAACCGAGAAAAATTTATTTCTTTGACCATATATTCACAAGGCCACAGAAAAATGCAAGACTTTCCTTGAGTCTGAAATATCAGAGCTACGCATAATGGTCACCACCCAATGCCAAGTCTTCAGCATTACGCGACAAAGATTTATTTAGATGCTGTGGGCCAATGGCTCCAAACTGCGGACTGTAAAGCTGTTTCCATGTTCACAATGGTCATGCATCTGTCAATTTTTAAGATCTAAGGTATTCCCATTAATCCCATCTGTGACAGTCCAACAATTTTCAAGAGATAAAGTTGGGGTTTTTTCCTGAAAAATATGTTTTTAGATTAAATGCACACTCAGACACAAACACACTCAGTTCTCTCCCCATGTGTCTAACACAGGTTCACTAGATCCTTTGCAAAGGCTTTTTTTCTAAGCTTGAAATATATCCCTTGCCTATAAAAATCCACTGTATTACCACATTATTTTTTCTTGGGAAATACATCACACATACTGGAAGTTTTGAATAGGGCTACATTAAGAGCCAGATTAGTCTCCTCGGAACAAAGAAGAATAAATAGAAAACATGACGTTACCTACAAACCAGATACAGATGGAAGAGAAAAAAGAAGAGTATTAGATCTCCACCACATACCATTCAAAGGCATTTAAAATACAAAGTATCCACAGCAAAACTACACACATAGATAAACAATACACATTAGATGCAAAATAAAATGTGTTCACGGGATTACGTTCCACAAGGACCTTGTCACAAGAGCCATGCAGATGAAGCTGAAGGGTGACAATGCTATGCCTTAGAAGAAGGAGTTCAATTTTCACACGCTACACTTAGGGACAGGAAAAATAAAATTATAACTAGCATACAGGAAAGATTCCTCTGAGGTATCTGGGCCTGAGACTGAAGAATCTGTGATCATAGATATAAACCTGGAAACAAAACTGCTACCATCCTGAGCCCCCAGATTAAAACTGGCAACAATAACGCTGCCATCTCATAAAATGCGTATCGAAATTGGTATATTTTCACTCCATGTTTGCTTCTGACACTCAAGTGCTTCCTCACAACTGTAAGTGGCAAAAACCTCAACAGTTCCCTGTGTCCGTGCTTACTTGGTAGGCTATAAATATCAGTAAGAGCAGACTTGGGAGCCACTACAAGAGAATTCAGAAACTACTGCCTGTGGGGAAAGCCTACCACAGCTGATGAGCAATACAACAAAAGCCTAAACTTCTAAGGCTTTAGTTTCTCCTCAGAAGAAAACAGTTTCCAGATTTACACATTACAACCTTAATATGTTGATCCGTACATTTTCTCTTTAGGCAGGACTGCAGCCAGATTTGCTCTTTGAATAATGAAAGCATGTCAGAGATCTTTTGGGGGATTCCTTCCTCTTGGTAAAAAAAGTTCTTACTTCATGAATGTTGTTTTAAACCAGCTGTGGTCATTGGATCTTCATGTGTCTTAAAAGGATTCATTTAACAAACAAGCATGCAAGAGTAAACAGACTTCGGAAATTACAGCAGTCTGAATATGAAATTCAGGCACAACAGCAGGCGCTTTTTATATTGTATGCTAAGTCCTTGTTACCCATTTGGCATTGCCTTGGTTACAGCAACTACCAAATAATGCACTAACAGACTGTGTCATCAAAATGCACCAGATGGATGCTCCAGTTACACAAATCTCTTCCCTTCCCCACTCCTCTTACTTTTAAAGAGCAGTGACAGGCACCAAAATGGAAAACCTACGTTGATAATTACCTGCCTACCGAAGTGTAATCACTGCACCAATTACTTTAGCCAAAAATAATGGTAAAATTTGGACTTGATCTTGAAAGCTGTATTGCCACAGTGCTTGCAAGGCTTCAGGAAGTTTGACCAGGTGAACACAGAACTATGCACAACCGAAAGTCTCAGTCAAGTTTGATATTTTTTTCTAAATAATTTGCTTCTGCCACCAACCACATGCAAGCTCCCTTGACACTGCCAGAAGAGGTGATTGATATTTTTTCGCACTTTCAACATCCATCTTCTTAGAGAAAAAAAGATCAGCTAGAGTCATCTGTTTCTGATATTTTCCCCACTAAGAACTCACACTTCCTATGGACTGATGTTGCTGAGCAGACCAGACATAAAAACAGGGCAAGGCCTCTTCCTCATTGTGTGGGACCAGTGGAAAACAGATGAATTTTCCATGAAGCTGCAGAACAGACCTCACACTGAGCAACTTTTCTCTGCAAGCACAGTCCTTCTTCCTAAAACCCACCAGCATTTCAGTTGGGTCTTACATGCTGTCCAAACTAAATACAAACAATTATAGGTGACTTCACAGCACAATATCTGATATTTCAAATATGTGATGACTTTGCATTGGCAACAACATCTTCCCATCTGAGCATGCATACTCACAGGTGGCAGGTCAAGAGCAATGAAACCTACCCAAAGGCTTCTTTGGGTGAGTTTCATCCAAATTACATGCACTGTTCAGTACCTCACTACATCTGAAAAGTCAACACAAAAAACGAGGCCACCAACGTTTGTACACTACTACACCCTAGCAATTATGTGAGATACTGCAAAAAGCCATGAAGCCACAGGATTCCTGTCATACACTGGAGAGAGGGAAAGTCTTCAACACGCAGAATAAATAAAGTGACGGTGGATTCACACCCAATTGGAGGAGGTTAATCATTAAGAGGGGGTGTGCCTGATTTTTGGATACACTAAGCATAATAACAGAGACACAGAATATTATAAAAACAGAAGAACAGCAGGGGTTTTTGTGTACTGTCCTTCAGTCTTTACAGTTCATATGATTACTAAGCCTTCAGATTGATTTTGGAATTATTTTAACTGACTGAAAAAAATACAATCTTCTTCCTTGCATCACAAGAAACTCTGAATCAGTAAATCCAATCCTGTGAATTCTTTCCTGCTAATTTCACCCTCTGGTTACAGGTGTAAGACGCCTACAAAACTATAGTACATAACCCTTAGTGTTTCCAATGTCCAATGGCCCTAAAATGACTGTTTTACACACTGCCGTTTGAAAACACAAGGCTCTTGGGCAGGCAGCTAAAAGCCCTTCTTTTCAATAGAAATGAAGAAGTTCTGTTTCTTAGCGGAAAAAAAGAACTCTTACCTTACTGCTGTTTGTGCTGTGTACACAATTGCACCACAGTGCCTGTGTATGCCACTACTTACAAAATCATAAAACAGACTTTAATACTGAAGATCAAAATTGAATTGTCAACTGCCCAGGTTTCAACAGTTACATACTGGAATGAAAAAATAGTAATTAAAAAAAATAGTTGAACCTCTAGTCATTACCTTCATGGATAAAGAGGCTGAAGAAAAAGTATCTTCAATAAAATATGAATTTGCACACCAGAAATGTGACATATAAAGATTGCCTTTGCTTCATGCACAAAAAAGTTTGTTCACACCATTTTAATTCCCAGAGAATCACCAAGTGTCAATCAGTTTTGAAGCAGAGAACTTACTACTTTTTTGAAAATTGACTGTACGAATGTTAACTGCATAAAAGCTGCAATTGTACTTTTAGAATTTACTTTTCATGCAACTATATTTCTGTGATGACATTCTGCTCAAACTGTTCTATTGGCTATTAGGAGGCAATTTATCCTGAGGGGGGTCTGACAGAGAACCAGATCTCATTTAGGAAGTGTTTTATTGTCCTTGGTCAATGACAGCTAATAACAGAACCCCAACGACACAGGTAGTGTCATAACCAGAGCAACAGAAGATATCAGGTGATGCTCCATGTCACCTGTGATAACAAATATGACCCAAAGAGTCATCTGATACATTACTGAGACTACTTTTTGTTTAAAAAACCAATGATACGGGCAGCTTATACACATCCTAATCAACATATTCTTCTCTTCACTTTCCAGGTTACTTATCTGGCTTTCTTTGAGACAAAAATTTTGTTCAAGAGGCTGGGCTATCTTGGCTCCAAACCCAGAAATAACCAAATCAGTAGCTAACAAGAAATACTGGTTCTTTTTTTTAATAATGTAGATTGATTTTAATCCAAAATGCATTTGATGTATTGTAGATCGAAGCATTAAGTCTGTGTAACTCCTAAAACCTAGATGTGTTTCATGTAGCTTTTAAATTTGCATTTAAAAGCTGCTTGATCTAAGCTGAAATAAAGACATTCAGCCTTTACAGTTTACCTAGGTAAAGAAATAGAAAGGTATGTAAGGGTATGTTAAGTCCACACTCAATTTTAACTGCAAGTAAAATTGCTGATTTCAAAATCAGTGTGGGCCGAAGGATGCTGCACCAAAAATACAACCGATTAAAACTGCCTGACTTGGACAAGACTTTAAACTAGGGCTAAGCAGTCTGACTAACCCTAATGAGGCTGTAGTTCAAAGTCTAAAGCCTGGATGTTGAACCTAATGCAGAGCCAATACTACAAAGTACAGCACTGTCCCCTCCAGCCGATGCCCATCTCCTTGCCAAGAAGGCATCTAGCTCAAAAGTCTCTTCCCATGTGCCTTGCAGCCCTAGCATTGTCCTACTCAAGGAAGATTTCAAGGACTTTAGGATTTTCTCATTGTTATGAAATAAAAACAAGGTGCCAAAATCTGAATGATGTTGTGGCAATCTCATAAGTGGATTACATTAATCATTTATCAGCAAGGAATGATAATTCTTAAGCAAGAGCAGAACCCCGAGTTCATCCTTATTTATCACTCTGAGACAAAAGGTATAACAGCTGTGAATATCAGAAATACACATGAAGTTTGTGGAAAGGTTATGTAAAATGTCCACTGAAAATGCAATGGAATTACAAAGCTTTAGGCTGTTTTTGCACTGACTCTTTTAAGTTAAATGTGACTGCATTGCACATAGATACTAGGAATGCTGCTTAATAAATCTTTTATTTCTTTTATTTCTTAAAAATAGTGCTCTAATTTTGAAACTGTTGGAAAATAATTTAACACCAATTAAAAAAAAAATTATGGTCGGTGAACTGGCTAATACAACAAATACACCTCTATTTCAGTCCTTTCCTGGGGGAATGGCAGTGGTAAGAAGGACTTAAACACCAGCACTCACCAGGAGATCACCATTTCCCTCACATGGTACATGCTCTTCACCCCAACACTCCCATTGCCCCAGTGCCAGCAGCAAAGCAAGCAGCTTTCTGCATGGCAGCTTGCCCAGTAGACGACGAGGAGAGCAGGCTGGAGGAAAGTCTCTCTCCAGCAGTCATGTCCCATCCTATCCCACCAGGACTGTAGCAAAATCTGCTGCATGCGCTGGTGTTTGGAACCCATGGAAGGCACAGCACTTCATCTTCAGAGCTTCATGCCTTGGTTATGTCAAGGGCTACAAACATGGCATGTGCAGCCCTTGTCTTAGTAACCTGGTTTGAGCATAGCTTAGATCAGATGGCTTCCAGGGATTCTTTCCAATTCAAATTACTCTGTTGTGATAAAAAAGCTGGTGTGAGAAAGCTGTTAAGAGAAGGAAAAAACCCTCAGCTCCCACACATCATACAAAATGCACCAATTTCTTCTTCCAACAGTGAAGGCTGTAACCACCCTTCCAAGATTTACCTAAGACAGCAATATATAAAAAAACCTACTGGTTTTGCCTGTTCTTTGGATTTGAAGAGTGTTAGTCTAAGCATTCTGCTGGTGTTAGCATGGGAAAGACCTGGAGCAAGAGCTTTTACCCTGTGCCTCCTCACCCAGCTTTGGTGAGAGCTTTTTTAGCCTCAGTTGTTATTTTAAAAAAGTTTTTCCTAAATTAATTTTATTTAGTCTAAAGAGTTATATTTGAGATTTCCAAAGCACCAAGATTACAAATATGATCAAAGTCCCATCAGAATAGACACTACATAAATACACGGTAACAACTAACACTGCTGGCAAGAACTGCAACTCACGTATCAGAATAAATTAATAAAATTTTAAAAATCCACAAATAAAACTTAAGCATATATTAGGAAAACAAAGTCATAGTCATTTATGGCTAAGATCTTCCATTAGGTTCTTACTTTTTTCCTCCTCCTTCTGTTTAAAAAAACCCTTCCTTTTACCCAGGCCGTAAGTTCTTGTCCACTCAAATTTTGAGAAAATATGTTTATTAAAAAAAAAAACCAAATCAGAATGACCACAAGAGGAATGAACAGAAAGCTATTGTCTTATGCAGAAAAGCAAAAATTCTTGCAGAGAAATTAAACTATTTAACCAAATCAATACAGAGCACCAAACCTATAAATACTAGATATTGAACCAATACCTTAGCCACATACATAGAGAAAGGTATTTATTAACCTGATATACATCCCCAAAATGGAAAAAATAAAGCAAAAGTGAGTTAATGTAGGGTAGTCGCTGAAATGATCTTTGTCAATATAGGCAAGTTTTGCAGCCTTCATAGTTCTGCTGTTTTCCTGACCCGTGCCCGTCTTTCAGAGTTCAAAGTTTGAAAATTAAATTAAGCAGGCATGTTCCTGATGCACAAAACAGGTTCAGAAGAGTTGAATTAGTCGAAAAAAGAAACCGTCACTAAAAGGATTCAGCCTAAATTTCAAGAATATGCTGCTCAGTTGTGACTAACTCACAGACTTTTAATGAAGTCTCTCACACCCCATGCTCACATTTTTCTCAGATGGGTGACAAGGTGGTCATCTTCTTAAGGAAAGTAATATTTACTGAAGTACTTATCAGAAAGAAAGAAGCAAGTAATGCTTAATTGCTGGCTTATGAGCAAGATTTGACAGACCAAACAGCCCAAGAACAGGCTGGACAGCGTGGCAGGAAGGTACATGGATAAAAAAAAATAAAATATTTAAACACTCTAAATTGTTGGTTTTAATTGGCTAAACATCGAAGAACATCTCCTCCTTGGCTAAGCAATGGGAAAAACAGAGGCTTTCAGTGTGGTTGTTTTAAATACTTTTAATATATTTCTTTCAGTTTCCTTGATGTTGTACAAAATCCCACTGCTTATCCACAGACAGTTACTTATACAGGCTTATGGATGATGGAAACCTCTGCCAGTAAGTATTTGTAACTAGACAGAAATCACCACATGAGACATGATGGACCAGGTGAGATGCCTCTTGCCTAGCAGCATCTCTGTAGAAACAGAACTCCCTAGAAATACAATTGCACTTCCATTCCTCCTCTCATGTCAATATGGAGGGTCTCTAGCAGAAAAGATCTAGTGGGAACACACATTCTTGCAGTTCTAGAGCATCTTCAGCTAAGTCCTCTGCCATCCACAGCTGCCATGTACCCATTATACTGCTTCTGTATTTATTTCTTCAGAATTAGAACAGACATTATCATCATGTGCCTGCATATGTGAAAGCAGCAAATAAAGATGTTTCCCTAGGTCCCTTCAGTAAAGCAACAAACATGCAGCTTTTTAAAAGAACATTAATGCATGCAATGGAAACAGAAAAATACTATCACACTGCTCTTAGTAGCTGACTTATCAAATCAACCATTACTATGAACCAAAACCAATCAATCTGTTTCTCAGAAACCTTTAACCCCCATGCAATATGTATTACAGCAATCAATTAGAGATGAATGAGTAGAGGCTTGTTTGCTAGATCTCTCATTAAGCAGGAATCTTCACCTTCTATGAAACCAGAAAAACACATTTAAAAATGCATTACTGGTACATCAAGGCTTCACTTAAACCTATGCTAATAGGATCTTGCTCAAAGTTAAGCTTTAATTAATCAAGCCGCACTGCCTATGGACAACGTATTAAACAATCTGAAGCACCTCTAATATTTTTTAATTATCTTTTTTTGAGTTTAAGAGAAAAGGTCTGATTCTTCTAATTCATAATCTCACGTAAATCCAGAGCAGTTATGATCAATAACAGACAATTTGTGTGCCAAGGGAAAAAATGCTGAATCTGAAGTATCTAGGCCATGAGATGCAAGTGAAAAGTTTTAGCGCTCTGCTTGATTTTTCCTTCATTTTGTCTATTTAAAGACTCTGAAGTTTAATTTATACTTTTTTTTTTTTTTTAACATGATCATTAGTTTTGGATACTAACCCTGAACTCATATACATGTAGCAACATGGTGTTTATATTCTTAACCACCTTTTCTGGATTTACTATTACTTTTTCCTGATTTTGTTTGCCCTAAACATTACCACACACAGACACAACCTAAAGCCAAACAACAAAACCACTGCAAATTACAACCAACACTGGCCTGTTAAAAATACCAAACAAGCAGCTGAACAGGAGATTGCCATTTCTTTTTACCCTCATGACTTTTATGCCAGCTCTAGTGCCAGTAAGTGCTGCTTATAAAAATAAATGTTAACTACATTTCAAAGATGCACACATAATGAATATGTACCTCATATTGCAGGCTTTTTAAGCTTAACAACATAAGCATTGCATATGACTGTGACTTGAAATGGTATCAAAGAAGTCAGAAGCCAGCTCCTGGTCAAATTAAAATCCATTCAAATGTCATATGCAAAGAATTCAGGTTTTTCATTAGTACTACTGTTTAGACAGATGACACAAACTTTAACCTCAAAATTAGTAGTCCCTGTATTCAAAGTGTTATGGAGTACTTACACTCACATAGAGAAAACAAAATGTTCAGCTCAAGATGTTTCTGTCTTCAAAAATCCACACCCAATTTCCCTGCCCCAAAATAATAAGGGCCTGATGGACTGCAAGATTTTCACCTTTGACATCCACCATGCCACCACATCAAGCATCACAAAATCATTTTAAAGCATTAGCTTCTATGTTTTAAATACATGAACGCAGTTCTAACAAATGAAAAAAAAGAAAAAAAGGGAATACATTTATACCCTTTCCAACACATAACAAAATGCAAACTTGTCATAAACAAAGGACTGAGAATTAAATTAACAACTCAGGAAATCATGAAAAGCATTTTGTATTAAGTAACCAAAAATGGTTATACTAAAAAGCTTTGGCATCTTTCCCTCTTCACACACCAAAACTATCTTTCCTATCTACCTAGATGTACCAAATCACCTTCCCAGCATTCTTACATTTTGTAACTGAAGAGCTAATCTGTGAATACTTTTATTTGGATAGCCTTCCAATAGGCTGGCCTTGCATCTGTTGAAAGACAGCATAGTAACCAGAAAGTTTGCTACTTTAAGAGAAGATAATGCACCAATGTAAGATAAAAGTATCATTTTAAGCTACAACTACAAACGTCCAAGAAAACTTAGAGCAATTAATAACATGATTCACAGTACACAGCCAACCTTGAATTGCCATTACTTTGTAGAAATCAGTTTGGCCTAAAAGCTAATTGATATCTGAATCTCAGATCGCATTTTCCAAGGAAGGCAAGCTGTCTTTCACTAAGGTTTACATTTCACTCATTAAATATCCACAAAATTCATCCAAGGTGCATTAAAACACTAAATGTCCTGCTTTTGCAGTTTCCTGTGATCTCCCATTGTTATTCAGTGGACACTTAATTTTTCAGTACAAATACATGCAGATGCACAGAATTCAGTATTAACTCTTCTTCACTCCTGATCAGCACTTCTGGGCAGTCTACCCTGCTCCTTCCCCCCCAGAGCAGTAAAGTCAAAGGTAAACATACACCTTACTTTTGGTTTGGTAGCACATAGGGCATAAACACATTCTATGTCACTGTCACTGTTTGGGAAGAACATGGATCATGGGCTTGTTCCCAACATGGGCTGCAAAGGCAGGTGCAGCTGGTCCAGATTTAACAGCAATGCAGCAGAACCTGGAATACTATGACTGGAATATTTTGCAGGGCAAGATGGTTGGTACCCCATAGACCACAGCTGCACGGCAGACACAAAATTGCAGCCACCTGAGTGTATTCTCATCCGCTGGTGTAACATGACACATGTCAAAGACAAGAAAAATGCTACGTGGCTTATCTGCCCTACACCCATATTAGCTCACTCTCAATGTATGCAGAGTCAGGCAAACATCTGTCTTGTAGTTCCTCAGCAGCTATGAAAACAGCCAGATCTGCAACGCACTCTCTAAAGCAAACTGCAGTTCCACAGCCCAAAAAATCTACAACAGGGGAAAGCAAAAAGATGATGTCGTTTTCCATCCTAGACCTATAGCCCCATCTCTCTTAAAGGGCAGATTTATGATAGCAAGAAAACAAGTCTTGGTAGATTGCTCCTATTGACTCTGATCCTTACAGAAAGCAGATGTAGTGCATATGCCTGCACTGACCACGACTGTGGCTGAGGCAATCATTGTTATCAAACTGTTTTTCCGGGAAAAAAAAATATCAACACGCCTTCCTTTTCCTGAAACCAGAACGTGATGGTAGCAGATGTCACCTCCCCCCCGGCCAGGGATGCAGAGCACGCTCTACGGGGAGGATGGGGAGATCCAGGCACCGTTGGGTTCCCTGCCGCAAAGAGGGACGCGGCCGCAGATCCCGGCAGCATCTCCCGACAGACGGGGCTGCTGCGACCATCCTGCAGCGACGGCGACCACTCGATCACCGGATGCGAAATCCCCACTTCCCCCCCGCCATTTCTCCTTTCCCTTTTCACCATAGAAAAGGTGCGGTGGAAAAAAACCAAAAAAGCCAAACACAAAAAACCCACACCAAAAAACCTCCAGCAAACCAGTGTACTGGGGTATGCACGGCTCCACGCAGCATTATTCCACACACATCCCACCAACACCAAATAAAATAATGGAATAAATAAACCGAGGGAAGGCACGTAATGCCCTGCCGGAGGCTGGGATGGAGGCGGTCAAGGCCGCGCTGGCGCCGACCACCGCAGCTCGGGGCAGGTGCAGAGCTACCCCGGTCGCTCGGAGATGCGCGCACGCCCACGCAGCCGGACAGGGCCCGCCGCAGCGCCCGCAGCCCCTGCTGCCGGGAGGAGCCGCCGGGCGGGACAAGGCTGGCACCCCCGCGCTCAACACCCACTCCGCGGGCCCGCTGCCTCCCCGACACCCAGCGCTGCCGGGGGGAAGGGGGGGAACACGGCTGGACCCCGCTCCCGCTCCCGGCCGCGTCTCCTCCGCACCTCGTGCGGGTCCGCGCCGCCTTCTCAGCAGGCACGGCGGCTCCGGCGGGGGCGGCGGCGTAGCGCACGGCGGAAAGCCCGGCAGCCGGCCGCTCCTCTCGCGGCCACCATCTTCTTCCTCCTCCTCCTCCTCCTCCTGCCGCCGCCGCCAGCACCGCTCGGGCCAACCCCCTCCCGCCGCACCGCCCTCTCGCGTCAGCGCGCTCGCCCGCTCCCTCCTTTCCTCCCTCTGTCTGCCTGCCGGCGGGAGCCGGGCCCGGCGGCCCCGGGTGCCCCGGCGGTGGGCGGTGCGGCTCCTCTGCTCCCGCGGGTGCTCGGCATGGCGGAGCGCGGCCGTTCGGACGGCGCCGATCACACGCCCTGCGCTTTCCAGAGCGGCTGCTTGTCCCTGGGCAGCTCAGAGCGAGGTAGGCCCTCCAGGGCACAGACCTGCCCGTCTCACCTTCACTGGGCACGGGCTCCGCAGCCTTGGCTTGCACCAGGAGGGAGGAGGCTACCACTGCCGAGAAGCGAGGTGTGAGGATGTGTGTGCGAAGGCAGCGTATCCTAATCGCAGCTGCCAGCCGGCCCTGGGCGTCCCCCACACCTGGGAAGAAGCTGCAAAGACAGAGGTGCAGCACACCTAGCCAAATTGTGCACGCAGCCTGCGGGGAGGCTTACTGCCATGCTAGAAAGGGCTTACCAGTGCCTCTTTCCCAGAAGACTTATTCCCGTGTTCATACACACAGCATTAGACCTTAGCTTGCATCTATAGCCCGACTGTAAAGTATCTCATATCTTCCTCAAGCTGCTGCTCCCTACGCTTAAATGCATCAGTGATTCCACACATGCAAATAAAATCCTGAATTCCTCAAGACAGTCTTGCATTTTATGGTATTTAAACAGCATAAACTGTCAGAAGAAATACACCTCTTTTTTTAATGTTTGTTTTGTCGTCCCCCCCCCCCCCCGCCAGATTGACATCCGATCAGTTTTTCATTTTAAAAGAGACATGGGGACTTAAAGAAGCCTAACAACTTGATGCAAATTTGCCTAAAACTGATGCAAAACTGTAGGATCGGCAACCTAAATTGGTACATATTGTTACAGTACCAGTAACGAATTAACAGTATTGTTAATTTATCTCTTCAGAGAACGTGATAAACATCAGTGAAGTGTTTGGGCAAACCCCACTGTAAACTATCACAAGTAATCTATATATATGTAGGATTCTAAGTAATTGCTATCATAACTTGGTGTTAGTTTGGAATTTAATTCTGTTTTTCCCCTTCTGGTGGAAAGAGACTTTTTGGTTCTTGATAATAGGATAGTACCTATTACCCTATTATGATACAGTTCGGTCACTCCATATTGCACAGCTGCACCTTTAAATCCTAACCAAAATGCCACAGTATTCTCCAAATGAAGACTTTGAAAATTAGAGTATGTAAAAAGTGTTGAAAAGAATGAAGAAGTGAAGAAAACACAAGGTATATATTCTTTAGACAACTGCTACCAAGATCCTTTCCTCTGTTTTTAATACATCGCAACACTTAATTTCTTTCCTTCCTGTGCTAGTAGTTTCTATTCATCACCATTTTTCTAACTTACCCTGGAGAAATATTCCAACCTGATAACATTTGTAGCAGAAATAATAGAACCTGGAGGAGATATCTGTTCTCTTTTTCTTTTCTATGTCCTGCATATATGGCCCCGCTATGGCCCCAGGCTACTACAAATTAAGCTGTATAGAATGTGAATAACAGATTTCCAAAACTATTGATTCTTGTAGTTACATTCAGTAAAACACCTTACTTGCAATCAAATTCCTTCTTCCTACTCTTCCTCTCAAAATAATGAAGCAGTTATTCTTGAATGTGATCTCAATTCGTCCTTCTCTAAGAGGTAGGTTTGCCCATGTGACCTCAAGGGGTCCCTCCAGACCTACGTTATTCTGTTACCTTCTTATCGTTTCAAAAGATTAACAATAGCAGTCTCAATGAGTGCTAAATTATATCCTAGAAAAGTTTCATGTCCTAAATGCATTTTTCACCCAGAGCTCTACTTTACCACATTTGTTTCATAGTTCATGATGACAGGTCTTCCAGCACATAAGTTGACTGTGAACCTGAAGGGATTGGTTCTGCTAGAATGCAAAGGTATTAGTATTGCTAATGCTGCATCAGCATTGACCTTCAGGCTCTTACTTGTTTTCATGATCATCATTATTTAGTAAAATTTCAATATAGTAAATTAAAACCCACTTAAAAACCAGTAGGAAAAGCATCAAGACTAGTCTGTAACATTTATAAAATTAAGTTAAGCTGCAGATGAATCAATACAGTCTGCTGGATATTAAATTATAACCTTGTGAGGATGACAGTTTTCTAAGTCGCCGTGGTAGTCTGTAACAAACACATATCAGCCAGTTTCTGCCATATGCAGACATTCTTGCTAGGTAAAAAATGCTATTTACACTGAATCAATTTTTTCATTGTATGTTGGTTGGGGGGGTTGCTATTTAAATACCTATTAGCCTAGAAAACAGCTTTGGCTCTGGCAGTTCAGACACTTTTTTCCTACATAAGTCTACTAATCTAGTCAGTTTCTATGTGTTCTCAGGAACTGGACACTGCAATGATCTTAGGTGTGTGTGACTTGTTATTTTCAGGCTTGGGCAAAAGGCAAAACAGCTCTTGCAGGCTGGAAAGACCACTGCAAGCTTGACATTTTTAAGGTCAGATAGTTCAAGACCCAGGAGGGACAGAAATGAATGCTTTCTACCTTCTGATAACTTGGGACTACAGCTTTCATATCCAAAAGCATTAATCATTGATTCTAGTGGTATGTGCGTTACCTGTTGCTAGAAGAGAGAAGGCTGTTTCAGGGGTGCTTGCTGGTACTAAAGTAGGTGGATTTCAGAAATCAAAAGGTTTGCAAATTCTGATACTAGACAGATGAACTAAAGGAAGGCTGTTTTATGAATAAAATCTTGATTCAACCATCTTATCTTCTTTACTACCTTCTTTGTCTGAAATAGCTAAGTCAGTAGCATGGAGTCAGATCTACAGCTTTCAAGCACAAAAGTCACCAACTTTGTCAACCATTCTGGCTTTCCATATAAAATATAAGTAACATTTCACTGTGCCTTCATCCAATCTGTCTATGACTTCTCAGCAGCATAAGAAACACTTGGGTTCCACAGGCAGTTTCCTTCCTAAAGTGATTTTCCACGTTTCCATGTTTCCATCATTAAGGGAATGACACCTTAACATACTTCTACGCACTCCTGCAATCTAGACACGTGCACAAGGAGGATGCTCATCTTTATCACTTAGATAGGTGTAGTCTTTAAGGTAGAGATCAAAGACTTTATTCTGTAAATGCTTCTTCTGTCTTATCTTGGATTATATCTTACAACTCATGAGCAATATAGCCTCTAATTGATTGGGATTCAACACCATTTTAAGTCTTCTTCTGTTTCAAACATTAGTCACTGTTCCCAAAAAGTTTAATGCAGAGTTCTGCAAATCTTTTCTTTTTTTTTTTTTTTCCCCTGAGAATTCCTATCACCTCATTGGCCAAGCTTTGGTGCAGGTATCCCATGTATTAGAATACAAAACTTCAATTCTATTGGGTGGCAATTATTCTATCCTGCCCACCTACAGCCTGTAAAAATATTGTCCCTTTTCTAATCTGAGGGCACAGTGTATCACTAGTTATGCTTTGAAGCACTTATCTGCCTGAAGGATCATATATTAAATATTTAATAAATTCAGATTCATCTTTACAGAGAAGTGTTAGAAGAGGCATACTGAACTCTGTGATTTTGCCAATTGCTTCACCTCAGTTCATCTTTCCAGTACAGCACAGTTTCAGAGGTGTTTCAGGGAGAGAATGTAAGCAAGTTTCAAGCCTGATTTTGAGATGACAGCGGTGGCATGTGGTTTGCAAGGTTGAAAGAAGCACAGGACTTGGCAGGGTCAGTGCCTGTTCCATCTGTTGGTGGGTGGATGCCCCTTGTCAAAGATGCTTGCAGGGAGCAGGGGCAGCAGAGGTGTTTGCTTTACAGAATGTGAAAAAAAACAAATAACTCTATAATTAATGAAGTGACTACATTTTTTTCTGATAGAGATTGTTCATCACTTCAGCAACAAGCCAGATGGTGTCCTCACTGGTGAGCTGGTTCCTGGAGTCAGGTACTTCTAGCACTAAATGCAGTGCCATAGAAATCAGCCGTGTCATCGGCCTGACTGCTTGGCAAAACCAAGCCAGAATTAGGCTCAGGTCCAGTTTTTAATCAATAGTGTTGTGGTTTAGGAATGGTATTGCCCAGTTTAGTGTTGGCACTGAAACATTACCAATCGTGTGCTGCCTGCTCACTCCCCTGATACCTCTCTCTTCCCCTCACTCCTGCAGCAGGCTGGAGAGGAGAATTGGAGGTACAAAAGGCAAAGATTACAAGTTGAGATAAGAATAATTTATTGGAAAAACCAATGAAATCATAAACAACCAGTAACAGCAGCAATATTAATAACAGAGTGTACAAGAGAGGTGAACGATTCACACGTGCTTACCACACAGACATGATGTTACCCTTGACCTCTTGCTTCCTGCTACCGGACTGGAAGGAATCCCTTCCCCCTTCCCCTCTGTAGAGCATCAGGTGGTATGGAATAACCTCCAGGTCCTGGTCATACCCCTCCTGACTACTGCAAAAATTAACCCTGTCCTAGCTGGAACCAGGACATTTAGCCTCCCGCCTGTAATTTCAGGTTTTAAATTAGTGACTTGGCACTAGTGTCCTTCATGATTTTGGATTTCAGCAAGTGGGAAGAACCTCAGTTGAGGCACTTCCACTGTTAAACCCAAGAGGTCCACGAGAGAGCAAAAAGAGATACACCCAGCCACGGATCCTCAGAAGCACAAGCTCCATTCTGCTAGCAAAGGGAATCCAGCATCACTTGCACATGGGGACTTTCAGAATGTGCTGCAAGTCTTGTTATTTCAAGTTGGTGACAGATATCAGGTGTGATCTTTTACCATTTGTTCTTTGAAGCACCTAAATGTCACAGTGGCAGCTATACCATGCAAAAATATATATCCATTATATCACACCACCTGTTTGAACACTTTGCATCTCTTTATACCTTAAACCTCACCACACTGCCTGGCAGTATGGAAGTGCTCCTTTCAAAGCTGTTTGAAAGAGAAGTGCCAGTGAAACTGGTATTTTTTTAAATTTTCAAGTGGACAGTAATTGTATGTGATCCCTTTTCATGTGTCACTGTCATAACTTGTGATACCTTGGTGATGAGAATGCTGTAAAAATGTAATACAAGGCTGTGTGTGCTCAGTAGTCAGTGTCTTGTTCAAAGCCAGAGACTTTGAGACTTTCTTGTTCAAAGTCAGAGAATACATAAACACAAAAGAAAAACCCCAACCCAGCCAACTTACTCCACATCAATGAGAAAATCATCCAGCTAGCTGCCTGTATTCAGACCACAGGAGCAAATATAAGAATAAAACAAGGCAATAGTTTTTACTGAAATACAAAGCAATCAAAATCAAGAAGATTTAGCAGAGCCAACACAAGAGCTGCTGTCATAGAAGTCAGGGGTATTTGTGTGGTTTTAATGATGAGTTGGATAATAAAGCCTTGTAGAAAATCGAAGTAACCTTCATGTTCTCTGAAAAAACAACAGGAACAGACTAAATGAAAACAATGGTTTGTCTAGGCTTGTGTTTACACTTGTATTTGCTCTCATTCAAATAATAAGAGCTATTAATACATCTGAAGTCTGATTTTTAAGGTGATGGTGAAGAATAGCAGTAAATCGACTTCTATATGTTGAGTGTGGTACTGTGAATGCTGAAAATGGAGCATCCTCCTTGTCAAGGTAAATTAGCCCAGGAGGCTGGCCTGTTTAGACCAAGCTCAGATGCATCTGTTGTGTTCAGTATAGAAAGACCCTTTTATTCCCTCCATTTGGAAAAGCTTTACTTAATAGGGAACTATGTCCAAACAACAGTCACTATATGGTAGTTGGCAGCAACAAATGAGTTGCAAAGTCCAGTGAATTTGAAGGAAGATGTATTTCATGCACCAACATATTTTGCTCTTGCAAAGTAAGATTGCTGGGTCAGGTTGAAGAATGACTTTCATTTGGAGAGGTGAGAAGAGTGGGCAGTGCAAGTGATTGAAAAGTGTCAGTGGATAGCTAGTTGAGAAATGTTCCCGCATTAGCACATGAACTAAGTTAAGCTGAAAGGCAGCCTTATGGCTTTTGCTAGAGAAATGGGATCTTTGATTATTATGGCGAGGAAATTTCAGCCGTCCTTCAAGTACATAGATAGGTGTGTTCACATATAACCATTTTGTCTTCAAAGAAGGAAAACAGAAGAAAGAGCAAATCCTAGGTCTACATGTTTGTCAGTCTTAGGAGTGTTATGGGAACACAGACAAAATTAAATTGTTGACAGCACAGTTCTTTTAGATAGCTTGCTAGTTGTACTGTAAAGATGTGGCAAACTCCTATGATGCAATATCTTAATTTTTCTTCAGCCTAATTTCAGATTAAGGTAGTCTGATATTTGAGACATCTTTTGAGATTTTTTTTGTTGCTGTGGTTTTACTACATATCACCATTAGTTATAGAAATGGAAATATGTTAACAGAGTGAAGGAAGTGCGCTTTTTTGTATTAACTTTGTTAAAATGAAGCCTGGATTTATTTATAGTTTTATTTCTTTATATTGATCTGTATTGAAAATCATGCTTCATAGATACTCAATGCACATCAAGACTCCACTAACTGTAAATAGTTTGCAGTTTAATTGTTAGTATGTAACTAATGGCATGAAAAGAGAAATGGTGTTTGAAATCAGAAACTGTAACATTAGAGACCTTCCTGAGCAACAGCTACTGTGAAAACAGCAGGTGCAGAAATTAGTTTCAGTAGCAGCTTTTGAAATAAATTGTGGGAGGCAGGAGTTTAACCTATGAAATTCTTTTCTATATGAAATCTGTTCACACACAAGTTATCAATACCAAGACTGAATACTGTGGTTCACATATGGTATATCACAAAAATGCCACAGGTTCTTTGCTGCAGTTACAACACTGCAGTATTAGTAAATATTATGCCTGCTACTCATTAAGTAAACACTTAAACTTTCCAGGTTTTGTGGAATTTAGAAACTGGAATCATAAAATACACATATATACATACATATATATATACTTGTATTATTGAAAAACACGTAAGTACAAAGATCACTCAAAGTGCAACAAAAAATTTCCATGCAGATTGAATTTCTATCCCTTGAGTGCATGACCATGTCCTATGGAGGCCAAGAGCCAGACCAGAAAGCCATGTCCCCGACACCTCCTCAACAGGATTCATGTATGACAATGCATTAACCAATTTGCATGTTGCTAAATATATGCACACCGAGTGTTCCTTGTTATTTGGGTCCCTAGTAGGACCTGTGGCGCACTGAGCAATGCAGAGCACTGCCAGTGAAAAGGAAATCATCCGCTGTAGTAAAACTAACAAGCCCTTTCACATGACATGACTTAAACTTTCTAGAACAAAAGTCATAGCAGTCAGGTGCTGAACACAAAAGCACAGCTAAATCCTGTCCTGCTCCTACACATTCATCAAAACAAAACTACAACAAATCACTCCTCTTTTGTGCCATACCATGCTGCATAGTATATTTAACAGTATGTTAATGTTAATTAATGTATCATATTCAAATGCAGTTGTCTTCCTGGCCTGAATGGGGACATACTCCTTTTTCTTCCTATCAAACCCATAGCACAACAAAAAACCCCAAAAATGCCAAATACATTCACTGATTAAGAAAATAAAAAACAGAGATAACAAGAAGTATCATAATATCTTGCATCTAGTTACCACACAGCCAGATGTAGGAAGACTTAACTTCACTGACATAGTCAGACTCTCAGAAGCACAAAGTAGCTTTTATCCCTTACAAAAGGCACCTACGAGCCTTGAGGTTTCCTGACAAGCAGGCCTGTCTGCCTGTCCCGTGAAGTAGTAAAGCAGGTCTCTCATGCTGTGTGATTACTCTCCTTTGGGGTGGTGAGCCCCTATTACTTTCTGTGTACATTCAGTAGACTTCTCATCCCCTTCTTTGCCCTCTAGGTTTAAAGAAAGATATGCTTTGTATTTCTGCTTCCCTTACAGAAACTCCTAATCAGAGTGGAATGGAGATACACATCTTCCCTTCTCTCTCCTCAGTGTCCAGAGTCGTGAACAGGTTGCTCCAATACTACTTTCTACTAGGTCCCACAAGCGATTTGGCAGTTCAACCCAGTAAGTTTGCAGTGGTTAGTTCTGCTAGCAGGGATAGCAAAGAACTGACGTTTTCCCACTTCATTTTCATGCTCCTAAATATTACTCAGTGCAGCCAGCTTTGACCTGCTGTGTATCGATAAGCATTTAAGTCTGCATCCCTATTTTTAAACCAGTGGCACCCACTTCATTAATGCAAGTATGTTCTCTTCATCAACTGAAGACCTACAGTTGACCAAGAAAATCCAAAGTCCTTCTAGACAGAAAGGGAATTTATCTCTTTATATTTTGTGTTGTTCCCTTTCCATCCTCATTATAGTCTCTTAGAAACTACTCCTCACCTTTCCTGCCCTCACTTCCAATTACTCAGTTCAAGCAGTAGCTGCAGTCTTCCCTTTGTTTTTGTGGTTGCACTCTCTTACAGGGAAAACTGCAACTACTGCTCAAATCTCATGAGCAGCTGGAATCAAATTATAATTTCTGTATTAATTAAAGTCAAGCACTACCTAAGTGGATAGGCTGTGTTTCATGGGACCTTAGGAAACTATTAATTTGAAGACTTTTTGCAAGCTTTTATATTTCCAGTCAAACTTAAAAGGCTTCAGAAAGTAAACAATGAAGCCATGATCGGATAAAAAATCCTACACCAAAGCAAGGTTTTCAGCTTTCCTGAAAACAAGCAAACCTGTTTGTGCAAGTGTATGTATAGAAAGAGAGTATCTGCTCCCTTATGAGTATCTGGTCAAGGACCTTTCCAATACCAAAGGGTGTAACAAGTAAAGGGGAAGCCACAAACAAGAGCACACAGAGACACAAACCCAACAGATGAACTAACAGAGGCAAAGACAAGAAACAAACCTAAGTGATGGGTTATTAAAAGCTACAGGCAAATTGGAAAAGTTGCAACTAATGAGGATGCAAACCTGAGGGTCCAGGATGTCCAAGGAAGTTGGTGTAGCCATGCAGATAGGTGAAGGATGTGCAGGAGCAGGGATGGGGAAGTAGCGGCGGACAGTGGTAGACAGCAAGGGGTACAAAAGAGGCTAGTTACTGGCAAGACAGCACCTTGTAAAGACAGCAGTTATGCACGGAGAGGAAGGTTCCTATTCCCCTTCTCCTAAGAAAAAGCAATATTGTCCTTCAGTAGTGAAGCCACCCCAATGAGGAAAGAAATTAAGGTCAAGAGATTATCAGTGGCTGCTAAATTTTCATGGCTTCACCAACTTGTCTGAGGTGCTGATAAATCTCCCTGGCTTAAAGCAGTCATGTCCCATACAGCTGAAGATGTGAACACAGACATACTAACCTGGTGACACTATAGAACTGGGATACTCTTTAGTTTTACTTTGCTTTACACCTGTATGTATTTAAAGATGTAAGCTTTTAGCTTTAGAGTAGATGATGATAATGCCCAGACTGATCTTTCTCATCTTCTGTTTGACTCCACTTAGTAATCACTGATTGCCATGGAAACCACTGAGTGCACCTTCAATTATGTCACTTTTCCCAATCAGATAGAGGTGTCAGGCAGATGAATACTTCTGTTTAAACAAGCAAGGAAATAGGGAAAGAAAGCAAGACCTTTGAAACTCCACAGATTCTGCAGTTAAAAATCTGTTATCCTTATCTTTTGACCTATGAGATGCCAGCAAAGGGTACTTCAGCATAAAAAAAAGCTGCCTCACAATAAACAGAAAACTTCCCACTTCCCTTGTGAACACTTCACCTCAGAATTTGAAAAACACTTGCCCTCATCTTCTCCTAGGAACTGCTTTCCTAGCTTGTCAACATACCTGCATGTCAAACACAGCTGACGCAGGTAATAGCAAGACTCAGCCAAAAACTTAAGTTGCTTCCGTCGTGCTTTTTTCCATGCTATGCCCCATGAACTTACCCTCACTCTACTTATACTTCTTGATATAACACTTTCACTTCTTTTCTTCTTTCTCTACCAGATACTGTAGTAAAGTAGTCCTCCAAGTGCTTCAAATGTTCAGTTACAAAGGAAGTGACCAATCTATGGTTTAATTTCAGAGGTGTAGAACCCCAAACAGACTACAGAGTTAGCAGCCAGACACTCCACACTTCTGGAAAAACAGACAACGCCACCACTACCCTCTAGTATCCAGCAAAGGAGTTCTAAAGGTCTCCATAGGCTTATTAGTACCTGGGGAAGATTTAGATTTATTGGAACTAGGAAACAGTGGAAGATTTAAAGCCCTGTATGAGAGAACAAATAATTATTACAAAGTGCAAGCAAGAGAGAATGACCATGCAGAAATATTTTTCACTTCTTTGCCTGTATAGCTGAACAAGATACCAAGATACAAGACAATCCTAGAAACACTTAGGCAAATTTGAGAAATATTGGACCTACAATTCCAGTTGCACCCTGTAAAATATATTGTAGGTTCACTTTCCCTTTAAATCTTACTACAGGAGTGCTTCTCTGACACTCCTGGCATCGCGTCGGACATTCTCAATCAGAGAGGAGGAACAGATGCAACTTTGACAATTTATTGCTAAAAAAACAGACTTCAGTCTTAGCGCGGTGTGAGATTTCAACAATACATTGTAAAATGGCGAATGTCACAGGACTCAGTGTTGAGCAAGAATTTATAGTGTTTTAGACCAATAGGTTACTGAGACAACTATTGTTTTGACTTTTTGACTTATCTTAGCTGGACGAGCCACCTGCAATGCGGCAGTTTTTTGGCCAATCACTCATCATGTCATGTACTTATAGATACCTCTATTGTAACATCTAAATTCTTAACTTAAACTATAACTTAATTTAAAGTATAAAGTTAAAATCCTTCACCAAAAACACCCAAAACGTGCTTTTTGCTTATCACTACGAAAACACAGAACTGTAACCCTCTGCTTAAAGCCATAAATCACTGTTAATTAAACTAACCCTAACTGCTTCCAAAGTTGTAAATCGAAGGCACTCTCGGCTTTTACTTCTCCGTTTCCTTCAACATATGAAACACAAAACCCTCTAACTTTAAGAGACTTTACACATGCTACTACATTGAAATATTCCAGCACCACTGCTTAGATAATAAAAACCCAACCCCAACCACACACTCTGGTAGTTCAACATTCTTTTATATTAATACTTATTAATTTAACACATTATTTAAATAAACCTCAGAATTATTTGGGTAACAGCCTGGAATGAAAGCTTTTTATAGAGCTACTGATTGCCCTGATATACAAAGACTGGAAGCAAATTTCCTGCAGCATTAACTCAAATCTATGAAAGAGATCTTAATATMTAAGTCAGTTTTGACAAAAATTTAACAACTTTTCATAAATGAAATCACAGAACTATACACGCAATAGAATACTATTTCAAGAGCTTAACTTAATCTAACACTGACACTATGGATCCAGCTGCTAATGCATATGTACTTGCATAATTAGAAAGTTTACAAAAATAATGAGCATACCTCAAGTATCTTTCCATTCAGTTCAGATCAGGGAGGATTCTTCTTCAGGTAGTCTCATAAAATTTATACAGCAAAATTTATGTTCTAAAGGCAGTCAACTGCAATCAAAGTACCATGCTTCTATATTACATCTATCTTTAATATGAACCAAACAAGATACATTTTTAAACATAAGATGTCAATTACCTGCTTTTAATACCTGTGAAATGTTTTCCCTTCAATTATAACAGCATTGAAATTTTATGGGAAAGACTGCCACAAGCTATTCTAGTTGACTCCAGATTTTAAAGAAGGCAAGCACGTCACAGAACACTGAGCTGAAATTTAAAAAAAGTTACAGAAACATAAGCAGCAATCAGCTGTCCAAATTCTGCAACTGTAGATAGTACAACCAGCTGTCTATTGCCAGAAGGAAATTTCTTATACAGAACAACTGCTGTTCATCTCCATCCTTTTAGAAACTAAGCTTGAACAAAGACTTAGGAAAGCATCTGAAAAAGGCCCAACTGTTGATTTTTAAAAGAACCAAAACTAAGTCTGTTTTCATCACCTAATTCACAAGAGAAGATGCAGCTCCTGTCAAAGGAAGCCTATCACTGAAAAGAGATTAGCAATAATTAGGAAGGATATCTCTGGCACAAAGAACAAAACTGGAATTCAATGTTGTCAGAAAACAAAGCTTTTTAGGAGATGAAAAGTTTATTTATAAACTGCCAACATTTAACAAAAACAATTTTACACTATTTTTCATTTTCTACAGATACAATAACTTACAGTGGGGCTTAGTCCATTTTGTCACTATACATATAAAAACAAGTCTGCTGATAAGTAAGTGAAAAAAAAATGTGTTCACCAACCACCACCACTAAAATTGTACCTGTAAATTTTGGAAGACATCTGCATAGAATAGTTAGAACTGTAAGGGTAAGGTCTTTTTTATTTTGTAATTAATTTGTACTACTAGGATATGCATTTAATAAATTTAAATAACATGCAATATGAAATATTTGAGATGAACAAGGTTAAACTCAGTAAGCACAACTGGAAAGCAGTGCTAGGTTGCCCTTCTATGTTTCTAACTAGACATCAGGAAAATGCATGTTTTATATGGTGGAATTTCAACTTCCCTTCACAGCAAAACCAGATTTATAACCATGAAAATCTATACTTGGCCAGGCACTGAAAATGAACTACAGGTGTGGTGAAAGTTATCTAGTACTAGATAACAGCAAATAATTGTAGAACATCTCATATCAGCATTATGTAGATGCATTTTACAAAGTAGATCAGCTGTTAGCTAGTGATAAGCATTTGTGAGATGAAAGGGTGACAAACATGCAGTTTATTGTTGACCATAAATGTAGATACCACTTTTAGAGAACAGCAACACTCAGGCCATCCACTATTTATTAAGATGTTCCCCCTTCAATATTGCATCAGTCATCACACAGCACTTAAAAGCTTACCAGTCATCTCTAAATATCTTGCACAAACCTCAAGCATTGGTATCTATATTCTATTGATACGCAATACTTACAAAACTAAAGTGTTACCCTGGTTTGCACAGAGGTATATTGTATGAAACTTTTTGCCACTAAAAAACATGAGAAATCATGGAGGCACGGGAGAGAATGCAGGGTATTGAGGTGGGGGAAAGAGGGAGAGAGAAGAAGGGGGTAGAATAGAGGGGAAAAAAACCAGAGGGGAAAAGGAAGCTTTCTTAGTAGCACCCTTAGTTCTCCTCTAGCTGCCCTTTTAAAGGTCTAACATTCCATAACCTTAATAGCTTCTTTTCCAGTGTTAATGAGTATACACTGCACTGGTTTTTTTATTGAAGCTATAAATACAACCATTTGTGAAAGACACACCGCTCACAATTCATCACACTAAACATGTCATGACTATCAGGTAGCAGCTGATACTCTCTTCACAGCATGGCTTGATCTTATGTCAACGAAATTGGTAGGAATTTTGAAACTCATTTCAACATATGTAAAAATAAAGCATTCCGATCACAAACAAATAATCAGATCCTACAAATTACTTCTATACAAGGACCCCAGTGGGTTTATTACTTGTTCCTTTCTGATTTAATGAATGCCCAAATTAAGCAAGCCAAGATTGTTCATATCAACTATGGGATTCCTTACATATTCTTTTTTTCTACCTAGGAGGTAGTAAAAGAAAATAAAAAAGAAGAAAACAACAAGTATATGAGAGAAGCTTTTTAAAGCTGTGCATTTAGGATGCCGAGCAATAGTTCCAGTAATGCCCTGTGATTTCAGGTACTCATTATAGAACACTTGGAATGAATTACATTGTCTAGGAGGAAACAGTAAAGGTGCTAGCATTTTCCAATGAAATTAATTCCTCTAAGGAATGCTCTCAAATCCAATAATTCAAAATCAGAAGACATACAAAATGAAGAGTAATTCTGAAAATATTTTTATGTGATTTATTTTTATAAAAAGAACATGAGAAAAATCCTGAAAATAAAGTACCAAAAAGACTACTTGTTGTTTGTATTTAAATACCTATTTAAATCACTAGTTTGTGTTTGACATGCTTTTCTCAGTCTCCTGTGATGCCAAAGCACTCATCCAAAACATGCCTGTCCATTTCCTTTCTGGAGGACTCATGAAAGGTATCCCCCAGGTATTAACTGAGCACTCCTCAATTTTCCCAGCTTTCAAGGCCTTACAAACTCTTTCACAGTCTCAAATACTCCCTGTATGCACTTGGAATAAACACCACCACTAATCATTTGGTTGGTGTGTGCACGCATTTGGCCAAGTATCATGAAAATCAGGCAGACTAAGACAATGGAAGCCACAGATCTCACTGCTTTCAGCAAACAACCTGGCACTGGCACTGATCCTGCTAGACTCAGACTCAAGAGAGGTCATCCATGGAAGAGTCAGTTAGCAGATCAGTGCTATATAAAAACAGCTAAATGTGGGTGATTTTTGCAGTGTTCACAGGACATAAATACAGTTCCACCATCCATCCATTCACACATACATGCGCACTTATTGTGGGAAAAATAAATATAGATAATTTATTCACAGATAGGCTCTCTACTGATTAAAAAAAAAAAAAGAATCCCCATCTGACAGGAATTCATCCTATGACAACGTAAGACCACTGAAAAACAAACTTTATGCTTTACATTCACAACACCAGCCACTTAACAGATTACTTTCCAGTGTCTTACTGTCCTGTCATAATTTTATTCTTTCTGCTACAAAATTTACCATTTACCTAATTTATCTTAGAAATCTACATAAAATTTACAATGGTCACAACTGCACATCTGAGAATTTTTCATAGAAAAAATATTGCAAATACTATGTTTAAAACTAGCTGTATATCCCCCTAATAAGAAAGCTATGAAAAGTAAATATTTTTGCACGTATCTTGATGAAATAAACATTACCCTACATACAACAGTACTTTGATGAACATGATGGTGTTACAAAATTAATGTTTAATGGCTCACTTGAACACTGTAGTGCTGTCACTACCTTGGATCTTAATGCTACTTAAAAACATTTAAGATATCTACTATTTTGATTATATGAAGTAAAGTGTGTTCCCAAGCACACTTTTCAAGATGACTACCCAGTTTTAAATGCAGTCATTTCAAAAAAAGAAAAATTGGTACAAAAGGGAATGAACACAGTAGGCATAAACATATTTTGCCTTCTAAAACCAAATTCTGGTTTTAGAACCAGATACCAAATTCGTATCACTTACGTGATTTTTTTTAAAAACCAGGTTAAAAATCCACAATCCTTTTATCTACTCATTACATGCAGCCATTAAGGAAATCTTACTGTATTAATGATGTAACAATTCCATAACTTTATTCACAATGAACATATAGGTGTACCTCATCCAAGAAAAGCTCTTTGTGTCACTGTAATTATATTTTGTTCAAAAAATATCCCATGAATAAAATACGTACCTCACTGTGGGTTGACCCCACCTCTGTCTATACAGTAGGGTGTACGGCAGGTTCCAGATGGTGCAGATAAAGATGTTTAACAAACGAGACTTCAGTTAAGAGTTCTGTTTTTCAGAATAATTCTGTTGCATGTAAGAGTTTGAGAGCTATCAAAAAATATTTAGCATTCAGAATCCTAACAAAAGGCTTTCAAATATTAAATTTAAGATTTATGGTGCATCAACACAGATGCTGTAAAAAGTTTCCCCATCATCACAACATGCTTTGAGTTACTAACTACTCTACTGAATACTACTAGGGAACTCAGAGAAATCCAGCAACTGTCAAGAAATTCCTGCAAGACTGCAACAGCAATTCAAGACACAGAGTAACAATATGAAGCAGATGAGATGATAAGGTCTACTGTAAAATCACTAGTACAGTGTCAGCATGTGGGTAGATTACAAAATACTATGCTAGACAAAAAAAAAAAAATTCAAAGCCAGCTATTACATGTTTAGCTTTTTTTTTAATCAGTAATTATAAACTGTAAAAATGTACCCTAATTCACTACAATAGACTATGCCCTGAGAAGTAACATTACACACTAAGCAAAAGCCACTAGGAAGTGTCAGGTCTGCAGTTCAAAAGCATAATATATGGAACTCCCTGGAAGCATATTTCCTCCCTTTTTCAGCAATACAGTTGCTTCTTCAGAGGAAAAGATTAATGGAAATTTATGCTAATTTTAGTTTTTCCAACTTTAACTACAAGATCTTTTTTTTCTTTCTCCTTCAAACTCTCCATGGAAAACTAGATGGATTCATAGATAAAGCTCTTGTTTTTCACATCTGAAAGAGGATACAGGAGTAGCATGAGGTTCTGAAAAAACTGAGCCTGATGAACTCCGCTTAAGGACATCAGTCAAAGTACTTTTTGGGAGGTAGTCAAAGTTACCGAAACACAAAATTAGGCCATGTCACCAATGCTTTGCTACATTCTTCTTTGCTGGTTGGAAGAACAGAGAAGAGGTTCAGAAGAAAACATACCTCTTAGTACATGGGGAAAATTATCTTAGACAAGGACATTGAACTTGTTTGAAACAAACTTGAATGTTAAGTGTTCAGTTAAGTTAAATGTTAATTTGAGTATTGGTGAGTTACCCCCTTTCCTTTGTATGACACTGATAAAACAGTAAGATCTAATTATAAATACCTCTCAACACCAAATGAGTACAAAGACGCATTTAGAAGTGACATCTACATTTCAGTGTCAGTTCGCTGCTTTTTCCAAAATTGCTCTAGAAGATACAACTCAGAAGTTGTGGTTTCTTTTCCTCACACTGTAAGTGCAATGGTTCACCTTCTATCAGATTAAAGAAAAAAATTGAAAGAACATTCTTCCCTTACTGAAGGCAAAACAAAACCAAGCAAATAACAATTTGGCCAAAACTTCAATAATCAAGTGTCTAAAGACTCACAACTTAAATTATTCTCTGGTAGGTGCATTTTGTTCATTGTATTATATGTTTTTGAAAAAGTATGCTTTTTGAGTCTGGTTTTGCAGACAAACCTTTCCAAACCTCTTTGTTTCTGTTCATCAATATTATACAGTACTGTTTTAAAAATTCATTAATTATTTACTCAGAAAAAAATTCACTCCCATCCATAAAGTCTAGCTACACATTCTAATTAAGCAGCACCAGCACAAAACTGGAAATGCCAGGTATTTTGATTATAAGACAAAAATCTAAGCTTTCACACTATATTACCACTTTGCTTTTGTCTTAAAGCAAATTACATACAAGGTAATTATTCAAATAGTATAAACTGACAAGTTACTTTATCCCCTATTTAAACGACACATGGATTTTGTTGTATAAAAAATACGTTAGCAGTGAATAAAACACAAATATGCAGATGTGAGTACATTAACAAATATTAATTAGAGCAGCTAATAAGTTCATACAAGTTTGTTACTGCAGCTATCTTTAATGCTGTGTGTTTCTCCAGTGACTGTAACACACAAGACAAAATGCCAGGGAAATAAGTTACGTATTTCTTTTTCTTATTTACTTATTTAGCAGCCAAGAATTTAACCCCTTAAAAATGTGATTCCTTCTATTCCAATTTCTGTAGTTTCAAACTACATTTGTTCCTCAAAACCCTTCTAGTACAAAAAAAATTCTACAAAGACTAATCCAGTAAACAAAAACAATCTGCATCAATTCAAATGACACATACCACGGCAAAAGACAAAATTAGGAAAGATGATGAACTTTATATGAAGACGTTTACAGATGTACAAAGCTGGATTTTATATTCGAAGAAACTTCAGAGAGTGAGAGCCTCGTATTATGCACCTTCTGCTGGACATTTTCTCTGCAATAATGTTCACTGACTACAGTTTTAGTCTCTGATCTCTAAAACACAAAACAGCTCAGATACCTTATATAAACTAGCCATACAAGTATGATAACTACCAATGGCCTAAAGCCACTTTCTTCTTTTTCAAGCAGTGCCCAAATGGGACTCCACAGTAAGACCAAGTGGTTAGACAGGTATGTTGCGAAGATCATAGTTCCAGAACTTCACACCAGCTTTGAGCTTAATGCAATATATTAGAAGTATCTCTTCAATAATTTCATGTTGGCTTCAGGAGGCTTCAGGACACTGACAGTTTGAAGCAATTTACATATTATTTTCTGTATATAATTTATAGAGCTACCATGAAAAAATTAAAGCTCGAATTTAACAGATTACTGTTTGCCTTTCCTTCAAACAGAAAGATATGACTTGTTTCAATGTCACTGTTACTGTTTAGTTTTCTGTGTGGTAGAGTCTGGTCTGCAAACATTTCTAAATGTAACTATTCTTACTGGATTTAAAAAAAGAAAGTGTGGGGGAATATTTCCATCCCGTTCAGACTTTAAAAGCCCACACTCAGGAGTCATACCACAGCCACCAGTGTTTTGCAAAAGTCGTAAGAATATCAGCACCATCTCTAATCATAGTTCTCAGAACATTTTCCAAGTATTAAAATTCAGTGCAACTCTATTCAGTTACATAGTACCAAATCTTGTCTTCCTACGAGAATGCATCTCTCACTTGTCCTGTCATGAACAGGAATTACATGCATGTATATGAGGGCCCCTGCTTAAATGTTTATGATGTCAAATTCAGTAGCACAGAACTTCCATAGTACAGCTCTAAGAATGCTAACAAAGACTCCAGATTATAATCTGGAAGAACCATATAATTCAAGTCAGATGCTAATATTGGTATTTTCTTCCGAAAGCCTCAACCATTCCAGTGCAAAAAGAGAGAATCTCTTCCCTTCCACAGTTCAGGAAATGTTTCTCATCATACTCCCACTTCCAGGATTGCTCCTATCACTAATATTTTTCTCACTAACAGGTAATTTTTGCCAAGGTAAACAGAACACACAACTACATTACTAAGTAATCTAGGACCAAGAACTTGATCTTTAATACACTGCCCCCTTGACTTCACACTTTCTAGGTTCATACTAGTCATTAATGGGATACTGTTAATCAAGCTGACCCAGGCTACTACACATACTTTAATGTATCATCCATATTCAGTAAACATCAGGTCCCCTGGGATGTGTAAAAGTTCTTGCTCAAGTTAAGTTCTTAAATTCAGACTCCTGTCTGTACTTGAACCTACCCATTTGTCAGTGATCAGAGACAACATCTTACGACAAAATTACCCTCTCAAGCCAATCCCACACCTCCTTCAGACAACAATTGTGTTCTTCTGTAACTAAAACCATCAACCAAACCAAGACAGTATCCCATAGCACCTAAAAACAAACCACCATGTAATACAAGATGCCCTCTGAGACAAAGCTTTGACATGGAGATGCTGAAGCCTAGATCAGTCTTATCTAGGTACTGTAAACAGAACAGAACACTTAGAAATATCACTGTTAGCTACTTTGTGCCTGAAATGAGTCATGAACATACTCTCAAAGACTACAGGTAGTCTGTTTTCATTTCGAAATGCAAGAGTAAACTCCATTCTTCAAACTACTTAGAAGTGCTGGAATTTCACATTTTGAGTGCTTTTCAAATTCAAAATGATACCTTTTGAGTAGGCTGCCTGTGTTTTTTCTCCCTCATTGTTTCTCTCTCTGGCCAACTGAAACAGCATCTTGAAACTTATCATGGTCAAGAGGCATTTGGGGCAGGAGATTTTTACAGCAATTCTGGCAAGGACACTAACCTGAAAATCTAATCCCCTCAGATAAGAGTCTGCTTTTAAAAGAGGCAATGTTGCCGTTATACAGACTTCTACAATTGTAGAATGTTTCTCCTGGGTCTGTGCACCAGCACAATTCTACTAGTGTAAAAATTCCCTTTTACAGACAAGTTCTAAGGAAACGACAAAATACACCATTCATATTTAATTTCAAACTCTCTTAAAATTTAAAGTTATGTAAACTGAGATTTATGGTTGGAGAAGCGCTCTTAAGGAATAAGTAAAACAGGAAAAAAAAACCCCAAAGACTGAAGCTCTGCAAAAGAACAAAAGGGAAGAGTTACCTCCCTCCTGCTGTCACTGTTTTTTTCTGAACTGCATAGTCCCAATGACCAGTCAGAAGAGTTACTTTTTAGCCCATCTAATATTGGACTGGTAGGGTCTTGGCTAAGTACAAGTTACCAGTGCATGTTTTAGCAGGGTGAGATTCCCTAGATTTAGCAGGTGTAAATAATACATTTGAAATGTGTATCAAGTGTGATTAATTCTGGATTGTTGAGATAAAATAAATAAAAACCAATAAAATAAATAAAAACCAAGTAAGAAACGGAAGTAAAGCAGTCTGTTTTAACAAAAGCGTTTCCAAATACTGCTCTGACTGCGAGTACGTGACCATGTGTTTGGACTACTTTCTGTCACGTTTTCTTGTATCTGCTTATCAGGATTTCAAGCTCGTAGACTTTCCTATCAAGCTAATTTGACAACTAATAACCAAACAAAAACCCAGTTAAAACACTAAAAGGCATGACAGCTCCAATCCTGTTATTGCAGCCTTCAGAAAGAAACAATGTATTCTGTAGTTCTACCAAAGGTTCCTATGCAAAAGTAACAGCACTCACCGAATATAGTTTGGATCCAATAACATATTAGCATGATGTCATATAGGAACAACCCAGAAACAGGTTTAGCTGATACCAACAGACCCTGCCATTCTTTTGTCAGACACTCTGTTTCACAAGCATTTCAGACTTTTTTCTTTTACCTCCTCTTTTTTTATAAGTCAAATGATTCAGAGTCTACCTTAATGCAGAAGTTAAAAAATAAGAAAATGTCATAGCAGGAAGCTGACAAGAGTGATTTCTTAAGAAGATTAAGGAACAAACTGCATTTGCTTAATAAAAAGGTATGCCAGTTCTCTAATAAAGTGACAGATTTCTACTCAGAATTTGAACTTTAGGACTGACCATCACAAGAGAAACACAGACTTAGCTAACACTTGCAACCAAGACATGCATGTGTCTGAAAAGAGAATATTGCACTAAGGGAAGAACCCTGAAAGCTTTAAATGTTTCCTTCACTGACCTAAAATAGTAACCAACCATTTTCTATAAGCAGTAGCAAACCTGGCTTGGTCCACATCCCTACAAGTTGATAATACTTTATCAACGAACTGGTATTCCATTTCTGGGCCAAGAGAGTCCTGCACAGGAGCACGCTTCAGGCGTTTTGTTTCTTGGGTATAACCTTGTTTGCTGCTGGATTCATTCAAACCATCAACATCCATAGCTTGTGCCATGTGACTTGCTGCAGGACTGTGGTGGGAATTATTCAGAGTTTCATCGCTGGTGTCCACAGACGATACCACTGCGCTCAGGAGAGGAAGTCTGTTGCTTAGATGCTGCTTAAGGTAGAATACACACCTTCTTCAAAGGAAAAGAAAAGAAGAAAGAAGAAAAGAAAACAGTCATGCACTGAAAATAACCTGCTGTTGCTGCTCAACTGCTTCAATTCGTTTGGTATCCAACCAGATTCCCTCACAGAGACAGCTGTCACTGCTCACATTCTACTGAAAACAGCTCCGTGTCACTTTGGCAAATCTGCTGCTACCTAGTCAGGACCCTGCAACCAGGTAGTAAAGCAGAGGTTTTCTGCAGCCAATCTTCTGTCTACATCTTGCTCATTTTCTGTTGTTCAAACATTTCAAGTGTGAGGAGGCTCATTAAAAGCATCCTGTCAGTCTTGCACGAATTACAGGGATAAGCAGAGCTTACATTGACAAGATGTTTCATCCAAATTAAATTTTCTATGCAGTAGTAGCTTACAAATCTTTTTTTTAGTGGTATTTTCTAAAAACAGAACCATTTGTTTGAAAATATCACACAAAGAACCATCCACAAATCAGAAGGAAACTCTTTGGACCAAATCCTCTTACCTATGACACCACAAGGTTTCATGCCCTGGGTAATTATCAATCAATTCAGTGCAGAGCTCCATTTCTTCATCTAAATGGCGGGGGAGATCCACGCTTCGCTCCTCTGCATAGGCAGCTTCTATCCCTGCACTTTCTTCCTCCTTCTGAAGGCTAGGGTTTTGTTCATTTACCATTTGATTTTGTATCAGTATCTTATTGTCAGTCACAGTTCTGCCTATCAAGGAATTGAGTAAGAACTGGCGGTAATGAAATCCACTATGGTCTGAGACATGCATGGATACCCAATATTTAGTGGATGAAAGCTCATCACGGAGAACCTGAAACAAAAAACAGGGACAGTTATCAACCAGTATAAAGCAGGAACTTACCACCACTGTTTCTGTATTAAGGTAACCTTTTCTTTGGCGATTTCAGCCACTGTGGCAATGGTTTAAGGAACACACAGAAAAATGAAATATCACTTAGACTTTTCCCCTGTATGCTGAAAAGAACCTTGGCATCCCTGCAGAAAATAAATTGATACTTCTTCCAAACTCTGAAAAGGCAGGTTTTTCAGAAACCTTTGCACAGACTGAGGGGGGAAAAAACTCTAAATCACTATGGTAAGAAATAAGCAGTGGTTTAAGAATCTCAAAATGGTTACCAATAAATACTATTTGGAGAAGGCACAAACTACACCGCTAATAGCTTTCAGAATTTTACTTTTTACCCAGTGGATTGTGGATGTCAGAGGGTGGGTGAGTTGCTTAAAAAGAAGAAAAAATACTTAACTTACACCTTCATTTTCCATGAGAAAATGTCAACCATAACATTATGTTTAAAGTCCTAGAGCCTGTGAAATAAAAAACTATTTGTCCATAATCAGGTTGCTTGACTTTGCTGCTGAAGAACCCCTAGAAAGGCTTTCACAGCAACTCTGGTAAATACTTCAATACATAAATTACCAACTGCAGCTCTGTTTTTAACACTGCTAGCTCCTATGAATTTTCTCTTAATTCTGAATGCTTTTAAACCTCCAAAATTCATTTCTGGAGAGAAATGCAAGTTTGGCTACCAGGCAAAGTTTCTTTTACTTTGCTTTCTCTGTTAGAGATAGTGGTTTTATTTTTTTACAGGCCTTAACCTCTTTCCTCACACTGCTTCTCTTCCACAGCTTAAATTATCCAAAGTGATCAAAACTACCTTTTTCATTTACTTCTAAGGACTTTGAAAGTAATCTTACTGGTATACTCTTGCTTTTAATCTCTTTTCCTAAGCTACCTACATCACTTAATAGGACCATCTGATGCAAAGCAACTTTCACAGGTAGAAGTCTTTCTTCTTTGATTCTGCAGCACAAAAGCTACAGCCTCCCACAAAGAAAACCATGGAAACATACAAGGCTAGTTACACAGCTTTTTGGGGGCATCTCCTCTAAAGGAAATTGTAGGAAATACAACACAAACAGTGTCTTGTACCCAAGATACTCAAGATGTTTTTCTAGATCTTGACAAAAGAAACCAGCATCAGTTTGCTGATCTCTAAAAGGAAGGTGAAGTGGCAGTATTAAATAACAGCTCACGCACGGGATCCCTAAGGGGGCTAAAACTCCCCATGTCCAGATCTGGACTTGAAACCACAAGATCAGCTTTTCCCTTCTCAATAGAATTAAGTTTTAAAATATTAAACTTCTGAACTTTAAAATTTAGAAGTCTATTAAGAATAACATAAGGCTCAGAAAAATCAGACCAGCCTTAATTCAATTGTGACTGATACTACACACATTTATGTTCAACTGAGACCTTGGAATAATCCAATTCATTTATCTAGAATATTTATACGCTATGAATTTACAGAGGAACATCTTTATTATGCATTTTAAGTCCCTGCACAAAGGGTACAAAATTATTCCCAACATCACTCCTTACCTGAGCTAGAAAACCTCTTTTAAAAAAGCAACACAGAAGACTGCCATTAAAACTTCTTGAGATCTACAAAAAATAGAGCCTCTTATCTAGGAACCTCAGAGTACCAGTGGAAGATACTTCAAACAACTGGAAGTAAAAGAAAAAGCCAGCTAACATCTGAATTGCAAGAGGTTCTTTCTTACCAAGCCAGCTTTCTCCATTTCCATCTCCATCAGTACAAGCCCTTTGACACTGTTCTGTGAAGCAGAGAGGAAACTATATGAGAACACCTCCCTCTCCACTGCTGACAGCCTCTTTTCTGCCTTTGGGGGTGAGCTAACTACAACTGAACTGTCAGAGTCCTTCAGAATAGGACATGTGTGCTCAGTGACTTTTGTCTCAACCTCTGGGTCTACACTCCCTCTTAAACCCTCCCTGACCCTGTGCTTGCCTGTTTTAAAGCACTTATCCAACCATAAACTGCAGACCACAACTTCCTTCCTGGTCTGGGACACTGGGGATATGAAAAGGAACTATATCTGAGGATAACCAGGTAAATATAGCAATGTCCACTTGCAGAAACTAGTACCTTTGGAGATACAGTGATCTAAGTAAAAGCTAAGGCCTTACTGACAATGTCTACAAGAAAAACTACTTTGTGTCTTCCGGACAAATTTTTGTCTTCTGGGCATCAGACAAGAGAAGTGTTGCCTCATGACAATTACGCCACCACTTGTTTGCTTGCTTGTTTTATTGTAGGGTCTGATCAGACAATCTCCATCCTCTAATTATGAAATTGAGTATTCCAATCTAAGGAAAACAAAAAAGTTTGTCAATCCTTGCTGAACTACATCCTATTTTTCTACCCGCATGATTTCACTAAAGCAACATGATGTGTATGAATTTTAACAGACTATACACACATCACTCTCTTACTCTGGTTCTTTAATTATGCATGCACCCTTTAGTAGGTGTCTGGAGACTGTGATTTAATCCCAGTAACTAACAGTACGGTCATGTGAGAAAGCTGAAATCCAGCTTTCCAAGGCAAGTACTCCAATACCAAGAAGATTAGATTAGTTTGAAACAATCTATTCTTGACAAATCCTTGATTGATATTAATGAACACTATTCAAACACTACATAAACTTGCTAATGCCATTCAAATTCTGCAGCTAGAACAAACTGAGATTTCTATATTGAAAGAAGATAGTGGTTTTGACTGTCTAGTGAAAGAAAGACGAAACATCTATAACCTGTGAGAAAATCTTCCTACTGGGCCAAAACTTTCTCCTCTAGCATACTAAATCTTTTTCCCAGAGCTTGAGTTGAGATTAAGTCTGCAGTAGCATTAGGATTACCAAACCAAAAGAAAAAACCAAGCAAAATCTTATTAAACAGCCTACCCCTTGAAATCCTCCAAAGCAGGCTAGCAGCTTCATTAATGAAAAACCCATCTTGAGAAGTCATATTTAAATGATAATACAACATACAATTTATGTTTCTGGGCCTCTGCTTCCTTGTACACTTCAAACTACAGGCAAAGATTGTATTATGGCAGGAAAACAGCCCTAAATAATACAGGTACACCTTAATTTCAGACAACCTTGCAAGAACTGAATGGCCACAGAATCTGATTGTTTTATCTGCCAATTTTTTCAGCATGGTTCCAGTCTTGCATCTTGGTGAAATTTACCATAGTTTTTAGATATTCAACATAAGACACCAAGCCAGTAAACAACCTATACAGAACGTGAAGAAATGGGGTCAGGAAAGCCAAGGCAAAGCTGGAACAGCATTTGGCAAGGGGTGCAAAGAATAACAAAATGGGATCACATAAGTACATGGGTCAGAAAAAAAAGACCAAGGAGAGTGTATGCTCCCTGATAAGCAAGAAGGGTCAATTGGTGGAGACTGATATGGAAAAGGATGAAGTACTTACTCAGTTCCTTGCCTCAGTCTTCACTGGTAGTCAGGCCTCTCACATCCCTCAAGGCCCTGATCCTCTAGATTCATGTGCGGGGGGAGTGAAGTCCCTCCCACAATAAGCAAAGAGGAGTTTCAGAACCAGTTGAGGAAGCTGAATAGATATAAGTCTATGGGATATGATGACTTGTACTACAGAGTTCTGAGGGAACTGATTGATGTTGCCAAACGACTATCCACCATACTTGAAGTCATGGCAGTTAAGGGAAGTCCCTGGTGACTGGAAAAAGGAAAACATCACTCCCATTTTTAAAAAGGGGAGAAAGAAAAATCCAGGAAACTGGAGACCAGTAAGTCTCACCTCTGCGCCTGGAAAAATCACAGAGCAGATCCTTCTAGAAGATATGCTAAGGCACATAAGAGACGAGGAGGTGATCCGAGGTAGTCAGCAATCATGCCTGACCAATCTGGTGGTCTTGTAATATGGAGTGAGAGCAGCAGTCAACAAGAGAAGACCAACAGACGTCATCTATCTAGACTTCTGTAAGGCCTTCGATATGTGTTCCACATGAAATCCTTATCTCCAAATTCAAGACATATGGATTTGATGGAAGAACTATTCAGTGGACAAGGTATCAGCTGGATAGATGCAGCCAGAGAGGTGTGGTCAGTGGCTCTACAACCAGGTGGAGCCTGGTGATAAGTGACGTCCCCCAGGGCTCTGTCTTGGGACTGCTGCTCTTTAGTGTCTTCATGAACAACACAGTGGGATCGAGTGTACCCTCAGCACACTTGCAAATGACACGAGGCTGAGCAGTGCAGTTGACACAACAGAAGGATGGGATGCCAGACAGGGAGATCTGGACAAACTTGAGAAATGGGTGCACGAGAACTCATGAAGTTCAACAAATCCAAGTACAAGGTGCTGCACTTGCTGGAGTAATCCCAGAGATGAGCACAGACTGGAACTCAACGAGAACAGTCCTGCGGAAAAGGACTTGGGTGTTCTCATGGATGAAAAGTTGGACAAGAGCCGGCAAAACGCACTTGCATGCCAGAAAACCAACTGTATCCTGGGCTGCACCAAAAGCAGTGTGGCCAGCAGACTGAGAGAGGGGATTATGCCCCTCTGATCCACTCTGGTGAGACCCCACCTGCAGCGCTCCATCCAGCTGATGCCTTAGGATTTTAGCTTTTATATTTTTCATATATTTGTAACCCTGAAATTCTTTAGTGTGCAACTCTAAAGTCCATATAGAGTGTTAGCTACCGCTTTCAGACAAAACAATCCATCTTTAGGTCTGAAGCTCAAGGACAACTTACTGCCTCAAGCCCGAGAACTGTAAACAACAGTAGAAAAGGGGAGAGCAAACTTCGGGTGAATTACTTCATTACCTGAAGACGTAATTGGAAGAACTAACCCCAATATGCAAATGTACCAAACTTATAAAAGTATGAAGAACTCGTGACTGGTCGTCCATCTTGGGGAGTCCACCTTAGGGGGTTCATCTTAGGGTGTAACCCTTGAGTGAGATCTGACTGCCCTGGATGCACCTGAAGGCCTCCAAATAAACACAACTGCCTTTTACTCCTTTAATTTTGTCAAGCCTCTCCTTTTAGGTAGTCCCAGATATGGCATCACAGCTCTAGGGTCAACAGTATAAGGATGTAGACCTGTTGGAGTGGCTGCAGAGAAGGGTTACAAAGATGCTCAGAGGACTGGAGCACCTCTCCTATTAGGACAGGCTGAGAAAGCTGGGGTTGTTCAGCCTGGAGAAGAAAAGGCTCTGGGGTGACCTCACTGTGGCCTTTCAGTACCTTAGGAGGACTTATAAAAATGAGAGAGAGGGACTTTTTCTGTGAGTAGATAGTGACTGAACAAGGGGCAATGCTTAATGCTTTTAAACTGAAAGAGGGCAGGTTTAATTAGATATTAGGCAGAAATTCTTTACTGTGAGGGTGGTAAGGCACCGCAACAGGCTGCCCAAGAGGGGTTATGGATGCCCCATCCATTCAAGCATTCGAGGTCAGGCTGGATGCGGGCCTGAGCAACATGATCTAGTGAGTGGCATCCTTGAATGCAGCAGGTTGGTTGGAACAAGATGAAGGTCCCTCCCATCTCAAACCATTTTGTGATTCTGTGAACCTGCATATTTTTGTGAAAATCTGTAATGCCTGCTTTTTCCCTGTTCTTCTTCTTATTTGCTTTTTTCACATCACGTCTTGCAAATAATCACTGTATAATTCTGCCTCTTAAAGTTAGATAGACACAAATTTTATCTCAAATTTCTTGGTGTCTTTTATGTTCCACACTTTTTCCTAATTTTCCTGTATCCCAACACCTTCTGCTAGGCCATCTGAAGAGATGCAGTGGTGGAGTCATGAAAAAAACCTAGAGCCAACATGGACACTTCTCAACTGGTTAAACACATTGGTGAAGGAACAACAGCACCAGTGAAATTTTGCCAGAGGTAACAGAAGCCAGACGAACAACTCTAGACAAAAGTATCACTTCCACAGTCTTCATTCTAGAAAAATTTATCAGCAGGGAAACTGGAATGGCAGGCAAAGCAAATTGACTTGGGAATGACCAAATAAACTTAAAATACTTGCTTCACACACATGTTAGTGATTTGTCACACAAAACGCTGACAACTGACAATGAATAAACTCACCAGCATAATTCCAGTTCTGCAAAGAGTTATTTCTATTACAATATAATTATTTCTCTTTAATTACATTCGTAAAGAATAGCAAGTGCAAAAAGCACTCAAAGTGTTATCTTGATCCTCACACTACTGTTACCAGTATACTGGACACAGAGCTGTTTAGGATTTGTTTTAGTTTTTTGTTTGTTTTAAGGCATAAAATGATTTAGATTTTCTTTGGCAATGCTAACTCCCCATCCCATTTAATAAGCTGTTAAAGATAATGAAGTTCCTGTTTCCTATTAATACACATCTCTAACTCTAACCCCCAATCTATCTCAATCCCGCAATTCTTCTGAATTTTCCGTAACTACCTTTTCATATAAACTTGCTACGCAGACGAGTCCAAATTCTGCACTGTCTCTGTCACAGACATAAAAATAATGGCTATACTGACTCAACAATGTCCAGTAAACTCCCTCACCAGCCTATGTGGCAAAATGCAGCAGCTGCTGTTAAAAGTAAGTAACGTGTCACTGTATCAGCCTAATATCCACAAGGAATTCACACAGTATCACAAAACTGCCTATATAATTTTAGACCATATCACATTAACTAATTCAATTTGCTGCAGGTCTTCACGTTACAGATGCGAAATACTCACCACTGCATAAAGTATCCCTGCTGTCCCTGAAATAGCTTAATCAGCCCTCAGTGCAAAAGCTGTCAAAAAAACCTATTGGAGCTGAAGAAACTAGTTACAAGCACTACTATCCTTTCTCCAAAATTCCTGCTGTTTTTACTTGATCCTTCAGTATTCTGAAACCACAGGTATGCTGAATAAGGGTATTGAAAAAAGGCATCATATTACATTATCAAAGTAATATCTGTTACATATTACCTTTTTACTCTACTAAGAATTTCAAGACAAGTACTAGAAGAATTACTTACAGTTGCCCATTCCTTACTTCAGCTCATAGTCTCATCTATACTCTTCCCACACATTCATTAGCATCAAATACTAAGAGAGAAACAGAACTTTGTAGACAGACAAGAAAAATGTGTTATTTCTGCTGAGCAGAATCTGCTTACACTGGCAAGAAAAATGGAAAACACTCACTGCAATATTTTGCCCACTTTCTTAAAACATTCTTAGTACCTGTGATAACTTCATTTGATAACTCTTCATTCATGTCATACTATCTGCTTAGCAAACCAGTATTTGGGGTTTTTGGACAAGAAAATTTAAGAATTTATTCACTATTGTATTATACCTTGACAGTCAGCTTTGCCAAATGCTGTAAAACCCAGATGCGATGGGACCAGGCATTGTAGTTGCTTGGATATCTCCCAGCAGCTTCGGAGCAGACATTCATTTCCTCCTGCACTAGTCGGTGAATTCTCTCCACAGGTGCTGCTCCCAAGTTTCCTTTAATTGCAAGACTGGGCAAGGAGTTTTCCTGAATTAGTTGTTGCAGCACCCATCGTCTGGTTAAATGATGTAAAGTGTTAACGGTGAGAGAGCAATTTTAAGAGAAAAAAAAGTTTTTTCATTTACATAAATCAAATTCTTCCAGTATTTCTGTTATCTGAACCCGACAGTAGCTAGGTAATAAGCGAGTAATAAACTACCACCTGAACACTTGCCATACTAAAAGCTATGACATTATGATCACACTCCAACATAGCTGTATCAGTTTGTTCATTCTAACTGATCACAGCTACTTACAGCACCCTAAAAAAACCCAGAAGGAAACCGTAAATTTATGAAAAAGTGCAAACTGTGTGTGCATGAGATTTCTAACGAGCTCGTCTTTCAAAGTTTTCCATAGCACTAAAATGAAGCATCCAAAGTGAGACGGAAAAAAGTGACTCAATAAAAAATTAACTCTGCTTTGTATCTTTTACACCTACCAGTACTGCACACATCAATTCAAATTAGTTTTTGTGCACCACCAGCAGTAACAAAGTCCAAAAGGCTTATGGTTTCAAGGGCTATAGGTATAAGCTAAACAAATGTATTTATTGAGGAATTATACATATTTGATTTCATGTGACTTAGATACACAGATTCCTAGATGTTTCAATTTTTTATTTTACTTTGGACAGACTTCCAGTAGTATTTTTAGAGGCAACCTCAATGCTGCACCTGCAGTCCCTACACAAAACGGTCCTACAAAAATGGATTACGGATGTGTAAATTTCCACAGAGCAGCACATGTCAACAGACTTGCAATGGTCCACTGTGGAATGCTCTGGAGAGCTGGACATCCTCTGGTCTGCGACACAGATGTTTTTCAGTTTTGTACTGGCTCATACTGGCTCCAAAACCAACAATTTGCTACTTTCAGAAAGGTGTCACTCCTGGTTAAAAGGAATCGATAAATAAAATTTAAAAAATAAATTAATTTTCTTTAAAGAGAGAATTCTATTTTGCAAGCCATATATAAAATTTTATAGATGGACATACAGACATATAAAAATAGATAAGTCAACCATTGTATAAAAAAATAAAATTGGTAATTAATCTGCTTTTTCTCTCATTTGAAAACATTTATAATGTTCACTGGTGGTTTTTATATACATTGTATCTTTTTCTCTCAGTTATTGAAAAAAGACAAAGTATTGGAAGACAATATTAATTTATAAGAATCCATTTTTAAACTGTGTTTCTCAGCAGAAAATTACAAGCAGTATATGAACACTTCCTTCCCATACATCATTTGTTTTAAATAAAGATGTACAGCCAAACAAACCATGCTGTTGCATAACTGTACTTTATGAAATGTAGTAATTCTGAAGACTTAATTCTTGATTTTTAAATATGTCTTTAATCCAAACATCACCTTCTAATATTTTTTACTTCAATCCACAGTAAATGCAAGAAATGGGAAATTCAAAAATGTCTAGGCATAAAACCTAGATGAGCACAAAGTCACTCTTAACAAAACATACGTATTATTTTATTAACATTAACTTCTGAGTAAAACCATACAGACAAATTATTTCAACTCTAGAATTATTTCAGTTTCTTAAAAAGAGCATGTTTTATAAAATAAGGAATTCTGATAAATTATGTACGCAGGAGAGAGCGAAGTACAGACTTTATGGTACCTGCAGCTACAATATAAAAAAAAAAATTAAATTTGAGCTACTTTCTAGACAAGGCAATAACAACCTCCGCAGACTTAAAATATATTTTTGGAACCTGCTGAATATCATGGTATTATTTGGTTTTTAAGAAAAAATTTCCTCCAACTAATTTGGAATTATTTTCACTTTTGCACATTCCTGTTACTATTGCAGTTTCTGGAATTACTACAAACTGGGATTGTTAAGTGACAACTGCACAATCAGTAGATATACTGACTGTTTACGCACAAGATCCATCTGAACCCCCCAAAACATATAGCAGAAGGTCATCTGACAATAAGAACGACTGGTATTTTGACATCTTTAGTGAGTGTATCTGCCATGTATAAGAAAAACCAATGTGGTTATGTTTTACCAAATTTTATTACTAATAGAAGCCCCATTATAGGTTTTTGCATTTTCTGTCTGAGATTTAGTACCATGGGGGAACAGAAAACCCCAAATTAATCATCATGCTGATGCAGAAAAAAAATTTTGTGAATCTCATTTTCTAACATGTATCAATCATACTCAGCATATCCAAATCCAAGCCAAACATTTGTGGAATCATCTTAAAATATACTTTCCTGATAAATGCAAATAAGAGAAAGATCAACAACTTGTGACACTATTAAAATACTCTTAATTTAAGCCTGCATGGAAGTTATAGACAGAATTTTTTATTATTTCTAAGATGTAAATAAATATAAAGAACCTAACATTCTGACTTATTTCATAAACACATATTGATCACCATAATGATATGGATGGCACCAGGTTAAGAACTATTAACATCCAAAAAATCATATTTTTTCAGTGCTAGCTATCCTGTAGAAAAGGTTAAACTATGATAAACTGCAAGATTTTTTCCCCATTATAACTACATACTTTTGCTTCAAAGCCATCAAGCGGCATGAGTCAGTAGCATGGAGATGATGAAAAGAAGTTGAACAACAAAATTAAAAAACAATGCTGCAGAAATTCATTGTTGTTTTTGCTATATCAATGCTAATAAGAAACACTTTGGAATATTCCATGTATTGCATTCTAGGTTACCTTTGAGAATTTTAAGCTCGTGCACTGACAAAGAAGAGTATACCAACAACTTCCCCTTCCAAAAATTCTCATGAAGCCAGTAAGTTTTATTATGATCTCTATTGAGAATAAACTGCCTAATGTGCTATCAACTTTACAGTTGTCCTAATGCTAGACATGTGAAACATAAACATTCAAAACTGCTTCCTAATGTGTTACATTTAAATCTCTTTAAGGCTATCTATAAAAGAATGAGCTATCCTTTTATTTCTATCATGAAAAAAGATATACATACAATTTTTTTTTGTAATTGAGCAATGGATCTATACCTCACTTGGCTGTGCTACAGGCATTTTATGAATGGTTAGTCATGACTGAGATGGTAAGCCTTGTGCATTTGAGTAATTCTGGAGTTAGGTTTTCCAAACATGTGATCTGTTATTTTAATATCCAGTAGTAGTGACTTAATGATTTGGCTTAAGTTAGAAATTATAAAAATAAATTCAGCAAACCAAAAAGATGAGTATTGAAATGGAAAAGAATCCAGTTTTGGTTATAAAGATTAGCTCTTACAGATTCTTTCCTTTCTGAAATGCCTGTAGACAAGCAATATTAAGTTGGAGGGAAAGAAGGAGAAACCTCAGTGCTCAAATACTTACTATTGATGAAATCAGAATTTTCAGGCTGAGAATTTCAGGTGCTGCAAGACATGATAAACCTCTAGGGAAATTTATCCCACCTCCAAAATTTATTTTAAAAGTATGCAGCAAAAAAGGTGCATAAAATTTCAGTTCTAAGTGTAAAATATAGGGAGGTAGCTTCAAAAGCCAAAGTACAGTATTCTACAACGACTCATTCAAAGAATCTGCTATATTTCTAGATGTCCTCCTTCATCTATGACTCTCCTTAACCCAAGAATAGGAAACAAAAAAACCCTAGGAAAAATCTTTGAGGAGTCAGTAGAAGGCAAGGGAAACAAACCTATGAATCCATGTTTCTGGACTCTTTGGAAACTTGGTTAACGCCAGTTTTCCAAGATGCAAATCTTTAAGTGGATTTAAAGTGCCAGACAGTATTAATTCTTTCCTACAAAAGATAAAATAAATCTGTGTGAATAAAAGTAGTAAACTGAAACCAGAACACAAATCCCAATAACAAATTGCATGGCATTTCCTTTGTATTGTAACAGAACTTCACTATCAAACTACCAGAGTTTACAAACCCTTTGGGAGATAAACCCATTCTACTGCACTACACATATGCGCACAGAACACATACAACCCATTAGTTCTCAAACCTACCCAGAAATCAGAGTCAAATGCCAGTAGGGTTACATATACGAATAAACATTCCTTCTTGAAATTAAGCCCTTAGATCATTATGTAAGTCTGAAAATACTCTTACACATAGCATTCCTCCACACTTATAGTTTTAAAATACTGTTCAAGATACAGTGTCAAGGCTCCCTAAGTTTATGAAGAAAAGGGAAATATTCTCTGTGTGTAGGATGTTTTACAAACTTAACAAAAAGGCTGAAATTGCTAAGTATACTTAAATGTAAAACAATTTTAGTTAAAAAAAAAAAAAAAATTGCCCTGACAAAAATTAACATTCATCCAACACAACCCTCTCCAGATTACCTCCAACATAGACAGAGCAAAATGAAAGCCCATACTTGGCTTTCTCACCTTCTTTGCACAGAATTCCTTGCCCCTCACCCTCTTCTTTCTAGCTTTATAACTCTTATTGCCTGTCCTGAGCATGTTTGTAGACATCACTCCATCACTGGTTAATCCAAGGACACTAGTCCTCATACCCTATTCTCCAATCTTGTAGGTAGCAGCTTTGAAGTAAAGATACAGTAAATTCCAAAGTTACCATCTGCAGAAAGAAAACACACACTTCCCAGAATCTGCAGAAGTCACAATGGAAAACAGAGTGCAAGAAGTAGAAGCAATTTTGGCATGGCTTTGGGTTTTGGTTTGTTTTTTTAAAACAATTTATGATTCATAATGATAGGCATGGCACCTGGTTCAGCAAGAGGATCACTAGTAAGTGAGGAGAAGATCATCAACTTCCTGACCAAAAAAACCCTAGTGGGACAGGAGGAAATATATTCTGGGAAGATCTGCTATCAAACAAGAAGGCAAAACTTCTCTGCAGTCTGACACAGAACACATAAAGTGGTCCTAAAGCTACAGCCCGAGTCTCACAAACAAATTGACAATTTCCTTACTGTGAGTACATATTGTTATTTTCTGTCTGTTTTGGTAGTTTTCAGTAGGAAACTGACCCCATCTGGTACTTTGGCTTTGTGTTCCTCTAACTGAACCGTATAATCACAGTCAGAAGCTAATGGCTGCAATACTAACAGCGAGCAAATATTATTTAAAATTGAAGAAGAGAGGTGAAATGTAAAAATCCTTAAGGAAGTTTTGCTTCTGATAGCTACTGGGACATATGTTTTTATCTCAACCAAGTTGCAGCACGCTTCAGATTGGATGCTTTCAGCCAGTTTTTAACTGGCAGTTCAGGTACGTGAACCAGAAGTGGCAGACTGACCTGACCAGACCGTTCTGTGCCAGTGCACTCGCTTTTGGAAAGTAGACAAAAGAAAGATTCAGGGTCAGCGCTGGAGCAGGTGGAACAATTGCCTCATTATTGCAATGCAAAAGGGGACATTTTGCTAAAAACGACTTATGACATTGACAATGAAAATACAGCCTACATTAGTCTGACACTGAAAACAAATACATGTACATATTTAAGAAAGATTTAGATTATCAGGCCACCTACCTCCCAAAAACTAAACTCTCAGTGAAGAAATTGCCACTTACTATATTAAAACATTAACTGTAGATAAATAGGCTCACACTTACATACTCTTGAAGTAAATTTCCTCTTTTGCAAAGCTGAGGAACAGCACAGACAAGATCCATGTTCACTGTTAGCTTCATTTATTTTCAAATGAGAGATTCTCCCATTCACAAATGACTGCAATCCCAAGCATGACTGAAGTCTCACATACTCCCACATAAACCTCTTTCAAGCTCTTTCAGCTAACATCCAACTTGGGATATGTAATTTATACATCACTTTCTTGCCATGTGGATCATAGATAATTTTCAGCCTTAAAGATTACAGCTCGCATAAAAGATAATCTGGAATCATTTTGACTTGCCTTATGCCGACACCTTTGAAGTCATTCACATCTGATAGCAAAAAGTTTGACTTTTCAGAGTGTCTTGTTACCTAATGTCTTTTGATCAATTGTACATACCAGGAAGTATAACAGGAAGAACAAAAGCACTTATGACAATTCCTTTACAAGCAATTACATAAAAATTTTGGTCATTACAACTTGCAAGACTTTTCAACTTCTAAAAACACAGGATAACTGAACTTATGATTCAAGTGGAGATATCCCTTTTTTAACCCTTATGCCCTTCATTACAACAGGGGTTTCTCTCTAAGTTCTAAGAAGAGACATATCTCCATTCTTTAGCATGTCTTCCTATGCTATACAATTACCTCTTGCTTGTTCTCATTGTTTATGTTATAGTCCCTGCCCTTCTGTAACTTCCCAGTCACTTCCAATCGAAATAAATAAAACACAAACCTATGTAGTTGGCACATTACAATTATTTAGAATAGCTCCAAAGTCCACGTAGACCATCTATTCCTTGCTAGAAGATAACATGTTTAAACTTCTGTGTTCTCCTGTGCTTCATTAACCAGATAGAACTTTCTATGATTGTCAGCTGAGCTGAAATGCTCATTTGTCTTCTACAAGACCACTTTAGTCTTCTGACTTGGCTCTGCCAAGTCCTGTGTGCTTTCCTAGGAAGGGATTTCCTTTTCTCACTCTTCCTCTATCTTCAAGTTCAGTGCTACTGAGCCAACCACTATCTCTGAAACTCTCAGCAAAATTCAACATAGGAAAAAGGGATTATTGCAGCCTAAAATGGAAGAGTCAATAAATTACAAGAAACACACTATGTGCAGTGCTGCTATTCAGTAAACAATTAGAACCCTTTTTATTTTTTAGGCTACTTAGAGTCTATGATGCTTTTTTAGCCTTAAAATAAAACACTGAATTTGTGTATGGAGAATGCAAGATGAACCTGGCATGACAAACATCCTCTGAGCAAGATGAAACCAATCATCCCACAACAGATCCATTATATGTTCTGCAAAGTAGAGTGCAAATCTCATAAAATTAGTTCTCAGCTCAGACTACCTCAGGATAAGGATTTATCACCAGCATCTGTACAGAACACAGCCTATCCTCTACTCGTGACTGTTTATGCCACAGATGTGCCTAACTTAACCTGTAACTTCATGGAGAAGCTGAAATGTATGTCAACATAACTAAAGTGCCTAACCCTCAAAACAGCGAACTCCCAGCAGCAGCCTAAACAGAGTAGGGTCAGATTCAGTAAAGCAGTTCCTTGGCTACAGCAGGCTTGCTGGTGAACTCCACAGATACTGACTGGCTTGTATAACAAGAACTACTCTCTGGATGCTAAACAGAGCTTCAAAGACAGGCTGACAACCAGATCACTGGTCAAAAATTTGGGGAGGAACGCCACCTTCTGTAGTAATTTGTATATTTTGATAGATCATAAACATCATAAAAGAGAAAACAATCCTCATCCATATTCCTTAACACTTTTAATTCCATTTACAACTTTGAACTACTCCTCTCATGTACATAAAAGCTAACTCTTTCAGCTTTCAGGCAGAAAAAAAAGCCAGACTGATAAGGATGAATGCATCTGTAATAAAAAAAAAAAAATCCACAAAACCTAAACCAAAAACTTGAAATTAATTTAAGTACTGTAAGATTAGACTACTGTAACAGCTCTAGTACTTGTACAAGCTCCTCATTACATTTTTTCACTTGAAAGCTACTTGAGCTATACATTTTCATTACAATAAACCCTTTGCTATCACATTTATCCCCCTTTTCCAGACCTGAGATGCTAGAAAGATACAGATCACAGCAGACTCCTTCAGAACTACATTAGCAGTGAAAGAAGAAAAAGGAAAAAGCACACAGCCATTATCTTTCTAGGTCATTTTGTTAATGTATGAACTGCAATAGTCCACTTTAACTACAGAGTCCTGTTTTTAATGAAAGCACTCCTAAAGACTAACATAATTTTCTGTCAGCCCCCCAGCCCTTCTGAAACTATAGCTTTAAAGACTGTCTCCAATCTTACCTAGGCAGCAGAAGGAGAATATTCTTCCAACTCTGAGATTTACAGAACAATTATAAGATTACAAAGTTGTAAAGAACTGGTTTTTCTGCACTTCCTGAAGGGCAAGGAGATAAAGTCCTGCTTCTCCTCCATAATGACTCCTGGACACGTTCTGCAGCTTGACCAATGGTGAAGCTATACTAAACCGAACAGGTACCAGGAAGGAGTGGGGAGGGGGTGAATGTGTTCAAAATAAAGGGTAGACACCTTCCCCACTTCTCTTGCAGTGTATCTACTGAGGTCTATTCAGCTTTGATAGGCTGCACTGGTAGTGGCAGCAAACCGAACTGGAATCTCAAAAGAACACAGAGAGGGGTAAAAATGAAAACAGTGAATACACACAGCAGACATCAGTTGAGTGCCCTCACACGCGGAACTGTAATCTTTAGCCTGCACTACAAAAAAAAAGGCAGTCTCAAATTATCTGCAATATACAAGAAAGAAGAGATTTTTAACATTTCTTCAGCACTCCTTAACTGACAAGTTCTTTCTGTGTCACTACCTACCACTTAAAACAAAGCTTACAGCTAACTCGTGTAAGGCCCAGGTCTTTCTGATGGCATTTTCTGAGTGCAACATACCTCACATTCCAAGCAGTGGTGAAGTCAGGGTTCAGCAGTAGCAGGGTACACGTGATATCTATCAGCTCTAAAACGATGGAACCAGAAACATTAAGATTAGTAGTGATTTGCGTACAGCACTGTTCTCTCTGCAGTCCCTTACTCTCATTCCTCAAAGTCTCTCTGCTACAGGCAGCTGTACCTGTAGATGACCACCTCTGTAAAATATTGCTCTGTCTCATTCCAGAAGAAATGCAAGCTTAATTTAAGAGGGAGCAAAATCTGCCATATCCTCCTTTTTCATTATTTAAAATAATGAACTGAGTATTCCCTCAGCAAGGAAAAATCATTATATAGAATCCTTGAGTATTCAGTGACTTAAACTGCACACACGCTACATGTGAGAAACAGAATTCTTCAAAGTCCAAAGATTTTTAAATACTACAGCAGAAGTAAAAATATACCCTAATATTTCAGTACAAGTCTGAGCTGTGTACGGCTGCCATATACCATGTTACTAAAAATACATACCGTATGTTACTAAAAATACATACCGTATGTTACTAAAAATACACAGTACAAATAACCTGTAGCTAGAAAAATGAAACACCACAGCCATGAATTAGGATCACAAAATTACTCTGCTATTGAACTGTACAGGAAACACTTTAAATACATTGTGAAGTGCTTCAGACTGAAGTTTTAAGACTAATTCAATTAAGAAAACACAAGCAAAACCAAAAAGAATATTTGTTTGCGTCCCTGCATTAAGAACTGTATACTGTAGACTTACGTATTACACTTACTTTTAACTATGTTATAAAAACAGGACTGAGCTACAAAGTTGTTGAGGATGGAAGACTAATTTCACTGTAACTTAGTCACCCCTTTCCCTTTGCAATCCACTGCACTACTCAAGCAGTTTTGGGTCCTACCAGGGTAACAGTGGGGATTCATAAGGCATCTTCACTTAAGCTTGACAGATTAAGGATTGTCACCAACCTGTGCTCTCAGAAGGCACAGCATCACATCAGCTAACAATCAGTTAACACATCAGTCTTGCAATCTCAATTCTTAAATTTACATGGTAATTTTGCAAGTGACCAAGAAAAAACCAAAACTGAATGTGACTACCCAAACTTTTACTCTTAACTAAATTTGGCTACATTCTCTCCTAATCACCCTGCATTTAATATACTAATTAGATTGTTCTTCAGGTGATTTCCAGCATGTAAGAGAGACTTCATTACTTGAATGAAAAAGAAAAGGATGGTATCTCATGGAAACAGATCTCTGGCTAGAGCAGTTAATATGACTGTAAAATGAAATGTTAAGAAGTCATTGACAAAATGCAACAGTAATGGAACATACATTATTTTAAAATGTGAAGGGACATGGCTTCGTGTATCTTTGAAACAGGAGTTAATACTTAAGCAGGTCAAAAAGTGAAATACCTTCGCATATTACTGTGTGACCGATGGATCGTTTATCTCCAATGAAGTAATTTTGTGTTTGCCATTATGTTCTTCTTTATGAAGAACATGCTAAGCCATCATATGATGTAGGGGGTGATATGGTGTGTGGTGTGGAATTCTTCAGTGTACTGTTGACTTTGCACTAAGCTGTGATGTTTTGAAAATTGTCTCAAGGAACTAAGTTAACTTCCTATTTTCACAGGTTTTAGTTAAACCCCTCCTTCCTGCAAACGAATAAATATTTCTCATACACGTAAAGCTTCTTCCTAATTTGCTGCCTGAATGTAGAAATATTTTTCCTTTATTTACCCAATTCCTGAACCAGCAAAGTATTTTGACACCCATTTAACTTTATGCAGCTGAGTATCTCAATTCAAATAACCAGGATTACTCACATATGTAAAATTAAACATCTGTTAAGTGTTTTGTGGCTATTGTTTCAATTTTACATTCAAAAACTAACTTGGCAGCATTCAACAGAACATCAGTTTTATAAGGGCGTATTGTTAAAATTGTGAGCTGTGATTGTTCCACGTATTTTCCATTTTACCTAGAATAATGGTTTTAGTAATTATTACCGTACATGTTACATACACATCAAGCAAAAGTTTATTACAGTCTATTTCAGTCTTTTGAATACTTTTAAGAAAAGATTTTCAAAGTCTACTTAGAACAATACAATTTGTTTATCCTACCAAGTAATGATTTCCAGTTAGTATGACTATTCTGGTACTCTCAAAGGCCTGTAGCAGCACCCAATCAAGTCCAACATAAACAGAATTTGTTAACATTTCATCTATTTTCCCATTACAAACATTCCCATTCTGAACATTATCAAAGCAAAGATGCAGAAAAAAAGGAAAATCTCAAAGTAATACCCATTTTTTTTCATGTGAATGTTCTTTGATGTAAGTAGTAGATGAAGATTCACGAAGTGTGGATTCTGAGATGTGAAATGACACAATTTAGTAACGTCTGAGTCACTTTTCAACAGAAAGTCTTACGACAGATCTGACACACAATGATAATAGTTGCCAGCTATTTCCCCATGTCAGTAAAAAAGTCCAACATCTTTTATTTACAATTTAAAATTACTTTCTACTAGATACATTTTACATGAACTATAGCATTACAGGTGCTCGCACTGAACATGTCCTTTCGTACATTAAAGCATTCCCAACAGCAAAAGGACAAATTAAACAATATGGTTTTAGCTCACTTTTAAAATATGGCTATATCCAGTTTTTTAGATATTATGGGAGTAGTTCGTAATGATTTCAGAAAACTACCTTCATATAATACAAATAGTATGCATGCATAAATTAAAAAAATATTGAAGAAAGTATAAAAACATACTGTAAAATTCAGATTTCTAAACTGAAGTAATAGCAAGAGGAGCAGTCAGGATTCTGGATTCTAAGTATTCAAAAGAAACTGTAACTAAATTAAACATCTGTGTCACTAACCCATCAATGCATGACCATAAAGCACCTCCTTCTTCCAGGATTCTATCAGAAAAAATGTCAGACACCACATCTGAAAGCAGACACTTAAATCAGCACCCTGTTTTTCTCCTCTGTTCTATTTTAAATGGCTTACAGTGATTTGAAAAAACCAGAACAGGTAACAAGAGACTACATTTGCAATGGCTGTTTATTACAAGCATGAATATACAATTGAGTTCTGAAGCAGTAATAAACAAGTCTATCTCTTTACTAGATGCAAAAGAAAACAATACCCTGCCAAATTCCAAGCATGCACTTTTGTCTACAAAAAGGAATTTGGAGCCAAATGCTTGAGGATCCTTACAAGAAAAACGTAACATGTCTTGACAGAGTATACATACTTATGACAGATTAAAGACAATTCTCTAAGTCCACCTGGAAAAGACTTCTGCCTTCATTGTCTCCACCCCTGCAGTTCAGTTTCTGTTAAAACTTTCTATCAAACGTGAAACTCAATTACAGTAAAACATACTAAACTCCTTTACAAACGGATTATTAACATAAAGGCCCTGATCATGTTTTACAGTGGTCATGAAAAACCTCAGCAGACATGAAAATACTGTAGATCACTTCTCACACATTTGAAACTGAATTTTGTAATTGAAGAGACAAAGCAGAATGGAGTTTCATTTTCAAAAGAAAGCCAAATGAGTTCCAAAACTACAGGCAATTAACTAGTCTAACCTTCATGCTACCGCAGTATTCACCGACACAGTTTCCTAGTTGCATTTTGAGAGGAAAGGTTCTGCAACATTCTACCCATGAGGGAAGCAGAGACCCGCAGTCGCCATCCTGGTGGCATCACCACAACAAAGCGCCTGCACTGGTGCAACTGGAGCAGGATGCTAACACACCGGTAACGGCTATCAGTGGTCTTCAAATATCTAAAAACATGACACAAATCTCAGTGTTTATAGTTTGGCTTTGTGTGGAAACTTCAATAGCGAGACTTCACCATAACATTGAGACCAAAATGAAGCCTCCCCGCTGAAGATCTGCAGCATAATAACAATACACAAACTCCAGTCTCACAAACTCCAACCTCAGACCTCTAAGAGCACTGCAATGAGAACTACCGGTGTTGCTAAGACCGCCTGTGCTACTAGGTTCAACTCTTTAAATGCTAAAGTTTGTATCCAGCTATGCGTCAGAATTAACATTAACTATATTCCCTATATTAAAGCTCGTTTTATTGCATTTTGTAATCATCGGCATTACGAATTTCAAATGTGGAACAATGTCACAATCACCAGTTTCTATTAGAACTGAATAAATCAGCAGTAGCTTGGTGACAGTTATCAAGTAGATCCTGGTCTTAATAGGTGCAACCATAAACCACAGAGATCAAGAAGAAATGGAAGCTACTTATGCTAGCAAGAGACATCCCCTAGGAACAGAGTCTTTTAAAGTTGTCTGTAATGAGAAAAAATATTAAAGAAAATAAATTATGTGAAAATAAAAAATAAAGAGCAATGTAAAATTTATGAAGTCCATAAAATACTTTTCCTAGATAAGCACATAATGACATGACATCAACCTTTCTATAGGAGGAGTGTGGGAAGCACAATGACACAAACACACACAAAAAAAATCTGTCAGACAAAAATAAAATACAATCAACAGGTCAGTCATACCCAGCAACACATGAAAACACTTCAACTTCCTTAAGCTATTCTTTTGAAAGGTAATCAATTTTAAGGATCCAGCCAGCACACTGTTACTCTAGTACCACCCAAGGTATACAGCTAGCACTGGAAGACTCTATGTTGCCAGTAGAAGGGGTTCCTCCTTGTCATGATCTGGCTTGCAAAGAGGTTGAAAATTTGTACATATGACCTCTCCACAGCCACTGGAAGGCAAGTGCACTAATGCTTACATTATGAACCTTCTCTGCCATTTCATGCTACTCTTTTCAAAATGCTTGCATTATACATCCACAAGTTTGTAATAAGGAATCACAGTGTGTTTAACTAATCTAGACCCCACCATCAGCAGACAAAAGTAGACAACATTCACTGCCTTAGGAATGCTCCCACTCCAAGATTCACTAAAGACCTTAATCTTCTTTCTCTATATCATCCCCAAATGCAAAAGAAGCTCAAGTGCACATTTACAGACTTGACTAAAACCATCTGACTGTGCCTTATACTAATGAGGATCAGTGCACAGCTGGCTTCATCCACTTAAAGCGAAACAGACTATACCAATAAAATATTAAAGAAAAGCAGATATCAAGAGTGATGTTACTGACATCTTTTCCTGATCTGCACAGACCTGCTCTCAAAACCTATCTATTCAAAGTAGTACACCATGTTAGTTACAAAATGACCAGATGCTAGAGTCTGCACCAGATGTATGCTACCATCCCATCATTTCAAATGTAATTCTTTAACTCACTACTTCATAAAGCAGCCAGGGAGATTGCCTTTGCTATAGTTGCAATTAACACAACCAAACGAATGGTGGCTGTTTGGTATGTTTCAGGAGGGGAAGACAATCCCACATATTTTAAAGCACCATGGACACAGTCAGTGCTTTATGGACAGGTTACTTACATGTAAACAGAAAAAAAATTAAAACACAGTAACTGTCCCAAACTGAGACCTAGCTACATGTGAGATACTAAAGATCTGAACTCAGTAAGTGCTCACAGGGTGCTCTTCAACAGAACAGACATCTCTCTTTCTGAGACACAAAAATGTGAAAAATACCACAGCAGGTAAAAGATACTAGAAAGAAGTCTCTAAAAGAATAAACACCGGAAATAGATACTGAGATAAGCCCAACATAAGAACATTCTTTATTCCAACTGCTATTTAGAAGATACTGCAACAATAAACAAAAAATTTGTTTCACAAACTAGTTACTCTTTCTCATTCTTACTTTGAACAGGATACTTTGTAAGCAAACACCTCCTATGTCACACCTGTTTACAACTCTTTATTTGGAATTTTTTTAAAGAACATATGCCAAAGTATTTTTCATGCAAGTTAAAACAAACTAAAAACCAAATCAAAGAGATGAGAAAGGAAATAAAGCTTTACAATTACCAAGCTATATGGACTAATGATTTCTGGTACCTCTACATCTGAAACACACTGCACTTGTTTTTTACTTTAGATATACACATCACCACACTTTCCTTCTGACTCAGGAAAAAAGGACAAAATTCCTTCTGTATCAACCAATATCACATCCCTAAATAACTCACTGAAGTAAGTTGTTTCTCTCTAACCACTCCAGTTTGGGTAAGAGAGAAAGGATTTATATTTTACACTAAATCATCCTATAACTTGTTTAAATTGGCAAGATGCACAATCCTGCTCTCCCCAGTCACCATCATTTTTTCCAGAACAGGCTAAAATGGTATCAAGAAGTGTAAATAATCCAGACAAGAGGGACTGAGTACACCCTCAGTTGATTTGCAGATTACACCAAATTGGGGTGGGAGTGTGTGGTGGTTTGAAAGTAAACCAGCAGGGGAAATTAACCCCACACAAATACCTTGTGAGAGATTTTAGGTCGGAGTTACAATTTTAATAGAAAGGTTACAATAAATGCAGTAATACAGAAATACCAGCTTAAACCGACAGAGTCATGGTAAAACCTGGAAGTGGCTGCAGTCCTGTTGAAGTGGTGGTTGAAGGCAGTGGTCCTGTAGAAAGCTCTGGTCCTCTTGTGGGAGTTCAAGCTCCCCGTGGGGTACCCAGGGGTGGTGGTGGTTTCTTAGTCCCCAAAACCCTCCTTATACTTGGTGGTGCTTTAGTACCTCCCCCAGGGCGGGGGAGTTTCACAATGGCGGTGATGTAATCCTATGAGTCATAGGATATTTCTGGAGTTCTGTTCTGCTGGTGCCTATTCAGTTTGTTAATAAGCCATTAGCAGAGATGACCCTCTCAGGATGAGTGGTGCTGCTGTTTCCCGGGTCAGTTATCACCGTTGAGATAAGAAACAATACCCCACCTGACATGGTCTGCCTCTCCTCAGCTCATAGCCTGAGGGACCAGGTGTGTACCCAGCTACTGTGAACGACCCATCGTTAACCAGTTTATCAAGAAGTGAGGTGGATAGTGATAGAATACGTACTTTGGTTATACTCACTCCATGACAGAGTGTTGATCTGCTGGAGGGTAGGAAGGCTCTGAAGAGGGATCTGGACAGACTGGATCGATGAGCAGAGGCCAATTGTATGTGGTTCTGATGGGTTCTCCCCCGGGTCACAACACCATGCAACGCTCCAGGCTTGGGGGACAGTGGCTGGTAAGCTGCTTGGTGGAAAAGGACCCAGGGCTGTTGGTCAGAACGGGCTGAACAAGCGTCAGCAGCATTCCCAGGTGGTCAAGAAGGCCAAGGACATCCTGGCTTTCATCACAACAGCATAGCCAGCAGGATCATAGCAGTGACTGTCTCCATGTACTCATCAAGACGTTAAGGTGCTGCAGTGAGTTCACAGAAGGGCAACTGGAGCACAAATCTTATAAAGAGGAGCTGAGGGAGCTGCAGGTATTTAGCCTGGAGAAAAGGAGGCTTGGGGGAACCTTACTGGTGTCTACAACTACATAAAAGGAGATTGTAGCCAGTTGAGTGTCAGTCTTTTCTCACAGGTAACAAAAAATAGGATGAGAGAAAATAGTCTCAGGCTGCAGCAGGAGAGGTTTCGGTTGGATATGACGAAAAATTTCTTCACTGAAAGTGTTGTCAAAATTGGTACAGGCTGCCCGGGGAAGTGGTGGAGTACCCATGTCTGGAGGTATTTTAGAAGACATGTAAACACAGCACTTAGGAACATGTTTTAGTGGTACACTTGGCAGTATCAGGTTTATGCCTGGACTCAATGATCTTAAAGCTCTTTTCCAAACTAAATGATTCTACAAAAAATAAAAAATGTGCACTAAGAATCACATAATATACTCTTCAACTCAGTAACTTACCATCTTTGTTCAGCCACTGTTTTCTTTGTCTGTAGAGGAGAAGTTTATTGTGGACATATGGCAAAAGAAACTTCACACACCAGCTCTCCACACCAAGCTTGTTTTCTATGAGGACAATAGGGCTCCTGTTATACCTGGCTTCAGGGCAGGTTATTAATCCAATTTCATCTCTTAAAAAACAGAAAGAAATATAATTAAAATTATTTCCAGTAGGCGACAATTATTTTTCTCAATAGAGCATGCTGGCAATGCTTCCCAACCAAGCATTCCACCATCTTTTTCCCTTGTTTTTGATGAAATCCGTAATCTGAAAAGTTTTGTTCAATTTTTACCAAGATCCTAAATGAGAAAGGCCTCTTTTCCTAGTTTTACATTATCATCTAAGCAGTTTAACTCAGCTAAATCAACGCAAGCAGCCCCAGTTTTGTAATAAATACATGACAGAGCCGTAACAACTGCTTCTGCAACGGAAACAAAAACATGCTAACTATTACAGGCACTGACTGACCAAAAGCTACCCAGGTGTGCCCCACAACAGCATGACCAGGTGCTCTGAAACAAAAGATCACACAGAAGGAAATCACACAGCCATATGCCCACTTCCACATGTCCCATTTTTTGTTGTCATATACAAGGCAGCATGATCAACAGGAGGAAGATTTGAGACACAAGGCCAGTCTGATTAAATGACAACTCTGCACAAGAAATCTAAGTCAAGGCTTTAAAAAAAGTGACAAACACAAGTATTTGTACCAGCAAACAGTGCAGAAGAGACTCAGCTGTTTATAGTTTCAATGTGCCATACCATATTTTACTTTTTCCTCAGGTTTTTCTAGCATGTTGGAATAGCAGCTTCAGCAGCTTCTTAAAAATAAACACAGGTTGTTAAACACTCACACTTGTTTGGAAGGAAAGTAACATTATTTTATACTTTCCATTATGCATCATTTCTCCACCAACCCCCATTCACTGAAAAAATTTGTTGCTAAACAGGGAAATCCTTGGATGTCAGGCAGGACAAAAAAGATTTCTTGTCATCTCAGAAAGCGAATTCTCCATCTTAACTCTTCTCAATACAAGATATACAGGTACACTTCAAGTGTCATCCCCTCAACCTAAATTCAATTATCTCAGATAAATTTTGTTACCAGGTACTTTGAGCATGCTGATTCAGTTCTGTGTCCTCACTGGATTATTACTAAAGTAATCAACACAGGTACAATGTGCTCGTTTAAGAATGTATTTGCTTATTCAGAAAAAAGATTTAATCTTCCATACATGACAACATATATCACAAGCCACAAGGAATACAAGGAAGTTGAACTCAAGGTAAGACACTTGCAAATCACATAGCTGTGTCTTCAAACACACACTCAGATCCCTTTAGCTTCCCTGGTCATCTGAGAACAGAGAGAAGACAAAAGCATTCTCCTACCCCAACAACAGCAAGCAATGGGTCTCAAATCAAGATCCTCATCTGTGCTGCTCCATTTAACAGAAGTTAAGCTCTTCAAGCAGCTAGTAAGATTACACTTAAAATGGCATTCCAGTCTGCTGCTTTCAACACAATATCTTAACAGCCTGAAGTTTGTACTTATTGCTGGGTCTTTTCTTTTATGAACATTAAACCCAGTCCTTGGTCGAACTTTGCCTGGCCTTGCATATATGGCATAAATTTTCCAACTGCAATGAAGATGCAGTCACACACAGCTTGGCTAATTAACTCTGTGAATTACCACAAGAACTTAGCAGGTGTAACTTACAAACACTATACCAAAGGTAAACAGCAAGGAGAGAAAAAAACCCACAAAACACACATCCACACCCTTACTTCTTACCAAATACAAAAAGTATTATCAGGTGAGCTAAGTTTCACAAAAGTGCTTTGAACATGCCAAAACGACAAACAGGTTTGCACAAAGCTGACAAGCCGGCTTGAAACACTCTAACTGCAGAATGCAATCTGGTAGCCAAAATCACTACAGGACTAGACCACTGCATAGAGAAATGCACTATGTGAAATACAAAAAATGGTTTATCTGGTAACTACTCAGTTTTTGCAAAGATGCAAACCAGGATTTGTCATTTGGTAACAATCTTGTCTCCAACATTTTGGTATCGTTTTTGATGGTTCATGTGATTCAGAAATCATGTTGCATTCAGTTCCTGAGAAGCAACAGAATTCACAATGCAAAATACCAGAGAAGCAGATTTATCTAAGGTGGGGTGCCTATCTCACAAAACAATTTATTCAAGGCACCATCTATTTCTCTTCCTGAAGGTGCCTCAGATCTGCAGAAGGAGCAAGTAACAGTGCAAGTCTACAAGCCCAGGAGACATTGCTCAAGGAATGTCTGCAAGTGTCTGCTCCATCATGTACCCAAAGAAAGCTTCTGCAGCAGGACTCACATGTAGACACTGCTGAATTAGTGCCTGTGAAATGAAGTGACCGTGCAAAACACCCCTGGCCATATGATGGAAGTTGTGCCTGTTCACATGATGGAATTGCCCAAACTCATTTCAGAATGGTCAATGCCTGCAGTTAGGTCAAGTGACAGGTGCAAAATGCTCACAGTACTGAAGGAGACACCAACTGAGGGCTGCTGTTCATTGGTATTTGTACTGCTAAACTACAGTAAGCTTCCATTTCTCTCCCTAGAATTCCCAGTTTTCTGATATTGTCTCTTGAAGTTTAGGAGTAATTTGGTTCTTTTACATTTATTTTCCTCAGAGCAGGTACCACAGTCACATTCCCAAAATTTCATAAATTATGTCTGTATTTAGAGGATACCACATTAGTTCACATTCCTGAAATACACAGTGGAAACAGCTAGAAACTTGTGGAAGGTTTTAGGTGAGCTGTCATGAAGTCTTCAGCCACTACAGAGCTTTGTCAACCTGAGCTGAGACCAGAGAAGATGCACAAAATTACATCCAGGAGACCTTAAGGCTGCACAATCCAGACCTGGTCCATACTGCAAACCTTAACCATGGCAGAACAGTACTGACAAGCCATTGCAGCACCTGCTTCAAGAGTCCCAGTCTGTTGACTCAGCCATTCAATGGCCCTCCCCACAAGAAACCCTAGCCAATTTACTTTAAACTTTTACAGCCAGGATAATATTAAAAAGTTCCCTCTTTCAGAAAACTGTAACACCACAGTACAGCTAGGGAAGGAAGCATTTCCTGCGATACTACTGTGATGGGTCTTCAGCTTTAGGTACTCCATGCGGAGCGATTTCTGATTTCTTTTCTGAAAAATCCTCTTTAAAATAACCCAACCTGTTCCCACAGAGTTAGACAAAGGATGTTAAAGAGTGGCTGGGAGATTTGAATATGGTACAGTCAGTGGACACGATACAGCAATTCTACTGACAATGAAGACCAGACCCAAGTAGTTGAACATTTCTGCAATTTTAAGAACTTTTAGTACCAGAAGACAATCCAGAGTACGAACATTTGAAAGGTGTGTATTTTTGCATTAAAGTAAGTCTCACGAAATGACTATATGGTTAACGAATTTATTTTTGAAAGGTAGGGAAGAGAGGGCCTAAATCCAAGAGTTGAAACTTCTCTTTATTGTGCAGTGTGTCATACACACAAGATTCTCTATTACAATTTAAAATAATAGATTAATTCACACATTATGACTAGTGATTCTCTCCATGACACAACCAAAATCTTTCATAAACAAAAGAACAATTGTATCTTACTTAAATCCAAAGTACTTCTAGCCCACATTTGCTTCTAAAGAAGCTAAAAATATGTAACTTTCACTGTTTAGAGATTTCCTTTTGTTTGCTTTCACATTAATCTCCACTTGATTTGAAACTTCTGCCGCAACAACAAAGTTCTGCGCTGATAACCCGTCTCTCTACGTACTATAAGCAAATTATTTTTACTTACTATTGTATATTTGGAAGTATCAATGCTGCACAAAAATATTAAATAACTTAATGAAAATAACATTGGCAAGACAAATGTCATATTCTGCAAAGTAAAGACTTCACAAAGTATTCTTTTTTTCTGAATTGTCTGTAGAGAAATTTGTAATCGCATCAAGAGGATCCTTGATTCAGAGCTTCAAATTCAACAGAATGAAGTGTGGTGTTTCCACTACATTAAGAATGAGAAGAATTGAGACAGAAAAACTTATTTGATCTACGGTGACATGAACAATTCCCGGAAAAATGTGAGTAGTATCCTCAGGTTTTGTGCACAAATGCTGGGCTACCATCTAAGAGTTCATCTTGTCAGTTACACCCCATGAATTCACGTACTTTTTTGACAAGCAGATCTATTTCTGCTTCACTTTACATGTAAGAGAACAGCTAAGTTCAAAGAGCAAGATCTGCTCACTGTAGGTGATCTGTTCGGTTCCAGTGGGATGGCTCACATACGTGACTTTATCAAGACCTATGCTCGGAAGACTGGGTAAAAATACTCCCCAGTAAATTTAAAAGAAGCCTTACAAAATTGAAAACTAGCAGGCTGACACAGTTATCCAACCAAAAATAAATGGAGCTATCAGAGAGAAAAGGCAAAAAGAATTCTGCATTGTATATTTAGTTAGAAGCTCACCTTAAAAAAATATACAGTCTTGTGGAGAATTTAATTTAAAGCAAAAAAAAAGGAGAAACATCAATCCTAGATTTAGTCTAAAACCATATTTTTACATGCTTTTTAGTGCTGATCCCATTTTAAAACTATGTTTCAAACAGAACTATGAACCTACCGAAACAAAACACCCATTCTGACAGATGCTGAGTGGGTAGGTGTACAAACAAAGACAAGGGTCAATGCTGGAAACGAGGTGAGTAGGGGACAAAAGTATGGTAAGGGAATACAAACATCATCCATGTGGCAGATTCCTTATTTTCAGTGAAGCTAGGCAGATCCCACATAAAATAATTCAGCTACAGCTACCTTGGCCAGCAACAGGAAGACAAGATGCAGATACATGAAAACATCTGGCCAGCACAGTGGTAGCCTGGTGCTCCCAAGGCACAGAGACAGCATAGCAAAGAGCCTACAGCCTACACTGCCTGTAGAGTCCCATTTCAAGTAGTTTCAACCACTTCAGAAATCTAGCAGATAGAATTGTCTCTTTTTCTACTTTGAGGGATAAACTACTAGTTGCTTATGCTTTCTCACTTAAAGCATGTCACAGTGCATCAGTCTCAGCACACACAACTCTCGCAGCCTACTTTCACTTTCATTTCTGAGATTGCATGTATGAGAAAAAACTGCGATAGCAGCATATTCTTCGAAAACACAATCTCAAAGTTTGCTACCAGTAAAGAATTCTGGCAGAGGAGTGGGAACTATGAAAAATCAGAACATTCATTCATAAATACCAGCCATTTACAGCGCGTTATGCATTGCATCCTAAAAATGAAGCTTCAAGGCAAAATGCAGTATTTTTCTTAAACAGCATCCATATGCTGCATTTTAAACCTGGCCACCCACGCAAATTTTACTACATTTAGAGAAACATGAGGGTATTTATTCTAATCCTCTCTTTAAGCAAAGGGATACATTAACTCTCATAAAATTTTCCTATGTTATTGTTTAGTTTATCACTTTCTGGAACACATTAATAGGCCATCACCTCAGAGACTGCAGAGTTCCCAACTGACACAAATACATCCCACTTAAGTGACGAAGTTGTTATTCATTTATGTACTACCTTATTTGCCATAACCAACATGGAGCTTGCATAAACAGATTGAAAGATACTTCCCTACACAGTTTGTGTCTTAAAACAAAGGCTGGGGAAAGAAAGAGAAACATGGGAGGCACATCAAACAGAGTCTCAAGGCTGGTCAATAATCAAACTGAAAATAAAACACACCATCGGCCCCTCAGATTGCTGGAAAAATCTCATTGACGGAAGACAGCAGTTGCTGTAGTTTGCAGTTTCATAGTCATTCTGTCTCCTTCAAAACAACACACAATGGAAAGCACTTGCATCTCTACCAAGAGACACAGATTTGAAGATGGTATGTAACACACCACACTGTTTGTGCAAGCGTGCAAAGGCTTCAATCCTGAGCTTTGCTCCCACCAGTGCCAAAGCTCTGTTTCAGGCACACACAAAACCTACTGCCTCCTGTGGGGGTCGGCAAGGGTGGCCCACCTGCCGGGAAAACTCAGCCCCATCCCGACTGTGCAACGAGTTTAACACTGCCAAACATCGAGTTCATAGAGAGTTCACTTAAGAACTCTTCTTTGAAAACATATTCATCGCTTCCAGATTTCGGAGCGCCCGCTGGTTTCCATGATTCCATACCTTTTACCGGCGAGGCGATTCTCGCCGCCGGACTGCGGACGCAGCCGCACGGATCACTAGTGGCTCGGGGCTCACTAGTGATACGCCGGAGCAAGTCCGTGACGTTATTCAGGAGAAGCCGCGGCGGCAGGAGAGCACGGGGAACATGGGGCACCGCGCCCTGCACCAACCAGTCACAGCTGCCACCGCAGCCGGCGGGGCCGGGCCTCCTGCTCGAAAGAAACCCGGCTGGCCGCCGCGGCCGCTCACGGCGCGACCTTGGGCCCGGCCCCGCCGCCGCCCCGCCAGGACCCGAACTCTGCCCGTCGGCGGCCGCGGAGTGCGCACAGGACGGAAGGCGGGCAGCGTTCCCTTCACGCTGCCCGGCCCCGGCCGCACTCACATGTGTGGGTTCCGCTGGAAGGCGTTGCGAATGTCCTTCACGACCCGCTGCACCAACACCGCTACCTCCTCCGGCGACTCCGCCATGTTCCCGCAGGCGGCGGCGGAGGGATCGCTTCCGGGGCAGCGCGGCCGCGGCAGGCGCGGGGCGGGGTGGCGCTGAGACGCGGCTAGCGAGGGACGGGCAGGAGCCACTGCAGCAGATAATTCAGACGGGATTTTATCAGTTTGTACGGTTTATTATTTTAGTAGTCGCGCTAGACGCTAAAGGTAGCTTTAAAAGATAAGCACGTGTGTACAGCATCTCTGGACTCCCAAGAGAGATGGGATCCTCAACGCTGAATGCGAAGAAGCGATTGTAATTCTGACCCGTAATTTCTGTATTTGCTTGTCATTTAGAAACGAATACATTATGCCAAAAGAAGTTGTTTTACAAAGCATTAACTGTACATGATTGAATTGTCTCTAATTTGAAAGCTTGCAATGTCATCATCATCTGCTTTATCATTACCTTCACCCCACAAGAGGCCTGGTAGACCCTTCCATATATCTCCCTTAAAAAAAAGAAGTATCTGGAGAAGACTGCTCCATCAATGATATGTATGAAAGAACAAATAGAAAAGTCCATGTCCCTTAGAGAAACACTGAATGTGTTCTTACATGCTGAAGTTGCCAGCTTTTTGTTGGATTTGTAAGTAAACTAACCTTAAAGCTGAGATATATTTCATGTTGGCTCTTGCCTTTCTTTAGTTAAATTTTTAATTTAGTTAAATTTTGTTGTATTTAATTGCTGAGAAGTAACATTGCTTTCTTTGATTTTCTCATATTTAACTGAAATAATATTTTTAGTGTTTCTAAGCTATGAATTGCTATGTTTTTCTACACACGTGCTTTATTCTTGTTTTCACAATATGCTTTTGTTTTGTTTTATTTAGACTCACATTCCTGTGGTTGAAGGTTATGCAGAGCACATATGTACCATGGAACTAGAAACCAGGACTTCCTGCATTCCCAATTCCAGTGACTTTCTTATTTTCACCATTATAATACTACCTTTTGGACTGTGGACTGGCTACTTTGTTACAATACTAATTTCAGTCACTAGCCTGAGGATCTCTTGGTGCTTACAGATATCAAATCACCACAATTGCAGGATTCTGAAGTAAATGCCTTTGCAAACTAAAGACAGGCAGCATGTGTTGTGTTAGCATCTCCAGTGCAACATACATGCCAAAACATTTTTAGGAATTTGAGAACCTATTTATAATAGGTTCAATGTTCAATAAACATTGAATTCAAGTAGACTTTTTATTTCTTTCCTTTCAGTAGTTCTTTTTTACTCCAGTGCATGCCCAGGAAAAACAGGATGTATTAGTGTGAGGTAGATCTAAATTACCACCTTCAAAGTAATGAAAAATTGGTCTGATTTATTGCATTTGCCGAGAAAATGAATGATGCTTTAGTTCTGGTTTTGGGCTTCAACTCAGTAATTTTTTAATACAAATAATAAGAAGACAGGAGCCTAAAAAGTCATATGGTACTTGAAATGTGATATGAAGTATGTAGTCTTTCACAAATTTGGGCCTCTACAAATTTGTTTGAAGGTTCAGTGTGTTAAACTCCAAATTAGAAAACTAATTGCATCTGAGAGGTTTTGTGGGGCCTTCTTAATTGCCCATATATTAAGGGGAAAATGCTGTGCCAGATTTTCATTCACCTTGTAGTATTTACAGATACTGTTTTTATGATTTGTGGTGTATGAAATTATTGAAGCAAACTGATACATTCTGGTTGTCAAATAAGTAAAAATCCAAATATAAGGAAAGATATTGCAACACTTGCTGAGCACTGGAAGGTATTTTTAGCTGAAAAATGCAAACTGTTTTTTCAAAATATCTTAAATTGCTGTGTTCAGCATAACCCTGAATTTTTAATTTATACCTATTTGCCTTGCTGAAAAGTACTAAGTCCGCTTTATGTAATTTACAGTATACCTTTTCTGGCTCACTACCTTCTCACTTTGTCCTGTGCAATTTGTTCCATGTATGGGTTTGATTCACATTTGTTAAAAGCAGCCTATTGAAGTTAAGTCAAGTAATACAGTGACTGAAATAGTTCTAGCTACATATGAGGTTGGTTTGGTTTTTTGTTGTTGTAATTCTGTAAAGAGGTTTTGGTGAATTAGATCTAAATGAAACACCTTTAAGATGTCATTAATCATGACAAAAGTACTCTATGGATTAAAAGTCTAATCTTTGCGTTTGTTTTGGGTTGGGGTTTTGGGTTTTTTTTAGTCTTAATGTTGAGTACAAGTGAAAATCAGTCATAACAATGCAAAGTTCTGTTCTGAAAGTACTGAAAATTGATACAAAACTACTAATGTACTTACAAGTTGCAGAAGTAGTTACTTAGGATAGTGCAATTAACTGACAATATACTGTCTATGACTTCATGCATACCTTTTGAAGAGGACTAAATATTAAATTGCTATCCTTATTTAAGTGTCATAATAAAATATTTTTAAATTGTACATCTTATCACTTACATACCTTGTCAAACCTTGTGTGCTGGTTTGACTGTAAACCAGCAGGGGAAATTAACCCCACACAAATACCTCAAGAGAGATTTACGTCAAAATTACAGTTTTAACAGAAAGGTTAAAATAAATGGAATGAATACATAAAGAAAAACTGGCTTAAAAACCACAAGTACAACCTGATACTCTCTTGACCAGGGTGGTAGCTGTATAGTCCGGTTAGGCACTGGTCCTGTAGAAGGTCTGGTTGGCTGAGTATCCAGTGATGGTGGTCCCGTCGTCTGGTTGTCCAGTGGTCAAGGGTCCAGTCGTGGTGGTCCGGAGTCGTCTGGCTTTCCAGTGGTCTGGTAGTCCAGTCCTCATAGTCCAGTGATTTCTCCCATCTCAAAGCCTACTTTTATGTCGTGTTTCTTGGCTGGTACCTCCCCCAGGGGTGGGGATTTCCACAATGGAAAGGGATGTTCCCAATGTTTTATTGGTTGGTGCATATCTGGTTCGGTAATGAGCTCACATGAACTGAGTCTTCAGGGAGCAAACAGTTTCTGACATTCTATTGGTTGGTGTTTATCTGGTTCGCTAATGGGCCATTAACCAAGATAATCCGCTCAGGATATTTCCAAAGTTCTATTCATCCATGCTTATCCAGTTCGGTAATGGGCCATTAACTGAGATAATCTACTCGGGATGGGTGGTGCTTGCTGTCGGGTGGAATGGTTATCTCAGTTGAGATAAGGAGTACCACTCCACCCTCACATGAGCACAGGGAGTCTCAGGGAGCAAACGACCCAGTTTATTGAGGAAATATTTGGGTGGTGATAGAATACATATGGTTAACCCAGGACACCTTGTAAGGTGGGCATTGGTGTTAATATTGCACATGATCGTTTATAGTAGCTTTTGGGAATGATTATTGGGTTGCCAGCCAAGAATGCTTACTTGCTGTAATTTTGGGCAAATTATAATAATTTATTTCAGAAAATATTCTTTTGTTAAATTTCAGAGCATAAATTGAATTTCAGGGCATAAACATAAATTTCGGTTAGGGCATAAACTGTAGAAAATACACCCTAATTAAATAGTCAAGAATTATCTCTCCATCATATATAGAGAAGAAATTTCCCTGAGTAATCCATTCCTATGTTGTCTGGGGCAGTCTCAAAACTACTGAAAACAACTTGCTTGAGGACTCCTCTTGTGGGTATAGAGTAATATATCCTTGTAGCTATTCAAAGTGATATAACAAAGTCCTATTGCATTAAACTTGCCTTAATAAATGCCTAAAAGGTTACAATCTTGCAATTTAGATCCAATTCACCAGGTGTGAAATGTAGTTGTTGATTTCTTCGTGGCCACCTTTGCAAAACATGTGTGATGGTCTTGGCTAGTTTCTGTGCTCCTCAACTATTGTAATTTGTTACAGCTTTATGGGCAAGTCCAACTGATTTTAATGCTATTGATTTCAGTATCATATCTTTTGTGAAAACCCCTCACAGCTGGTACTAGTTGTCCGCCACTTTGTAAGGGTGGAAACAAGTGCCTGGGGAAATGAACATATCAATCTTAATGATTTCCCGTGGCCTAATATTTTTCTAAGCAAATTACGTTGCACGGCCAACATGTGGAAAAGTGCATCACTACTGTCCTTGCTTTGCTATTTATTACAAAGATTGTTTGGAAATTTGACAGCTGTGGTACAAATGCAGGAAGCCACAGCACATTTTTTCATATAATGAAAAGTATGAGTCTTCAGATTTTTCAATGATGATTCTTTAACATCAAAAAATGTGTGGGGTGTGTATATAGTTTTATACTTAGTAGTTGTCCATGCATTTGCTTTTCAGGTTAGCAAACAGAAAGATTGTCACTGTTTGAGACACGTGCAGCCACAGTGACTGAGTTAACAGTACTTTGGTTCAGGCCACACCGACAAACAGGCCTGACTGAAATCAACCCTGATGTGCAAACCTTGCAAACTTTGCAAAATCACATCTTATCAGGAGCTAATGCTCTGAGCCAGAACCACAATACCTTGTCTGATCTGGAACTAGATGGAATTAAACATTGCTACACTTGAACACCTGCACATACACTGAAGGGGTGCTTGACCATAAGGCTATCACTTCACACTACAAGTGTCTGCAGTCACCAGAGCCCACTGAGTTCTCCTGCACAGAGATCTCTTGATCAGGGATGCTTCTCAGTGTTACCTCTCAAGGCTAATGAATTCCCTTACCCAGCGTTTGATGTCTACAATGAGAGATGATCTAAAAAGATCTAAAAGTATATTGTAGACAAGCCAATTATTTGACATGCAGTAAGTACTAGATTGTATGACTGCTGTTCAGTCATTGTTTAACACAATATTTGGTTAACCCCACAATGTTGACTCAGAGTCGCAGAATCATTAAGGTTAGAAAAGACGTTCAAGATCGTTGAGTCCAACCTTCGACTGAACACCAGCATGTCAAATAAACCATAGCACTAAGTGCCATGTTCAGTCATTTCTTGAACTCCTCCAGGGATTGTGACTGCATCATTTCCCTGGGCTGCCCATTCCAAGGTCTCACATTCCTCCAGTGAAGAAATTCTTGATATTCAATCTGAACCTCCCGTGATCCAGCTTGAGGCCATTTCTTCTCATCCTGTTGCCTGGGAGAAGAGGCCAACTTCCACCTGGCTACAACCTTCTTTCAGGTAGTTGTAGAGCAATAAGGTCTTCCCTTGAGCCTCCTTTTCTCCAGCCTAAACAACCCCAGCTCCCTCAGCCACTCTTCATACAACTTAGCATTTAGATCCTTCACCAGTTCCATTGCCTTTCTCAGGACTTGCTCCAGCACCTCGATGTCCTTCCTGAATTGAGGGGCCCATACCTGGACGCAGGACTCAAGGTGTGGCCTCACCAGTACAGGGAGAGCTGACTCCTCTCAGTACTTGTCCTGCAGCTGTTACAGTGGTGCTCAGATGTCAGGTCCTTCTGGATTTGCTCCAAGGAAGCTGGTTCATATGAAAAATTCATTGTATATTATTATTGCATCAAAATTTAGTATTCTAATATAATGGTTTTACTGCAATAAATTATGTTTTCTGATAAAGGTTGCTTACCACTGTAGGGAGTGTGGTGTGACTTGGTTCATCATGTGGTCAGTAAGCATCAGTGGGGTAGTGGAAACAGCATCATTGACAGACAGTGCAAACATGGTCTTCCAATGGATGAAAGATAAAAGGAATGGAAGCAAACCTCACTCTAAAATATGCTGAATTTTTTTGGATAAAAACTTTCTGAGAAACATTCCATATCTACAGTTTGGATATAATGGACTTCATTGTGGATATAAGTTTGTCTGTGTTTCTCCAAATTCTTCACTTCTTACTTAGAAAAAAATGCAGTTGAGGTGCCAAGAAGAAATAATCTCACATATGTGGAGGAATGGCTAGCAGAAAAGGGACATGTGGACATGCTGCAACTGACCGAGGGAGACAAAGCAAGATATTGGACTCAGCTAGTTTAAGTGTATATGTGCAGAAAGACAAGTAAGTACATGCAGAAAGTCAAGGATATCTCGTCCTTAACTCTCAAGAGTTACACAATAACAGAATATGAAAGGGGATATTGTGGGGAGAAGAATGAGGACAGTAGAAGTCAGCAAGAAAAGCCACAGAAAGGGCGTAACAGCTTGCGCAAGGCAGAACCTATGATAGAGCTGGTTTACAGAATATGTATGATCTAATTATAACCATTATAAAATGCGCTTGTGATAATCAATAAACGAAGTTTGCTTAGCACTCATATTGAGCGTCCAGCCTCTTCCCTCGCCGTGACAACACACATACACCGAATTCCTCATTTTCCCGAATGGAAAATATGTTAAATTAATAAAAACTTCTACTTTTGTTTTAGAAATAAATTTTTAATATCATGAGCATGTTCCTGACATGTTAACTAATGTCAAAACTTTTCGTAAAAACAAACTGTGTATTCATTTTCAATAAGATCTGCGTTTGATTGGGAGACGTTTTAGCAGCACTTTTATATGTATGTTACCAAGTGGTGTGAGTACACTTACACTGCTTACAGAGTGAGACAGGTTTTCAGCAGCAATTGTTGATGATATGCACTTGACTCAGCAAATCATGCACAATCAACAAAATCAATTATTGTAAGTCACCTAATTTTTCTTCTTTTTCTTCCTTTCAAAACGTAATGTAATTTAGTTTTATTGTAATTTCTCTGAAAGGAAAAACTACTAGTTTTAATGCTAGATGTATACTGTCAGTCCAATGTTAGCTAAGACAAAGTTGAGATTTCTTTACAATTTCCATATCAGCAAACCCATACGAAACTCTTTCCCTATATAAATGTAGTTTCAGTATTATTTTACTTACAATCATTAAGGACTGATTCCAAGAGGTAATAAATATGACTATTTTGTTTTGGATTCCAAGAAGTAATAAATATGACTATTTTGTTTTGCTTCGTATTGTAGCAGAGCATGGGATGGTTGTTTTTGTAAATGAGCATATTTTGTGTTGTGCTTAGAATATCTTGAATGTTTGTGCTTACTGCTAAATGCCACCTTAGTCTACTTTTGAGAATGCTTTCTCATTTTCCAGTGAAGGACAAAGTTCAGTCTCAAGAGTTTTTCCTTATATGTAAGAAAAATGATTTTATATATAATATCACTGGCTTTGATTTACAATAAGAATGGTAGAGAATGAAATTTTGCGACCACTTGATTTCCTTTTGGTATATAATTACATATTCTAACTAATTCTTCTTCACAGCAGTCTTGCAATATAAATGAGTAACAGAATTTTTTGAAGTCCTCACTCTCTCCCTCTTCCTGGGCTGAGATTGACACTTTTCAAAATATATCTTAGTCAAGCTAGATAATGTAAAAACACTTACAAGCAGCAGAAGGCTACTGAGAATAACAGCTGTCACCTCTGAAGCCTTCAGATCATGGAGCACTCAGTCCTCGTACTTGTAGTTTAATGTGCTCTATCACATTATGCAGATATTAACGATGTGTCCTGGGTTAACCAAAAAAGGATATATTCTATCACCACCCACATATTTCCATAAGTTGGGTCTTTACAGTTAGGTGATTACACACCTGGTCCCTGGGGCTATGGGAACCATGTGAGGTGGGGTGGTACTCCTTATCTGAACTGAGATAACCATTCTGGCCAATAGCAAGCACCACCCATCCTGAGTAGATTTTCTCAGCTAATGGCTCATTGCACCACCCATCCTGAGTAGATTATCTTGGTTAATGGCCCGTTACCGAACTGGATAAGCATGGAGGAATAGAACTTCAGAACCATCCTGAGTGGATTATCTCGGTTAACGGCCCATTAGCGAACCAGATAAACACCAACCAATAGAACGTCGGGAACATCCCTTTCCATTGTGGAAATCCCGGCCCCTGCAGGAGGTACCAGCCAAGAAACATGACATAAAAATAGGCTCTGGGATGGGAGAGATGACGGGTCTACTGGACTGGTCTATCAGGACTGGACTACCAGGACTGGTCTACTAGGATGGGACTGCCAGGACTGGACTACCAGACGACTGGAAAGCCAGCGGACTCCGGACCACCACAACTGGACCCTTGAGTACTGGATACCCAGACCACCGGACACTCAGCGGACTAGACCTTCTACAGAACCAGTGCCTAATTGGACTATACAGCTACCACCCTGGTCAGTGGGGTATCAGGTTGTACCGTGACCCTGTCGGTTTGTTTAGGCCAGTGTTTCTGTATTCCTGCATTTATTTTAACTTTTTAAATTAAAATTGTAATTCTGACCTAAAATCGCTTCAAGGTTAATTTCCCTGCTGGTTCACATTCAAACCAGCACACAATGATTGCTAGACAGAATCAGGGATTTGTTTGTTCCTCCATGATGTAAGTGATAAAATCACATTTTTAATTAAGATGATGGCAAAATACATGTAGAGCTGTAGGATGAAGTCTCATCTTTCTTTCAAAGTCTGGGAAGCAAACAGGGGAATCCCAGAATAGGTTTATGGTTTCAGTATCTGCAGCTGCTCATACAGTTTTCATTTTTCAGTGATATTTTTGTGGCGTTGTTGATGATTCACATTCTAAATATGTTTTACTAAGATAGTGGTGGTGCATAGGAGAGGGCAGTTGTTGATCTGCAGAAGATTTAAAGGGCTGCTAGGGAGGCATTCTACTAAGTGCACATTAATGTAGGTAAAGAATAGGTATGATAGTTCTGAAAACACACTACAGCTGCATACATCTCAGCTAGTTTTGTTGCTATTTAATTTAGTATTAGTTTAGTGATGAGAAAACAATTTTGATTTTTTTAATGCTTTAATACCTAAAATGCTGTTGGTCAGAAGAAGTTTTTTTGCTCTGAAGAGGAGGCATAGATCTTACTTCCCATCTCTCAAGTGTAATGAGATACAACTGCAAACATTATATGAATTAAAGGTGGTAGCAGAGAGAGAGTAGGAAAATAGTATTAAAAATAATACTGTTTTTTAACCTTTATCCTGAAATTTGAGACTGCCTTTCTCTGGCTTTCCAAAAATTTGAGTTGTACTTTTTTTTCCCTTTCTCTTTGCCTTGCCTTGGCACCAAAAGGCTGATCTCAAAAGAGTAGGATATAAATGACATTCCTTCAAATTTATTTGATACAAGGAAATACAGAAGAAGTAAGCAATTGTGCCACCTCATTTATTATAGAAACCTCAGAAACCACATCTGTGAGGTCTGTTTGTAGCTTTAATTAACAAAACATGCATCTTCATGTCCTTTAGGCTTAGTTTATTCAGCAAACATAATATTGAAACATGCACTTTCCATTGAGAAGGTTAAATGCAAATTCACTTCAATTAGACTAGGTAAAATTTCCTCTTTCTATAAAAGATTAAAGATACATTCACTCTATGAATAATCATTATTTGTGCACAGAAAACAAATATGGTTTTTCAAATCTAGCAGGCATGGCTGTACATTTTCTGAGTCAGATCTGGTGGCTCATAGGAATGTTGAGAAGGCAAAATGAGGAATAGGTCTCTATCACTCCATGCTTGCCAAGCATGCTGCTCTACTCATAGGACATAGTATGGAGAGAAATAAAATGTTGTTATGCTAAACAAAAGTATTTGTATAGGAATCTTTCTCGAAGAAACTGTAGTTGTCTGGGCTACAAGTTTACAAGACAACACCCTGAGACTATCTCTAGTTTTTTTCTTCTGAGTTACTTTGTGGATCTCCTAAGAGGAGTGAATTAAGTTGAAAGCTGATACAGTTCTATTAGACACCTTTATAATAATGAAACTAAACCAGTTCAACAGCCAAAGTCTAAAGTAAAAGATACTTTGATTCATTATCAACCATGAATTTTACATTTTTTTCTAGAAAACTTGAAATAAACTAGCTATAATTTTTATTCAGTTCAACTACAAAAGGTGTGTTATGTGATGACATTCTTATTTTTAGAAGCATTCCTATATCTGAAATATGATAATTCAAAGGTGTCAGGCTTTACAATTTCTGAAATGTTTTCAATGAAAAACCAAGATTGAAGAGCATTTTTTAGAATAGAATCAAGAAGAGATTAGAGTTTTACATCAGCTGTGTGTAGGACCTCATAACCTTTCCCCCAACTTGTCTTCAGAAACTCAGTTCCATTGATACTCACATGCATACAAATTAAATTTTGCTACATGTGAGAATATGTCTTGACCTGCCTTTTAATTTGAAATTATACAACTTAATGTGTTTGGGTTTGCATGTGTTTATCTAAGTGTTAGAGCTGCCACATAGAATAGTAATATAGTAAATATGAATGTGGAGTTTCGACACTGATTAAGCGCCAAACACCACAAGATATTATTTCACAGGGGAACTAGAACTTGTTTTCATGTGGAGAAATATGGATTATTGAGGAAAATGGAAAACTACGAGGCAAAACAGGCTCAAAGCTTAAAATAATAAAAAGATTTTATTACTAATAGAACTAAAAATAAAAAGAATAATGAAAAGATATTAAGGCAAACATTCGGATACTTTTTCTTCTTCCCAATACCTTCCCACTTTCCAACCAACCATGCAAGGGAAAACAAGCATGGGGTTTGGTCAGTGTATTATTTTAAGAGTCTTTCTTTATGCTTATGGAAAAGAGTTTCTTCTGCTGTAACTTCACAACCAATGACACCCAGAATGCTGCTGCACTGTGGAAAAACCATTTCTCTCCCATGAAAACCTCACAGTCTTTCCCAATAGCTGTCAGTGTGGGTCAGAACAGTTAATGGGGTCAGTTTTAAGGATGAATTATTCCAGCCTGGAAGTAAAGTTCTCCAAAAAAGCTTCAGCAAATCCATGCAGCCTGGAGTAGGCAGCCTTTCTCAGGCTGTAACATGGAATCCTACATCCCCCCAAATACACTTTCAAATAAATTATAGAGAAATAGTCTGTTACATTACAGCTCTCACCAAAGCTTACAGGAGAAATCTCCATTCCAGTATTCGGTGTTTCTGTTTTCTCTCTCTTGCCGACCTTGGCGCCACCATTCCAGCTTCTTGTCACGTGGTGCCACCATGTTAGCTTTCTCCACACGACCGCACCTTTTCGTTCTCTCTGACTCGGAAGAAGAGCTAGTATCCACAGATTATGCCTCGAGAGTTGGTCTTATTTGGAGTCCCTGCCATGTCTCTCGCTGCTGGCTATGTGGTGGTCTCTAGCTGATATTCAGCCCAAATCATGCTGCGCCGCAGGAAAAAGCCCTGCTGGAACCAGAGCTGCCGGTCCAGGCTGCGTAGCTGCTCACAGCGATTTTATGGCTGCTAGCACCTGCTGGAAATAGGCAGCCTGCTCAGCTTTGGCTGCCGCCGACTGGGCAGCGGTGGCCCCTGGGACGGAGCCCCCAGAGGGGGCCACCACCCCTCTGGCAGGGGAGCAGAAGATGGCTGCCTTCCGGCTTCTTCTCCCTCAAAAGATGTAAATGACAGAGGCATAACCAGCTCATCTGATTGGTTTAACAACTTGTCCATCAATTGTGGGCTCTGGTCCAATCAAAACCGTCACAATGAAGAATATTAGTAAATCTGCAGTAGGTGCAAGAGGTTTCCAGAGTGACAGATTGCATGTTGCACTGAGCCTGTGTAAGATGAACATATAACATAGCCACTGCTACTTAATGTGAAAAGCTTTCACACATAAAAAAAAATGCTGTAAATATCTGCTTAAAATACTGAACAATATAAGCTTAAAACCACTTCTGAGCAACATTGTCATTCTTTACTGAAGACAAGTGTTCAAAACAAAAGATTATGGTACTTAGACTTACTGATCTGACATACTTACTGTCACTTTATTCAATTAATACAGTGGTTCTTCATGGCAAAACTTCTTATGAAACACCTTACTGCTCTTGAGTGCTAGGAAAATGTGCTAGGAATATGTGAGTGGTGGTAAAGTGTAATGGGGAAGCTCTTTTGTTTTATTTCATCATTAATCGAGATTATATCAGTTGTTTTGAGTTCACTTCTCAGGTAGGGCTGACAACACCCCCTTTCATGTTTAATTATCTGACTCATAGAAAGAGCATTTAATACTCATTGCAGAAAGGAGAGATTAGAAGTTTCTCAAGTCCAGGACAAACAGAGATAGCACATGCATTTCTGATGTGTAATATTTCCTGCATTCCTTGTGTTTTAAATCACAGCAATACACTGCCATATCTAAATGCGAAAAAGAAGAAAACAGGTAGCTATGTTCTGCTGGAATAGCAGTTCTTATTGTCATTGTAGAAACTGATTTATATTAGAACCTCATTTTTCAAACCTTTTAGGACTGAGGTTTAAGAGCATTATGAGGTTGTGGTTTTTGGAGTAACTTCTCACTGCTTACTTTGAGCAGCTTTTGCTCAAGGCTTCAATCTGATAGTAATAGTACTAAACGACATTTTAATATAGTCTGAAGAAAAAAGGAGTTAAAATGGAAAAGGCTTTTATGGTAAAAAGCACTGGCACTTCACATCTTCTGTTTTAGTGTCCTGAGTTCAGCTGTAGCTGCAGGAAAATGATTGGATGTAAAGACAGGAACAAGTAACAAGATCACCACTGAAAGGCGTCCTGGAACCTGCCTGGGGGCCACCAGGAGGTGCAATAAACACCTTGTCCTGGTCAATCCTTTAGGGACAGGACCCACCTGGGATTGCAGCTCCGGCCATGGAGGATGGATGGATGGATGGATGGACGGATGGATGGATGGATGGATGGATGGATGGACGGACAGATTTCTGTGGCTGTGCCAAGAAAACACTGTGGCTGAAATACGTTCCTCTTAATGAGTCATGCTCTCTAGAATACTGCCTGTGGATTTGCAATATGATGAATGATGTTTGAATTCTAGTCCTAAAACGAAAACAAAGAGACATAAAAAATGCAGTATTTTGCATACTGCCCAGGGCTTCTCCTGTATTAAAAAAATTTATTGCACATTTCTCTGCACCAAATAGCTTTGATTATAGGCTTGTTTGCTAATGGATGAGGCAGTGATGAAGATGGTATTTGAAGTCCCTAAGTGTTTAGGAACTGTATGTTTGTTAGGGAATACTTATTTAACAGTGATGAATCCCATACTGAGTGGACCCGAGTCTGCCCCTGTTCTCTGGTGGTCTCCACTTGAATTTAATGTGTATTATTGTGCTGTCATTAGGAATGAGAAGCACAATGTGTAATAAAAAGCCACACATGGTTGTGAAGGGTTGGCCCAGAAACAGTGAGCTCACAGGAGCTGCACTAGTGTGAGAAGGCGATAAAGATGCAACAAATAACAAAGAGATGGGCAACAGCATATATTTTAGGGGCTGTTGGAGTAATGCTGCATGGTCTAGAACCTTCTGGTGAAAAATTTAATTTACAGAATTGAAGGAAGTCGTGTTACCATTGTACTACTCCTAATATAAACTCCCCATGTTTTCTTGAGTACAGAAACTTTTATTTTTGAACTCATGGACTGACAGTTGGCTGCTCAGTGGTACAGAATCAGAGGTTGGTTGAAGTTGGACAAGACCTCTGGAGGCCATCTGGTCCAACCCCCTGCTCAGGCAGGGCCACCTACAGCCATGTGCCCAGGACTGTGTCCAGATGACTTCTGAATATTGACTCCAGAGCCTCCCTGGGCAACCTGTGCTGATGCTTGGTCACCCTCGCAGTGAAAAAGTGTTTCCTGATGTTTGTAGAGAATCATCTGTGTTTCAGTATGTGCCTATTGTCTCTGGCCCTGTCACTGGGCATGTCTGGAAAGACATGGCTCCATCCTCTGTGTGCACTCCCTTCAGCTATTTGTACACCTTAATAAGATTCCTACCCTGAGCCTTCTCTTCTCCAGGCTCAACAGCCCCAACTCTCTCAGACTCTTCTCAAAGGAGAGATGTGCTGGTTGCTTCATCATCTCTGCAGCCCTTTGCTGGACTTTCTCCAGTATGTCCATGTCTCTTGTGTACTGGAGAGCCCAGAACTGGACCCAGCACTCCAAGTGTGGCATCACCAGTGCTGAGTAGAGGGGCAGGATGGCTTGCCTCTACCTGCTGGCAGCACAGCTCATAATGCAGCCCAGGATGTTGTTGATGGGTTTTTTTGCCACAAGGGCAGAACTGCTGGCTCGTGGTCAACTTGGTGTCTACTAGGACCCCCAAACACTTTCTGTGAAACTGCTTCCCAAGGGGGCAGCCTCCAGAATGTACTGGTGCCTGGGGCTGTTCATCATGCAGGACTGTGCAGTTCTAGTTAAACTTCATGAGGTTTCTGTCAGCCTGTTGCTCTGGCATTCTTTGTAAAGAAGTATAGATCTTCTTCAGAAAAGGTTAAAATTACAAAAGTAATTCTAAAGGTAAATGATACAGCATTTTCCATAAAAATTCCACCAGATTTTGTATTACTTTGCCAGAATATAACTGAGAGTTTCCTTCTGCTTTCTTGCAGACTTGTATGATCACTTTATCAAGCTCATCTTTCTCAGCCCTCTATCATTATGTAATATAACAATTTATGTTTAGGAGTTCCAGAAGCCCACAGTAATGAGATGAAATCTTCATGTATTATTTCTGGTAGCAAAATGAGCATTTATCTCTGTGTGTGATACAAAACTCTGAACTGGAACTCTGAAATAATAATTTGTAGCATGATGAACTGGAACAGCCCCTTCAATCCAATGTTTGAAGGACTTCATGTTTAGAATTTCCCCCTGGTCAGTCCAGACCTTGAACCCCGATGTAAAGCCATACTGATGGAGGGGGCCTGATGTGGATGAGAATGTATATGGCCTGAAAATATGTGCAACACTATATGATACAAATATGGTTAAAATTTAATCTGTGTGTTTTAAGTTAAAAGTTTTCTCTACATATAGCAGTAGAGAGGAGAGACTGTTGAAAAACAAATATTTAAATAATAAATGAGATAATGCATGCTGAAGATGGTACTGTTTGATTTGTTTTGCAGATTTTTATACCGTTTTTGTCTGTGGAAGGCAGAAGGAGCAACATTTTGGGACAGATTTGTATTATTAAGTCTCCAGCAACAACCTTTCCTAAATGCAGAAAATACTGTGAACCTCTAACAAATTCTTCTAAAACGGTTTTATTTGTATCAGTTATCTGTCATTAATTGTTTACTATTTAAACATTTCTTCATAACAGATGGAATGCAGTGTCTGGAATCTCAAACTAATAGTGATTGATTTTCAGGAAACTGACAGAATGTCTTTTACACTCTGTAGCTGTTTTCTCAGGCTGTTATCAAGATCACTTAAAAATATTCCTGGTTTTTCTTTTTATTATTTCAGGTAAAGGACATTATAGATCTGTATGGTGTGAGATATCCATAGCAGAGGAAAAAGTTTGGGAAGATTGTAACAAACTTCAACACAGTGTAGTTCCAAATTGCTTTTTATTTTATTCTTGATTGTCAGTATGTCAAGTTTCCCTTCCAGGACTGGAAAAAAGCAGTAAAAGGATATTGACTTCCAAACTGATTCCCCTGATACTTCCACTAGAAAATCATAGGTGAAATGTAGAAAGGCTTAAATGAAAACTACAGGACACAATGTAGCTTGCAGAGGGAGGGTGTATGTATTTTACTCCTTTATTTTCTCCTCCTTTGATCTTTAGGTGCTGATATAGCTGAGGATAGTCAACAGATGTTCTGATGCAACTCTTGACAGAGATGACTTAGTATCTCATATTGCATTTTACAAATAACGGTGTGATTTATTTTTCTTCTTTACCTTGAAACCATTGTCACTTAGGTAAAGAGCTGTTAACATGCTATTTGCAAATCTGCTGATTGCACAATATAATACTCAAGTATGACTATACCCACATACCAGCAAAAACTTACGCCAGTCTAAATGTACAAGACCAACTAAGATATACTACTGTGACAATATAAAAATATAGCTATAATAAAAATAAAATGTAGCCATAATAAAAATAAATGTTACTGTCTGTAAGCTTTCAAGCACTGTAATGACTTTGAAATAAAGAACATTAATGATGAAGACTATTTAACTCCTGGTAGAAAATCTAGGATTTCTAACCTATTTGGGGGCATTTTATATGCTGGATCCTTAATCTTTTGATGGAAGATATGCACGCATCTAAACTCCTGAGAAGTAATTAGTTATACTTTTGGATTATTTTTTAACACTTTGTTCTATTCCCCAAATTCAGAAATGTCATTTTAAACATTGTACCATGGTGAGGTATAGCCTGCTCTGGAGAGCAGAGGCACTGTGTGTGTCGGTGCTATTTGCTCACAAGACCATTTCTATGCAGGTCTGTGGCTTTGTGGTATCACTGATGTAGGTAATGCAAGGTTTAGGTACCACTTTAAGGTATTGAAAAGGAGATATATCGTATTTAGCCAGAAATCACTGACCCTCTGAATTTTATAATGACCTGCATTGTAATTAGCTAAAAAAAAAAAAGGCTTTGTGATTTTGTTATTTTAGCTGCTTTTAGTTTAAAATTGGTGTTCAGTTTTGTCTTAATAAACAAGATGAATACCCTGAGAAAATTAGGAAGTAACTGGGGCTTATACACCCCTGAAACTTTGATAAATGCATTGCACCTGCCTTAAGCGGGTTGCCTCACCCCAGGAGTCTCAATCAAAGCGTATTGTTTTAGCAAGAGGAACTGAAGATAGGTGAGATGTCTCTTTGATAATTAGAACAGTAAGAGAAAAAACTTAGGACTCAGCAAAGACCACACATGCATTAATAGGTACCAGACTCAAGAGGTCACCCAAAGGACAGCGACGAAGATGAAGATGCCACGGAGTGAAAAGACTCCCACCCAAAATTACCAGAAAATGACGCTAGATGGCAGTTTTGCTCCACAAAAGAACGGCAAGGGAAAAAACGCTACCCATGTCCATGACACAATACGGGCAGAATTCAAGAGGGAGGGGTTAGAACTTTCGCAGTGTATACAGACCTTTGAAAGTCTTTGTTTCGTTGGACATATCTTGGCAAATAAATAACCGAATGTCCCCAGTTTCTGGCCAAAGTTGTTACTGGGAATATTTGTCCGACAGCCTCTGGGTGTTGGATTTTATACTCTTTGTTTCAGCCTTTATTTCAGTCCCACTGACATTTTATTTAACATGTATACATCTCTTATCAAAATTAGTCATTTAGGGGGTTCTCAATGTAAAACACGTGAGTCAACTTGGTCAATTTTGAAAGGATTTTGTGTTATACCCCCTTTTTGTATCGATCAGGTGCCTACACTGCACAATTATTAATCCCCCTTTCTGCCATGGCTGAGACTATACTGGTATCTTACCTATCGCACTTTACTTTCTTCTTACTCCTTCTTTCCTTTCCTTCCTCTGTAACCTCCCAGTAGTACATACTGATAGAAATTCAGAAAAAAATAACTAGTTAGTATCATTTCTTAAATTCACCATGACATTGCATCCAAATATGATTTCTCTTTCCAAGAACACTCTCTGGTTTCTGAAAATGTACACTACCTGCCAAGAGATTGTCCGACTAATTTGCTTCTGATAAATGAGGTTGTACAGACAACCTTCAAAAATAAATTCATAGTTTATCACCATCAGAATATAAGTTAGAAAGAAGAGAGATTTTGTTGTAGTAACAAATGAGTATTTGTCCCCAAACTCTTTAGTTAATGAAACAGATTCATCATCACCTGCTTTCCTGCAAACGTAGAAATCTTAGCTGAATTTTGTGGAATCAATTTTGTGTCATGATTGATGTCCAGGTAAATAGGAGTGGATAATAAATCCAACACTGAGCTGTAGGAACGGAGCAGTGTAGGACCTGCAGACTTAGGACTTTCATTGGGTGTTTGTGGTAAATCTTGCATGGGCAACCTGTTTCCACACAGTTCATCAACTACATTGTCTCTCTGACTGTGAAACAGAAATTAAAATGAGGTCTAGTATGTGCAATTATTGCTCAGAGATATTTTATGTAGTGAAGCACATGCTGTAATGGGTGTGATTACATTTTCCTGTGTGCATGAAGACATGAGTGACCAGTGGATCCCTGTGCAGTTGAAACATTGAGTAAATTAAGAACTGTGTCCCACTTTTCCTCCTGTTTTGTGATTTTTCAGCAGGAGAATGTTGGAGAACAGTTTTCGGTCATGTCTTGAAATGCACTTAAAATACAGGACTCAAAAAAAGGCTGATAGGGTTGAAAACATGCAAGCTATTTCATACTCTTGGATAAAGCAGTTCACTCTGGTAAAACAGATGGTGGTAAATATGTGTCAGAAGCAAAAGGTTTGACTCTAATTAAGAAAAACAGGTCTTGAACTTGTCCTCAGTGATATTCCAGGGTAGCTCTCCATCTAACTACACTCATTTCTCTGATCCATATAAGCATTATAGCTGTCCACATTCTTCATTAGATTTTCAGACTTTCTTGTAAATCTCTTTTCAGAATTTCAAGGGTAGGAGTTGACTAAGTTCATATGATGGTTAAACACCAAATCAGCTTAAGATTCCCTTGACAATTATATTTAGATCAACAAGTTAAATTTGAGGGATGTATATCTAATGAGAGTATTGACAGTTATGTCTTAAAACTATTATGACATATTGATAGAGTATCTTCAAATGCCTTGCAAGTAATTTCACTGAAGCCAACAGAGATACAATGGTTGTTATTAGCTGAGAATCTGCAGACAGAACATTTGTTCTTATTTGACTGTTGTCAAAATTTCATGTTCTTGTTAATTAGAAGGTGGTCAAACTTCAATTAGAAAACTTTAGAAAAATGTAGAAAATACAAAACCTGTCACTGTTACCTAAATGGACCATTCCCTGAATGGATACCCCTGAGTCTGGTGTATGCATTACCTCATCCAGCTGTAAAAGCCAGCAAGAACATGTCTTGTTAGGTTTCTCCAGCTCCAGGTAGCAATAATTCTTGGCTTATTAGAAAAGAATTTTCAAAAAGCATTCTTCTGAAATTAGGTTGCCTTCTTGCTTTTGCTTCTTTTAATTTTCCAGTGTATGGTTTGGTTTTTTGTTGGGGTTTTTTTTTTCTTTACAGCTGTAGTCAGTATAACATCATAAAACCAAGTTTGTTACCAAAGCCAGAGGTTTGTTACCAAAAGCCAGTTGCTTTTTTTTTTCCCCCCACTGTCTCATCTCAGAACCAAATGGAGAGTGTTGAGTCAAGGTTATAAACAGTAAAATCATTCTCATCTTGTCCCCAGTAAGTGGAATCTTCTCAGGACTTTACAAAGGTGTTTTCTCAGTGTTTTTAGTGGTTTTAATACACAGATGGCTTAAGCTCAGTTTTGTGGAATTAAAATAACTATAGCCCCCATCCCTGAAACTGCCCACTCCGAGTTACAATTTGTAGGTTTTATTGGGGGATTTTCATATAAACCTTTTATTGTGCTATTCACTATTTGGTTTCTTTCCCTGCAAATGAAACCTCAAAGAAGAGAAATTATTCTGCCATTAATAACTGGAATAAGGTAGAACCTAATTTTTCTTTATGTATGTCTGAAGACATGAAAGCAGTATGAATGTTCTTTTCTTCTTTTTGTTTTCATTGCAGTACTTTGTATATGAAGCCACCATGTAGCAATGCACTTATGTGAAACCTAGAGAGCTCTAAATGTAATTGTGTCAAGTCACTGGAGCTGTTCCAAACATGGCTTAAGTTTCCACAAAAACAACGTAATATTTTAAGTAGAATATTTTTAATTGTTCCTCCTCCTGGATTTTGTTTGTCCAGTTACCATCAAATACTCCATGGATTAAATATTTGCTTCCATTGCTTATGAACCTATCAAAACCCAGAATAACATTTAATTTTAAACCTCTTATTAGTATCAATTTGTTTGGGATTTCTTTTAGTTGAATTAGTCACAGTGGTAGTCATATTTAGTAAATCTGTGTATGGCATATGTCTTTCACATGGTATTTTCTGTGTTTTAGAGCTAGCCCAGTTATTAAAACAATTTGTTACAGGTGAAAAAAATCCAACGATGCACACAGTAATAGATGGAACACCTTTTACTTCATCCTTACTTACTTGCATGCTTCTTTTGCAGTTTTTGTGAATGAGCAAAACTGATAGTGTTTGAACTATCAATTAATTTTCATAGATCAACAAGAGGTCACGATGAGGTGTGTAAATAGCTTCTGTTGACAATCTCTTCAAGTCTAAACAAAACATTTAGAAAAACTTTGCAACTGTTGCTCTATAATACCCTGTTGTAGACAAAAATAAGTATAGGTAAGCTACCACGGAGAGATATTGAACTGTTGTATACCTCCAGGTGTTTAAGAAGAAATTACTATCTTCGGGAACCAAAGAATGTTAACTGTTGCATATTTGCTAAGGCATACCTGGAAAATAAACTCTTACCTGCAGGGAAGAGTTTTATGTTCCTGTTTTCCTTTTTATTTGGAGGTGTATCCAGAAAGGGGAGAAAACAGGAGAAAACAAAAATTGCATTGGACCTGAAAGCAAAGCTACATCTAGACTCAGATTTTGGGTTTTGCAGAGGCTGTTTTGGATGCTTATGTAATAAGCTTTTCCTACTTTCATAAATGGCTCTTGCTTTGTTACATTTGCATTAGACTCCTATTGTGATGAAGACCGTATTTTCAGGGCTTTATCCTGTTTCTCTGATAATTTTGTTACTTTTAAGCTGGTTCAAACCTGTTTTGCTAACAGTCTAAAAAAAGAGAGTGCAAGTGTAAAGGTGAGTCTGCATCATGCCTATCATGTATGTCAAGTACGATAGGCGCCTAATCCTGTTGGAGCATCCTAGTTACAAAACTACTATTAGTACTGACAAATGAAACACATCAGGAGAGACAGCTGATGTTTTTGTTCTTGTAAACTATTCTCTGACAAAAAGATGAATGACAGCCAGGTCTTACATACTCTCTGCTCAGCAGTGACATAGAGCAGCAGGAAAAAAGAACATAACTACTTAGGTACATCTGAAAGTTACTACCTGCCTAACTTTTACTTAGCCATTTGATTTCAACAGGAGTTAGGTCAAAAGGCCAAGGTATCTGAAGGCGTTTTAGTTCTGTATTTTTTCCCTTAAAATCAATGGTTCTCCAATAAATCATTGAATCAGAGTATATGCTGAGTAGGAAGGGACCCATCAGGATAATGGAGACCAACTCCTGGCCCTGCACAGGACACCCCAAGAGTCACACCATGTGCCTGAGAGTGTTGTCCAAATGCTTTTCAAACTCTGTCAGGCTTGGTACTGTGACCACTTCCCTAGGGAGCCTGTTCCAGTGCCCAAACACTCTCTGGGTGAAGAACCTTTTCATGATACCCAACCTAAACCTCCCCTGACTCAACTTCAGACTGTTCCTCGGAGTCCTGTCACTGGTCACAAGAGAGAAGAGACAAGAGCCTGCCCCTCCTCTTCCCCTTATGAGGAAGTTGTAAACTGCAGTGAGGTTTCCCCTCAGTCTCTTCTTCTCCAGGCTGAACAGACCAAGTGACCTCAGCCACTCCTCATGTGACTTCCCCTCAAGGCCCTTCACCATCCTTGTGGCCCTCCTTTGGACACTCTCTAACAGCATTTTTTATATTGTGGTGCCCAAAACTGCATACAATACTCAAGGTGAGGCTGCCCAAGTGCAGAGCAGAGCAGGACAATGCCTTCCCTCGCCCGGCTGGTGATGCCGTGCCTGATGCACTCCAGGACACGGCTGGCCCTCCTGGCTGCCAGGGCACTGCTGACCCATATTCAACTCACCATCAACCAAAACCCCCAGGTCCGTTTCCACAGCACTGCTTTTCAGCTTCTTGTTCCCCATCTATACACACCACCAGAGTTGCCCCTTCCCAGGCTAAACCCTAAGGCTTCAACAGGATCAGTTGTAATTCATGACAAGTGCTTTTGAAAATCTTACATGTTCATTTCAACAATTCATAGCTGAAGAGTATCATAGCTGCAAAACAGCATATTTAAGGAACAGATTGCTCTTTTAATGATAGCGTTGTTTGAGCTCTGGTGATCTGAGGACAGATAGAAGACAAAGCATACTAGTTAGACCAAGTAATTTAGCAGAAAAAATACACAAACTGTTAAGCATGTAAACACTTTCTTGAGGAGATTTAGAAGAGTGGAAGTTAACTGCACTGTAATGCAGAGGATTAGATAATATATTAGAATATCAAAAGAAAGTTTTCAGACACATGAAGTTTAATAAAGAAGTAACAAATTCCTGGCTAAAATAATTTAGAACAGCACTTGGGATGTATTTTTAGTATCCATTTAGGCCTGTTGATGACTGTGCTTCTTCTTGGGCAGATATCCCTTTTGTATGTGACTATGGATTTAGGTTATGGAATTAAGTTACTAATTATATTCATCAACTAGATTTCAGTGAAGAAGGTTAAATGAAAAGAAACAGGGAAGTTGGCAGAGGTTTGGGAAAGACTGTAAAATATTATAAAATTCAGTCTTCACTGCATTAGTGTGTTTGGTTTCAGTAGAAGTGTGAATTTTGTCTTTTTTGTATGTCTTCACTGAAAATCAAGTTGAGATATAAAAATAGAATGCTACTTTTGAGAGAATATTGCACAGGATTAGGATATAATTTTCTCAGTCTTCCTGTAGATTGTCAATGAAATTCCTAAAGGTACTGTAGTTGCAGATTTCCAACCATTGTTACATCATAAGTTTAATTTCTCTTTCATGTAGAGCTAAACCACATCTGAATATTCCTGCCAGAATATCAGTTTATTGCTCTTTCAATTACTGTTTTATTAATGACAATTAAATCACTCATGGTACAAGCTGGTATGAAAAATTAGTATGTAATAGGTATAAAAATTAAGCAATGTTAAAGCTGATACATTATAGTAACTATTAGTTAAAGAGATTGGTTTTCATTGAATTTCCTGAAATATTTCATATTTTAATCTAGTGCAAACAGTAAATTAATTACTTTCTTAATCCCTTTCTGGTCAACTAGGCTTCTATAAGGGTAGTTTACTATTGCCATCAAAATAAATTTATTTGTTGTAGTCACAAACACTATGTGTTACCTGTGATCACACTCAATTGAGTGAATTGTGTGTGTGATACAGAAGAAGCTAGATAAGCCACATCTCACAGTTTAGAGTTTGCTGTCTACCTACAGCATCTGAACCTAAAAGGGCCAGATCTGAACAGGAGTTGAAGAGCAGAGTTCAAGGGATTGTAATGAACAGGGCTATATCTGGCTGGTCAGTGGTTACTACTGCTGTTCTTCAGGGATCAATTCTATGTCCAGTTCTGTTCAAATATTTATCAACAATCTGATTGTAGAAGTTGAATGCATCATTAGCATATTTGCTGATGATACCAAACTAGGAGGTGCTGTTAACTCTCTCGAGGGAAAAGAGGCCTTGCAGAGAGAGATAGACAGATTAGAGCATTGGGCTATGATTAAGGAGACGAAATGTAACAAGCTGAAATGCCAGATCCTGCACCAGGATGAAGTGAGGCTGGGCACAAGTATATAAATGCGAGAGGAGTGGCTGGAGGGCAGCCCTGCGGAGGGACACTCTAAGAGTGCTGGTTGACACTACACTCAGTGAGAGTCTGAATGTGCCTTGACAGCCACAAGGACAAGCTGCAGCTTGGGATGGAACAAACACAGCACAGCCAGCCCATCAAAAGAGGTGATTGTCCCACTGTATTTAGTATTGGGGTGGCCTACACTGCTTCCTGAGGAAGGGAATCAGTGAGTGTGCTGCTGGTCTGTTCTCCCTGGGATCCAGTTATGGGACATGTGGGAATGGTTCAAAGTTGCATCAGAGGATGGTCAGAGTTTATATTAGGAGCCATTTCTATACAAAGAGGACAGTCAGTGCAACAGAGTCTCTAGAGAGGCAGTTAATGCTTCAAGACTGTCAGTGTTTTAGAGGCAAGGCCCTTAATAATTGGCTTTAACTTTGGTCAGTCCTGGAGTGGTCTGGCAGTCAGAATAGACGACTGTTGGAAGCCCTTTCCAACAGAATTATTCTATTCTATTCTTGTCTAGTCTAGTCTATTCCATTCCAGTCTACGCTAAGACAGTTCATCTGTCACTCAGATTAATAGTCTCAAAATAATAAAAAATCTTAAGGCAGTCAAGGCAAGAAATTTACTGAATGCATTGTATTTCATGGTGCATTTCAGGACCTATCCGTCCAGGAAATCTGTGAGTGGGTCTTTAGCCCTGCAGGTTCCTGAAATAAGGCTTACGGTGTTCAAGGGTCTAATGAGCTAAAGCAGAGAGATGGAAACTGTTACCTTGTCCAGAAGGGGCTGACTGTGAAAGATTTCTTTCACTGGTTAGTGCAAAGCTCAGCTGGATTCCTACTGCCTAGAGGGGATTTTTGCTTGATATTTCACCTACTCAGGGCATTGTAACCTGGGATCTCTCACTTCATCCTTTACATGTAGTATTTCCTTCCTCAATGCATTTGTGATGTCAGGCTTTTGTTGTTGCCTTTGCTTATCTCTGAATATCAGAAGCTCCAATTGTTTGTGTCTCATTCTCACATCTGATATTTGAGTTCAGAATTGTGACATTTGTCATGGACAAAGTCACTTCTGCCATTTCAACAAATGTCCATTTTAGAACACAGGTAAGATGACACAAAACATGTTTCAACCTAGAACTGTTCTTGTTTTTCTGTTCCTTTCTCTTTGCAACTAGCAGAGGAGGACTTTTATATCTGGCCATCCCTGAGTTCTGGTTATGCTGACAGGTCATGGAGGAACAGCTCTTTTGGGAGAGATATAGAAGAGAGAAGGTCTCAAAGCAATCTCTGTGTCCATTCTCCCGATTCTGTTCTGTTTCACTGGATTCTTCCTGTTTCACATTTCATCAATAACTGCAACTAAAATATTTCTGGCAATGGCACACAAAACAAAGCACCAATGCAGGTGTAGGACGTGAGTAGGTAGCAAAACACGTTTTTCATATAAACTGAGTTTCTGCAATCTGGGAATCTTGAGGATAGGAAATCCCCATCCTACTGTTAGTTTTCACTCTAGAAAGTTTAAAAACAAAACCTTTTCTCTTAAAGGGATACACTAGAGTTATTAAGTCACGTTGCTGTTACACAGTACAAAAAGCGCAGACCAAATCATATCAATAGTGAAAGATTTACTCCCTCCTCTTTTGCTTCCTTATTTCTTTTCCACCTAATTCAAGAGGTGTTGAAGGAAAGTGGTTGTTACTTCAGTAACCTCTTTTTAAAACAACTGAAGAATACGTTTTAATTTGCTGGGAAACTAGAACAAAGTAGCAAGCCTTAAACATATCTTTTCAGTTTAAAGTGTGATATGTCCGTAAAGGCCTTTTCATTGTTCTGATGGTTTACTGGGTCATGTCTGACCTTTCAAGGTCTTGTAGATATGGTCTGTTAGCTGGAGTTTCAAGTACAATTGGAAGCAAATATAAATGTATGAATTATCTGCTAGAAGGACTCATCTGAAATCCCAGACCACAGGAATGTGAACTGAGACTTTTTTTGTGGGTCACCACAACCTCACTGCAGGCATCTCAGATACCACTAGCATCTAGGTTAATAATTCCTTTGAAATCTGGCAATAATGACAAATAAAACTTTCAAAATACTGGTATCTGATATTCTTAACAGCGGTGTCAATTGGTATAATAGGGCTGGAATCTCTCTTCTGGTCACTGCCATGGCTCAGCTGGGTCCTGATGGGTCTCTTGAGGTGCTGGCCTAGGAGACACCTTTTTCTGCTGCTGCACGCACAAAGAGCTTCGCAGGCTCTTGTGTGGGCACAGACTGGGCTGCAGTGCAGCAGTGTGGGCTTCAGGAACATATTCTGCACTTACACTGGCATTGTACCCTTAGTGGAATGTAAAAGAGCAGAACTATTGAGATCTGCATCTAAGTAGGAGAAAAAGAAGTGGTGTAGCCTGGCTGCCTTTGTTTTGCTGGAGCCATTATTTACAAGGGTGAGGTGTTCTTACAGCCAAAGGCTGTTCAACATGGACCTGTTTTTTTTGTGCGTGTTGATAATTCAGGTTTTGTTGAGGAAACTGCACAGGAGGAACTTCTCCATATGGTGGGTCTTGGGCCCACAGCACATCCCCCTGCCCAGCTGATGCATGAGCACTGTCAGCTCCATGCTCTCAGGCACTTGATGGTCATGTGGGGCTGTTTCACAGAGAAGGCTTTGTGACTCCACCAAAGTGGTATTTGATGAAGTTGCATCTTTTGGTATGCTTCACAGGTTTGGGCTGTAGGAGCCTGCTTCTCCATTTGCTGCATAGACCAAGCTTCATGTATGAAAAAGATAGAGTTTGCTCCCTCTTCTTTGGTTCGTCTATGTACTTCTTTTGTCTAATGATAAGTGTCACCTTCAGATGTTTAATAAGATTTTTACAGAGGCTGCCCTAATATTTTCAGAGGGTTTCGCATGACCTAGTAGTAACTTTCTAATGAAAAATTTCGCCAATGTTATGACCTACCACGTGGAGGAAGAACTATTTGCAGTAAATTCTGTCAGCTAAACTTTCTCCTGTTTATTTTGTAAGAATTCCTCTTCTGTTTGGGACACAGGAATTGGAATTGTCTCAATTACAGTCTGAAGAGGCAGAGTAAACCATGAGAAGTGGCTGTTCTTTGTCAGAAATAAATCTATAATTGATCCTGATTACAGTATACAACTGTGCAAGCCACCCAAGAAGAAAGACACATGGCTCCCAGCCATGGAGATACTAGTCTAGTGGCCACAAATTCCAGGTTTTGAGTGGAAACTTGAGCATCAAGAAGAAAAAAGCCACTTGGGGACCTAGAGTAGACTAGTATCGGAGAAACAAAAGCACATAGATGAACATCTTTGACATAATTTCCTTTGCCACTGCAAAGTATATGGGAGTAAGCAGACAGTTTATTGTAATGACTGCTTTGCTGAAGGACCTTTTCCTATGGTTCATCACTCAGGAGGTACTTGTGCTGGTTTGCTCTAAGGCGGAGCAAGGGAAACTGGGGCAGATATGTCTGGGTGTTTCAATACACAGATGTTTACAACACACAGCACAAACACATGTTGCACCATGTGTGGCTTCTCTCACCATATGCAATCCCAGGAGGTCAGTGCACTCATGCCCTGTGCTAGGACAGGAAAAACATATCAGTAGCATGATCTTTCAGTAATACTGGATGGCAGGGTGTACACTATGCCTTTTAGTTTTGTGCACAGTTTGCCATAAAAAGTCTCCAGAACAGGGTGAGATCTCCAGTTACTCTGTCTGTATGGGAGATGATGCTGATGGTGCTGATAGGTTGCCTAAGGAATACAAAGAGACTAAGTGTTTGAACAGTTAATTGAAGAAATATTATGAGCTTTCTTAATTTGTTTGTTGATACTGCTGTTAAGGAAAAAGAAAATCACAAATCTGGATGCCCTTTCACTTAATATGAACCATCTGTCTGGTTTCGTCTACTTTCCTGGCAGAACTTTTGCTTTTGTGGTTCTTTTTCTTTTCTTTCTGATTATGAAACAATCCCCAGTGGCATGTCAGAAATCACCATTATAAATGCTGACAATTGTTCTGGGGTTAGCTTTAAAGGCTTTTAAAACCCACAAAGTTAAATCTGTGTCTGAAGCTGTGTGGTCATTGACTTCAAATGCAAGTTGCCCTCAGTTGTGAATACACTACAAATACTTTTAACACAGAAATGCTTGTCAAATGCAAATCAGAACTTAGTCTTTGGGACACCACTCCTAAGGGGAAGGGTAGTTTGCCATGGAACTACTTGAATACAATGGGGTGGCTGGAGGTCCACTATCACAACTGGTGAAAGTGGAAGAGGGCAGAGGTTCTTTGTACCAATGAAGCTTTGTCCTGGAGATAAGCAGGGGCAGAAATGGTAAATAACTGTCACAGCTGTACACAAACTGGTTGAAAAAGAAAAAGTGTGCAAGGCTGTTTTGCAGACAGATTAGTGCTCCTGCCTAAAAGGCTTGGCTTCTTTTGCATGTTGTTCTGCCTGCCTTGATTTCGTGTGTGTTTGCTGACTTTTTACGCCTGATTGGACAAGTCTAGGGTTTGACCCATTGGCTCTTATCTGCACCTTTCAGTCATGAAGAAAACTTAAGAGGTGTGTAAAAGAACAAGAAATGGGTTTAAGTGTGCATCCCAGTGAACTAGCAGCTATTTTGCCTACAGCTGAACTGGTATTGTGAATCTACTGTGGCAAGAGAAAGGTGGAGAATTTTTAATCTAGTGTTATGGGGAGTTTCAAAGTATATTATAAAATTTGAATCTCAAACATATTTAGGAAAAAATGCACACAGAGGCAAAGAAAATAACCTATTAATACACTAAGTAGTTTTAAAAAGCATTGGTTTGTTTCTGTTCTGAAAGTAGAAATCTTGACCCTTTACTGTGATGTGCTAGATAAGCTAAATATGCCTTTCATAACTATTAAGGATTTGTTCCCTATTTGTCCTTTGGATTTTTCTTGCAGTAAATTCCCAATCATGCTGCTCAGATGGTACTTAAAATCACATGTTAAGACCACTGTTGCTTTTTAGAATCATATGATCAATCATAAAATTATTTACACTGGAAAGCACCTTTAAGATCATCAAGTCCAGTTATAAACCTGACACCACCAACTCCACAACCAAACCATATCTCCAACCACTCTGTCAATACATCTTTTAAATACCTCCAAGGATGGTGATTCCACCAACAGCCTTGGACAGCCTGTTCCAGTGCTTGATGAACCCATTGCTGAAGAATTTTTTCATAATATCCAATCCAAACCTCCCTGGTGCAATTTGAGGCCATTTCCTCTCCTTCTATTGATTATTACCTGGGAGAAGAGACTGACACCCACCTCGCTTCCACCACTTTTGAGATAGTTGTAGGGAGCACAAATGTCTCTCAGAGCCCAGAGCCTCCTTTTCTCCAGGCTAAACAATCCCAGCTCTCTCAGCTACTCCTTTTAGGACTTGGGCTCCAGACCCTTCACCAGCTACGCTGCCCTTCTCTGGATTCACTCCAGCACCTCAATGTCTTTCTCGTTGTGAAGGGCCCAAAACTGACCACAAGACTCACGGTGTTGCCTCATCAGTGCCCAGTACAGGGGTACAGTCACTGCCCTGGCCCTGCTTGCCAGACTATTCCTGATACTGGCCAGGATGCCATTGACCCTCCTGGCCATCTGGGCACATGCTGGCTCATATTCAGCCGGCTGTCAATCAGCACCCCTGGGTCCTTTTCCACTGTGCAGCTTTCCAGCCACTCTGCCCCCACCCTATAGTGCTGCAGGGGATTGTTTTGACCAAAGTTCTCAGTATCATCTCCACTGGATGCCAGAGAAAAAAATTAATAAATATCTTTAATACTGTGTTTGGATGTTCTAGCTTTTTGCTGCTGTTGAGACTATCTTTTTCTAGGGCCAAATAATATTGAATAAAGTCAAATAAAATGTAATGTTCTCTTTGTCTCCAACATAGTGTTCAAGGATACACATCTTTTCAGTTTGCAGCATCTCTAGGAGACTGAAGACTTTTGACTATTTCTATAAATATCAAGTGAAAGTCTTTTTCTTCCTTCAGTGGGAGCTCACTTGAGTCATTACGTGCTGTTTCTTGAATGCAGTGTCTGATCCTGTTTTCGTTCCCTTTTTACTTTTTCTTCCTTATGTCTATTATAGAAATTAATAAATATTAATATTTTATTACTCTCTAGCCTTTTACTACACTCTTTTTCTATTTTTAAAATTCAATGTGTTGTTTTGGCACACAAGAACCATCAGCAGAAAGACTTAGTTAAAAATATTCAAAGAATATTGCAAACAAAACCAGGGAAATATATCACTATGAAACAGGCTGAAGTAAGCTGAGTATTCAATTCTGCCTGTGCCAGCATTTCAGAAGTATGTTTTTCTCAACACTGGTGTTTTTATCTTCTATTTTCACCAAGAGATTTTGAATCTTCTTTGAAGTCTGCAGAGATAAACATGAAAGATTAATTCTATTTTTTAAAGCAGGAGATTGTGTAAAATATTATTATTGAACAGAATGTGTGATTATAGCAAGGTCAAACACGATTGGACTCTAGTTCTTGACATAGTGTAATAGAGTTTCTGTTATTTATGTATGTCAAAATTTAGCTTCCAACCCTAACAAATTGATGTCATTCTAGTTCTGCTTTGAATTAGCAAAAATCAGAGCTTTTCTTTCTACTCTCAGTTTGTAATAACACTGGCAATTAAGAAATAAAACACCAGCCATGAACAAAGAAGCAGTTCCTGCTTTAATGAGTTTGTGGTCTGAATTCAACAGGCCTGATAGTCACCAGCTGTTTTACGGCATCAAACTTGTATTTCCATCTTAAAATGGACCTCCTCATGAAATGTAGCTCCACTGGTTTGGGGAGCCTTTCTCCTGGTTTTCATGAATATACTGGAGATCAGAATTATGATCTATGTCTGAAGAATCATTTACGATATGTCTGTCTTTAAAACCAGATGCTTTCAGTTCTTCTGCTCCCAGAAGTCTCCACTTCTGGTGGTGTTTGGGAATTTCTTTATTTGATGAAAACTAGACAGATAGTTCTTAAGCATAAATGATTCAATAAATAAATGGTAATGAATAAATGATTTCAATGAAGAATTTTGTAATTTTTTCTGAATAATGTCTTTCATACAAATTGTTATTATTTTCTGAGAGGTACCACATTTCCTCACGTCTGCAGAAAGGAATAGCTGCTGCTTTCACACTCATGTTTTGTGTGAAGCTGTCTGCAGCAAATATGAAAGGCTCCTGGCAGGACTGAATTAGGGGATTCCAAGTAGGAAGACTGTTGATCATGGCATACCTTTCTGACATAGATTTTCACATTTCTTTTCCATCAAATTTCTGGCTTCGTCAAAATGAGACTGCTTGCCTCAGTAGAAATACACTCACTTTGCATACGCAATGTAGATTTGTGCTGGTTTGAATGTGAACCAGGAGGGAAAATTCACCCCACAAAAACACCTCAGAGTGATTTTAGGTCAGAATTACAATTGTAATAGGTTGTAATAAATGCAGTAATACAGAAAAACATGTGTAGTAGTGGCTTAGCCTGCAGCTAAAGATGCTGCGGAAGATCAGCCAACCACACAAGTAACCGAGGAGCCAGTGGAGCCAGAGAGCTCAAGTGTTGTATTAAGTAAAAGCTCCGAGGTCCAAGATCTCCCCCTAAATTGTGGTAAGGAGGAAAGTCTCTCCCACCCAAGCCTTAGAGTAGTGTGCTCCCCCATTCATTTAGTATATCCTTGACAACCTATGTTCTGTATATGGTTATGTGCCAGAATGTTCTCCCTCACTCGATGCCCCATTAGCTTTGTTCCCCTGCTCCTCCCCTCRCCTACCCTTATTGGTTTGTGTAGTGCTACCCCACCTTTTCTCCTCCCCCTAACCCTAGTGTGGTTGGCCCTCAGTGTTCTCTCTGCCCCTTGTCTGTACTGTATAAAACCTTGTGTCACCCTATTCTTTTGGCTCTCCTTCCCTGACCCTTCAAGAATAAACATCTTCTGTGGAACATCATAAGGAGAGTCCACCTCCGACTCTTTATTCCCATCTTAAGGTGTCCATTGTGTGACTGCCTGCTTAACCACCTGCGCTGGTGGGATTAGCAGGTGGAAGGCACGGCACTGTGCCTTTCCCACCGGCTGTCACACACTGCACCGAGGCACCGCCAGACAAGCGTGAGGAAGGTTGCGGCCACTGACCTCCAGCTAGACGAGGCCACACCATGACAAACATGGGCTTAAACTGACAGAGCCACGCGACAACCTGGCAGTGGTTGCAGTGCTGTTGAAGGCAGTAGTCACGTAGAAAGGCCTGGTCCGCTGAGTACCCAGTGGTGGTGGTCCTGTCGTCTGGTTGTCCAGTGGTGGTGAAGGGTCTAGTCCTCTGGGTAAGCCCTGGTAGTGTCCAGTGGTCTCGTTCTCTGGTTTTCCAGTGGTGGTTGTTTTTCTCTCTCCATTCCCAAGCCTGTTTTTATGTGGTGTTTCCTTAGCTGCTGTCTCCTCCAGGGGTGGGGATTTCCACAGTGGAAGGGGATGTTCCTGATGTTCTATTGGTTGGTGCTTATCCGGTTCGGTAATGAGCCATTAACAGAGATAATCCACTCAGAATGGGTGGTGCTTGCTACTGGCCGGGATAGTTATCACAGTTGAGATAAGGAGTACCACCCCACCTCACATGATTTGCATAGCTTCAGGGACCAGGTGTGTAATCACCTAACTGTAAAGATCAAGCTTATCAAGGAAATATGTGGGTGGTGATAGAATGCATCCTTTTTTGGTTAAACCAGGACAAGTTTTTAATTACCATTTTACTTTATTTCTAATGCATCCATGCCAAGTACTAAGTCGGCCATAATCTTTTCAGCTGAGCTCAGACTTGTCAGCATCTTTGTGTGGGGCAAAAGGAACAAAGGCTGCTTGGTTAAAAGAGAACAAAGGCTGCTTGGTTTAAGAAAACAAAGACTTGTTTAGTCAAAGCAAAGGGAAGGTAACAGTGTTTCTTAATGTAGCAAGCAATAGTATGTAGAAAAATCCGTTATGCTCAAACAAGCATCTTTTTAGGTAAAAGTTGTTATATGTGCTAAGGCCCATGATCGGTTATGCTATTGGCTGGGTAAATGTGTGATATTATGAAGTAGAACGAAATAGTTAGTAGAAATGTTATAAAAGGTTATATACACTTTCAATAAAGGTCTCTAGTCTATGCTTTTGTCTCAACTGGTGTCTGTGTCGTCATATGCCACATCTTTGCATGGCATTAGACCTTTAAACATGGCTTTTTATTTTAACACACTCCATAATTTGGGATACTGATATTTTACTACAGATTCTATACTTACTATGACCAAAACCTGCAAGTGTTTACAGTGCCTACTGCTTGGTCAATAAGTAGCACTGTCTTTCCTCTACTATACTTACCCGTAGCATAACAGGAAATCACAATGCATAGTCAGGCCGCGAATAGAATGTCTCATTTTAGGGATGGAAAATGCAATGTTTTCACAGCTTGATATAAAAACAGGCCACGTGTCATGTTTTCCATCCCTGCATGCTGTAGGTTTCCCGTTAAGATGACAGGAATCATTCTTTAGCAGGGGGACAACGGTACACGAAAGTACTCTGCATTGGGAGCTCTACAGAACAGGAATTCAAAAAATATATGTTATTTCATGGTGGGTTTTGTGGTGTTTAGCCTCATGAAGTTCAACAAGTACAACATCATGCATGAAGGCATGAACAGCCCCAGGCACCAGTACATTCTGGAGGCTGCCCACTTGGGAATCAGTTTCACAGAAAGTGTTTGGGGGTCCTAGTAGACACCAAGTTGACCACGAGCCAGCAGTTCTGCCTTGTGGCAAAAAACCCTCACCAACAGCATCCTGGGCTGCATTATGAGCTGTGCTGCCAGCAGGTAGAGGCAAGCCATCTGCCCCTCTACTCAGCACTGGTGATGCCACACTTGGAGTGCTGGGTCCAGTTCTGGGCTCTCCAGTACACAAGAGACATGGACATACTGGAGAAAGTCCAGCAAAGGGCTGCAGAGATGATGAAGCAACCAGCGCATCTCTCCTTTGAGAAGAGTCTGAGAGAGTTGGGGCTGTTCAGCCTGGAGAAGAGAAGGCTCAGGGTAGGAATCTTATTAAGGTGTACAAATAGCTGAAGGGAGTGCACACAGACGATGGAGCCATGACTTTCCAGACATGCCCAGTGACAGGGCCAGAGACAATGGGCACATACTGAAACACAGATGATTCTCTACAAACATCAGGAAACACTTTTTCACTGCGAGGGTGACCAAGCATCAGCACAGGTTGCCCAGGGAGGCTCTGGAGACTCTGTTGCTGAAGATATTCAAAAGTTGTCTGGACATAGTCCTGGGCACCTGACTCTGGGTGACCTTGACCAAGCTGAGGGTTGGACCAGATGGCCTATAGAAGTCCCTTTCAGCCTCAGTCAGTCTACGGTTCTGTCATTCTGTGTATACCTTTCCTAGCGTCTTCAATTAAACAGAGCTCAAATCACTCACATTTTGTTTTACAGACTGATTTTTTATAGAGGTATCTGTAACTGCCATTTACAATTTTGATCTGGTATCACAATTATTATGAAATATATAAGACAAGTTTTCAAGTGAAAGCATAGAGATATCAAATTTAAAATTATCAGTAGCAGAAAAGGCAACAATAGCCAATAACCTGAATTGTCAGATGAGTTGATTGCAAATATTGTGTGGATTAAGCAGCTATAAACATGAAGTTATTTAATTACAAAAATAACTAGGGTCTATTGATTTTTAACACTGGGCATTGTTAAATGGCCCCTATGGTTATCTAAGACAGTTTAATGTCAGTTGTATGAAGGAAACTTGTCATTCAGCATTTTTCTCCATCTGGTTTTTTCACAGTTGCTACTGTTGTGGCACAAGTTTCTCTTGCAAGCTGCAAATTTTCTGTCACAACAGAAATATCTTAATTTTCATATTTGTTCAATAGCCAGTCTGGGTTTTTCTGCAAACATCACAATGTGCCAATTGATACGACAAGGGAGAGAGGCTGCTACCTGTGATTATAACTCATGAAAAATAGCTGCAATACACGCTTGGATTTCTTTGCTCTTGCAGCCAGTCTCATCTTCTTTTTATGGCTCCTCTGCTGTCCTGTCCAGGTTAGACCTCCCTGCCTATCCTATTACTTTGTATTCCTCCCTTTTTCTAACAGTTTTCCTTCACTCTGGCTGATCCTTGAAATCTTACAAAATCATTGACCAATATATGGTAACACCACAGAGGTGTTCAAAATGCCTCGTGAACACAGATGTGTGCTGTTTCTTCCACCTCCCAAAAGCAACTCAGCATATTCCTTTGCCCTAAGCAACTAACTCCATAGTCCACATGGGAAAGGGTTTGTGACACAATCCAATGTCAGTGTCTCTATGTCACCACCCCTTTGGGACACCCCATCTTGCAGTACTGGGATAGGTTCTCAAGGTCCTGAAATTCTTCCTGGGCTTACAACTGTCTCACAAGCAAGCACTGAGTTTCCTTTCTTCCTACCTTTTTCTGACTGGCAGCAAAACAGAAGTCAGACATAATGTATTCTTTTAAGGTTACTTAAAACCGAAACCAAGTGATTTCCACAAAGGAGGTACTAGGCAGAATTAAAGAAGTAATTGGCTACAGTGCTCAATTACTCTCTTGCATTCCATCTTGTTTCCATCTAAAGCCTAGTACTTCCATGGGTTTTTGGATTAAGCCGGAGAAAAGATCACAACTGTTTGTTTCTTGGTTACAGTACTTTTATTCCTAAAGGACTGTAAACTAGAAGATGAAATAGAGGTTACAATGAGATTATTTTCTGCCCGTCTCTTTGGAATTCATAATTTAAGTTACAAGCACCAACTACCATTTAGTTATCTATTGCAGTTTGGGGAGCAAACAGGAGGAATTAGAGGTCTGCGCATTTGCAGGGTTACACTTTCACTGCAGTCATCTTGGTGTACTGGAACAGCTCACATGGCCGGAGTGCTGTGATGGATGGAAACAGATTCATTAGCAAGGACAGGCTGGGAGAGTAAGGAGATGGAGCTGCCCTTTGTACAAGAGAGCAGCAGGAGCACTACCTTGAGATGGCAGATGCATATGAATGGTGTTGAGAAAGGTGTCTTCTACAGAAGGCATGCTTAGGAAAAAGAAGCAGATAAGATCTACTTCAGATAAGATCTTCAGACAGCTGGAAGAAACTTCACTTTCACCTGTCCTGGCCCTCATGGGGGTCTTCAGCCACCCTGGTATCTGCTGCAGAGTTAATGCAGTACAGCACAAATAATTCAGGAATTTTCTGGACTCCACGGATGGTGATTTCCTGACATGGGTGACTGAAGAGCCAAAGAAGCTCTGTTTTTTCTGTTAATTTCACAGAAAAATTGACTGGGAATGTGAATGTTGGGAGCAGCCACGACTGCAGTTATCATGAGACGTTGTAGTTCAGTGTGTACAAATACCTGATGGAGGGAATAAAGAAGATAAAGCCAGACTCTTCCAGTGGTGCCCAGTGACATGACAAGAGGCAGCAAGTACAAACAGAAATACAGGAAAGTCTACATAAAGAGAACAAAAAATTGTTTGTGTTTGGACAATTAAACAGTGCACAAAGTTTCTTAGGCAGTTGGCAGATTCTGCATTCCTAGAGATATTAGTAACCCAACTGGACAACAGTCCTGGTAAAGTTGCTGTAGCTGACACTGCTTGAGCAGCAGTTTGGAGTAGCTGACTTCCAGAGATAACTGCTAACCTCCGAGATTCTATGACGTGAATCTGTGATAAAAATATATTCCAAAGCAAACCTCATAGTAAACTTTAGAAAAGCTTATTTATAAAGAAACTAGAGGGAGGAATCACAGCTGACAAACCAATTCTAGAGTGCTTTATTTAAAATTACCATAGCATCAGCTTTGTTTTGTCTGTTATGCACAGTGCCATACAAATAGCAGCAGTACATGCTCCTATTTATGCTTCCATGCACTTCTATAGCCCTTTCAGCCCATGGCTTCACTGCTCTGCAGAAGGTGAGCTAAGTGATACAGTAAGCTGTCATGTAACTGGGACTAATGTGCACCATCAATTAATACTATTATTCACAAGCTGTGAGTTAGGGTGATGATTTCCAGATCAGCCAAGTATAAAGGAGATCAATCGAAAGTTAATTAGGAGATGATGTGTTGACAGTGCCCATCTCTCCCTTTTCATAACACTAGATCTGAAGAAAGAAGTAAGTACCCCAGTGCTTAGGAAAGGTGGGACACTGATAAGCAGTGGCTCAGTCAGTGTGAGGAAGCTGATGAAGTTGTTGCTCTGTCTTGGTGACAGTTGTAAGATCTCTGTGGGAGCCCTGCTCTGAAGTTCTGCAGCAGACTAGCTCTTGTTGGCCCACCTGTAACTGAGTATCTCAACACTTATTCTGGTGTTGTTTGTTCTCTAGCTGGCTATAGATACTGGCACAATATAAACATAAACCTGTCTGTGAGCTTTCACCTTGGGCAAAAAACAGTTCAGGTACTCCTGTGACTGCCAGATGAGGCATGAAGTGTGGGGACACTCACAGCATGTCTCAAAAGAACAAGTAACAATCAATGTCTAGAAACTGATGGAAACAGCAGATCTGGCAGCTTGCTAGTTATTGAACCCATCTTGTCATGATGCTAGAACTAAAAATGGAATACTCCTAGCCAGATGAGAACACAACTGAAAGACATATACATGTATTGTGTAAGTCACTCATGGGACTCAGTCCATGACAGCACCTTGTTGTGGAAACCTCATATCCAGTCTCATTAATTATTAGTCATTTCCCCCCTTGGATCTTGCCATATACTGTAATCCTCACTCACTGCTTTTGTCTCTACATGGTTGCAAGAAAGCCACAGAATTGTAACTTTTTTGACAACTGAAATTAGCTTGTGTACCACAATGTGCAGCTTTTATTTACACATCTGACAATTTTGCCCTGGTGTGAGATGGCCAGGGTGCATACACAGATTGTTGGAGACATTGATCAGATCATCTGACAGGGCAAAACCACAGCCACAAGAAGGGGTGTAATTTTGGCTTTTCTTTTTTTGTCCAAGTAAAAAACTTTAGGAGAAATAGCCTCATCTATTTGTTAGCTTTAAAAACAGGAAGAAGAATTTCTAAAGTTTCTAGATTTACTTTTTTTTTTCACTTTTTTTCCCCTGATCAGTATGAGTCAGTCATTCCTTCTGCCAAGCTGGAAGCATTCGTGATGTCCAACAGTCCCTAATTCCTAGGGAACCAATACTTTAAGCTGTGGAAGACATTTTTGTCCTTGAAGATTTTCAGATTGGCAAGGCTTTTTGGTTGGAAAGCAAATCAGGAATGACAAATTGATGCTGTCTCTTTCACGAAAGATGTCTCTTTCTTCTAAAGAACAGAATATACAGGGATTTTTCTGTACCTCACAGGTTTGAGATCTTTATGTCCATTATTTGGGTCCTATACTCCCTTAACATGAGCTACATAATATTGCAGTTTGAGAAGCCTCACTCTTCTCACACCAAGGGTAAGCCAGGAGGAAATAGACTGAAGTACAAAACTGGGATTTGAAATGCCCGCAGGGCTTTAATTGTTTAAACAACACTAAATACATAAACATTTGAGCTTATTAGCATGCTGCCTTCTTACTGAGGAACGAAATCGGTGATTCCAAACAATAAGCAACCACCATGTTCATCTCTCTCCTTTCTTCTTCCAATGATTTCCTTTCTCATACCATTGAGAAATGTTGCACGAAAGATTGTCAACAACTGCTGGAGTGTCTCAAAATTTACAGGTAAGAATGAACTGGTGTAGCAGGGAAACAAAGACCAGTTTTCCCCATGAAACAAGGAGAAAGTCAGGATCAATTGGCTATGCAGGAACAACGTGGAGCTGCCATTCAGGTTTTTCATCACATAGGTAACAAGTTATGACCTGTAATCAAAGTAAGCAATACATTGCAGAGATTTTTCTTTGTCGCATGTAATCTGTTGAAATGCTGGCATTTAACATGAATAGGCTGGGGGGAACCCTATGGCAATACCTGCCTGTACAACTGTAGGTATATATTTATCTCATTGCCCATATATTTATGCTCTATGTCAAATTGAAAAACAAGGAGCAGCTGGAGCTATCTCTTCGGAGGGTTGTAAATTGAAGCCATACTTTTAGTGGTACTCAGCATTCTCTAGTGGTGAGCGAGTGTCCCAATTTCCTTTGCAGTTGGGAAATAAAGAGTATTCTTCACTTTGTTACAAATTTGTAAAACTGAAGCCATAGCTCCTTCAGGCAGAAGTGCCACGTGTATGTCAGCTCTCTTGTTTTTGTGGTGGTGGGTTAGTTGTTTTTTGGTTGGTTTTTTTTTTTTAAGTCTCATACACTTACTATTTGATGTTGCAACTGGAGCTGCTATTGCTGTGAACATGTCTTTCATTTATGTACATATGTACATATCCTTGCTCTATTCAGCATGTTTCAACAGAAGAGATGGTTCCAGTGCTAGCAAAGAGAAAAGTCTGACAAAGGCAGGAGGAGATACCCAGCTACGAGGTGGATTACTGCATGACTTCAAGCCACACAAAATCCCAGCCCAGCAGCCAGGTGAGTGCAGTAACTTCCAACTGCAGGACTCCAAAACTCCAAAATACAGTGCTGCCGTGATGTCTGCCAGTTCTTTGCTGACTCAGGAGACAGAAAAGGTCCTGACACAGCTGAACTAGTCCTCTGACAGGAGGTGTCTCTTAAAGAGGGCAACCCTTCTCTGCAGGATTTTGCTACTTTTTTGGGCAGAAATTTTGCCCCTGCCAGGAGGGTTCATTACAGTATTTCTGAAGAAGTCCCTGGAAAACTACTTTACAGCAAGATAAGGCACATGTGGATCCACTTCACTCAAGTCTAAAAAATAGGCAGTAATGATTTTCAACAGAACTGAACAAATCTTCCTTTTCTTGTCTCACTTCCTTTTTTTCCCCCATTTTCCATCTCTTCATGTATCGTCATATTTGGCTTTGTCCCCTGTTTTCTACGAAGTTCTGCAAAAGTAATGTCATCTGAAGGAGAAACTGTCTGCAGGGCATTTATTTGTACACAAATAATACTTTACCATGGCAACCCTAATTTTTTTCATTATGCAGTCCTCTGGATCATGAAATAGCTTTTGAACAGCAGAGCATTCCACTGCTTCTTCCACAGCTGATATCTCATAGAAATCTTAAAAATAGATTGTTACAGGCACAGAACCAATATGGAAAAAGGACACCATCCATAGAAAAGGTTTTCTGCAATTGTCAGTGGCTTTCGCTCATGGCAATAAGTAAGTTACTTATCTTAAAATGATCAATGACGTTATTTTTCTCCTAATAGGCCTAATTATATTTACTTTTACCTCTATACTGTAGCATCTGGTACAAATTACTGTGTTTTCTTATTTCTGAATTATTACAAATTTTTGTTCACAAATTTTCTCTTTCCTGATTCATTTTGTAATGTCCAAAAAGGATAATGGCATTTGAATGTTGTTTGAACAAAAGAATACTTTTCTGTTTTCAGAGTTAAGATTTGTAGCAGAATACAGGTAGCCTATAATGGAAAGAACAGTTTACTTTGGTAAATTGGACATTGCTCCAATGTGGTCCTCAGATAACTAACCCAGACCCTAACTTTACAACCAGCTATCCTTGCAAGAGAAAAGACCTGTTCATGACTCTAGATGTGCACTGAATTACAGCTTTGTCCTAACCCCCACTGCCATCCCCGGTTTTTGGGCTGAGCAAGGTGTTGCTGGCATTTCAGCTCTGAGGTCTTTGATTTCCCTAGCCCTAAACCAAATCCTAACTCTAGCCTTCTGCAGAGTAGATGATAAACCTCTCCAGTTGACAATACATGATGTCCTTCTACTCCATCCCGAGCCCATCTTTGGGCTGAGCAGGATTTTCCTGAAATTTTGTCTTCATGGAAATACTTTGCAACTAACTAGCTAGAGTTACACTGACAATCATTGTACAACTGCCTGCTCTAGTACAACTTGTTTCAGTGTACTATAAATCCCATTTAAAATGAAAAATATACTTGTGTTGAAATTAATATTTAGACTATATTTTTGCAAGTAGTCCCTATTCTATATTTCACAGAATCACAGAACATGCTGAGTTGGAAGGAACCCACAAGGATCATTGAGTCCAACTCCTGACCCTGCACAGGATATACCATACAACTACCTGAAAGGTGGTTGTAGTCAGGTAGGGGGTTGGTCTCTTTTTCCAAGCAACAACTGACAGAACAAGAGGACACAGTCTCAAGCTGTGCCAAGGGAAATTTAGTTTGGATGTTAGGAAAAAGTTTTTTACTGAAAGAGTGATAAAGTTCTGGAATTGTCTGCCTGCGAAGCTGGTGGAGTCACCATCCCTGGATGTGTTTAAAAAAAGATTGGATGTGGCACTTAATGCCATGGTTTAGTTGAGGTGGTGTTAGGGCATGGGTTGGACTCTGTGACCTTGAAGGTCCCTTTCAACCTGGTGATTCTGTGATTCTGTGATACCCAAGAGTCACACCATGTGCCTGTACTCGTTTAAACTCATATTTTCATGTACAACAGCAAAGGCTGTTTTTTGGTCTAGACGTAACTAACCTTCAGTAACTGAACACTCACAGTACAGCTTTAATTGAAGCATTTATTTTTTTTCTCACCTGAGTAGCTGAAATATTCAGTAAAATGCCTGAACCTTACAGTAATTCTCTGGATTTGTCCAGGAACCAAAGCCTCCTTGAATATTGAGCCCCAAAAACCAAAATATGGAATATTAATATTTCCTTCTTCTTCTCCCTGAGTTCATTTCATAACTACTAATCTGTAGCAGAGGATCTGGTAAGTTCCAGTACAGAAGGGCTGAGCTTTGCCTTGCAAGGTCTTCTCTTGTGGTGGTTCCTGTCTCTTGATAGTGAAGCAAGGTGATGTAGCCTGGATTTATGCAAGGAAACTCCGTTACATGAATGCAGGTGGAAAGGCTACTTTTTACTGCTACTTCTTAATCAGCAGTTTTCATGACTATAGGATTGCCCATCTCACTTTGAGCTCTGGCTCTCCTGCTTTACAAAGGATAGTGCTACTCCAGCTCCTACCTACTGGCTTCCCTTTCTCTGCAAGGTTGACCAGCCTGTGGTGTGAGGATGAGACTCTTGTTGACTGCACTCCCTAGGGTGGATCAAGCATGGGTGTCCTCTTCACACTCGTGGTCACTTATACCAACTGCAAAATCTCAGTGACTAGCACTCTCTCTGTTGACTGAAAAGGACAGAATTTGCAGCTAAAAGCACTATCCAGTGGCCTTCAGATGCCATCACCCGGCCAGCAGGCCCATACTCAGCTTTGTAGCCAGTCCAATCACAGAATCACAGAATAACAGAATGGTTTAGGTTTGAAAAGACCTTTAAGATCATCCAACCATTAACCTAACACTGCCAGGTCCTTGACTAAACCATGTCCCTAAGAGCCACATCTATATCTTTTAAATTCCTCCAGGGATGGTGAATCGACCATTTCCAATAATCTGCTAGCTGTCTGGCTTTAAAAAAACCCCACAGAACTCAGATCTGATAGCTGTTGTAAAACATTCATTAAAACATTCATTGTAAAACTGAGCATTCTGAGCTAGCTCTTTCTCTGGCACCTGAATGAGGTTTTTTGTTGAAAGACGAAGCTGCAGCTTGCTGGTGGCTGCAGAGTTTTTACAAAGAATTCCCTGTACAGGGAATTAAAAAAAGTCTGAAAAACATAATCATAATAAAATCACATAATCATAAAAAAAAAGTAGCCTGATACTTCAAATGTAAGAGAGGGGTCCTATAGTCTTTTTGTTGCCCCTCACAAGGAGTCAGCTTTACTCAGCCATGATTTCATGTCCAGCTTTAATTTTTCTGAGACTGGCCTCTGGTCTTTTACCTACTCTGAGTAACCTGCATATTGCAGAATGGTTAAATTTTTTTTTTTAAGGATTGCTCAGTTCAGCCACTAACTAAATTCTTCTATGGAAGTACAGCAGTACCTACAGACACACACATACATATATATACATATATACAGCAAATACTGACTTGACATATAAAACAGACCAATCCCCTCCAGTCTGTTGTCATGGTTCTGTCTGACAACCCCCAGTAGACCTTGCCGATCTTGCTAAGCTCAGACACAGCAGGAATGTCTTCACTGAGCCTCAGCAGATGAATCAGCACCAGACTGATTGCAATTTCCACTAACAAAATCAGGTGTCCTCTAAGGTCAGTCACCAACCCTCAGCAAACTAGAAGTACTAGAGAGCTCAGTGGGTCTCCACATGTGGTTTTCAGAGTATCAATTAGCAGATGCAATTTCAGTGCACAGAAGAGTAAATGCACTGAATCAAGACACAATACGTGGGGACAAAACGACAAACACTTGCACTTTGTTAGGACTAAACCATGTCAGGCTGTTCAGAGCAGGGCATTCCAAAACACTACACAGAATCAATTCAATGGAATGTGAAAAAATTTCCCCTCTGAGCCATCCCAAAAAGCACACAGATGTATCTGCTCTGCTGATTTACATATGTGGCTCATGTCATAGACAGCAGTAGTAGGGGCTTGCCCCAGTGCTTCAGCTGGCAGTTGCAGTTTGCTGCTAACAGTACAGTGTGATAGAAACAAGAAAAATGAATGCATGGGTACATTTCTTCTCTTACGTCACCTCAAATACAGTAAACCGTATGGGAACAGAAATGTCTAGCACAGGCACTGGCTGCTAGTACCTTCTACCTTACCAGTGGAAGTATTCCTACAGCATGACATACTTCCAGAGAATGGAGAAGACAGCAGCTGCAGAAACTGGCTCATAGGCAAGATCAGAATCAGTTGGAACTGTGAAGCACGGGAGACAATGGGCAAAGGACATAAGAACTATGGATATACCAAAACAAAGTTAGATTATATGACCTCAGCTCAAATTATTTGTATTTTTCTTATCGAAGATAAATCTAAAATGAAACAGATGCCAGGATATCTGCCTAAGTAGACTTGTAAAGTGTCATGCATGATTATAGTACCATTACATCATATAAGGCACAAAATAATAACATTAACACATGTATATGAGAAGACTGAAATTTGAACACTGAAAGGTGCCACAAGACCTTATTTCCTTTTCCAGTCCTGATGTCCTGCTCCAACTGATGTCCTTCTCCAACTGAGAACAGTACCAGTGTCCAATGTCTGAGAACAAGTGGAAAGTTTGGATGTGCCTGGGCGTGCAAAGACATCTTTTTATGAAGTATATTTTCCAGGATTTCAAAACAAACACTGGCGAGGACAGTATCTTTGGCTGTGCAGAGAATTTGGAAAAGCTCAGACTTTAATTATTGCTTGTCTGCTTCTCTGGTGTTGCAGTTAATTTGCAAAAATGAAAGGAGTCAAATCAACATAAATCAAATGGCACCCTGTGAATTAACCTCGTACTTACAGCAAGCTCACTTAGTAATATAAGAAGGTATAATTTGCCTTCTGCCTTATCCTAGATCCCTGCATTCCCTGTCTTAAAAGCTGATAAGGACAAATGTGGCTTACCCATTTCCTGTCTGGTCAGGAACAAAGTGGGCAAGTGCCTATGGAATTAAACTCTGCCATCTGTAGAAGGCTCTTGTACCTCTCAAATAGTCCTATATAATGATTAATGAAGCTTCTGACATTTGTTTTCCCTTGTGAGAAAGCCTGGTTAGCATGTGCCTGAATATGTTCCTCCCTGAAATGAAGAGGACAACCTCATTAAATTAGCAGCAGGAAAGGACAGGGTGAGATTTCAGGAAACATGAGTTAATATGGTGCAAAATGCTTTTACAAATTCCTTATTAAGGAAAATGTCTTCTACATTTCTTGGAAGAGTGTAGTGGGCCACTCTGAGGTTTTACATTAGTTTCATGAATTTTAATGTCGTCTCATTCATACAGATCTGTTACTTCCTTGGCTCCTGAGAGGTTGCAGCAAGCTGGAAGTGCCAGTTTAAAAACCAGTTTAACACATGGTGCTGTAAACTTCGGTGGCTGAGGAGCTGCTGCATGTGCGGCTAAGCCACTTCTGCTAAGAGATGGAACATCTTGGATGTCAGTAAGGAAAAGACTGAGGGCATTAGCTACTTCAACTGTTCTTAGTGCGTGCTTATATTGGTGAGTCCTCAGTATCAGTTGGCTATTTGGGCCATCAGCTCTTCAAAAGTGGTGTATACTGTATCATGCACTATACTCAATTATGTTATTTATCAATGGCAGGTATGCGTATCTGGTTTCAGAAAGTTTGGCTAAAAGACCTGCCAAGAGTTTGTCACTCTTTGAAACAGGATTACATCCATTTATTCTACAAGATTAAGTAGAGAGATATTATTTGGCCAACTGTCAAAAATGTTTCACAGCAGATACGTACTGAAATGAGATAATTCAAGTTTCTGAGAACTTTCTGGACTGGGAGACACACCTAAATCATAAGTGTGTATGGCTTTGACTAGACAAGTCTTAGGCAAAGTCTTCTTACTGAGGAGGCAACATAACCGTATTAAAATGAAAGTCTGTATTTTAAATACTACTATATACCACCAGTCGGATCTGGCAAGTATGCTGTGTCTGCAGCCTGGATAGACAAATAATTCAGAATTTAAGCATTTGCAATGTAACAAATTAAGTGACCTTAATCTCTTTGTTAGATGCAAGGTGAGGGAAGGCCACTGAGACAGTGGGCCTGGAGACCCTGTCCTGCGAGGAGCTTCAGGACCGCGTCTGGTTCCACTGGAAAGAGAGACGACTTTGGCCACAGCCAACAGCAGTCCTCGTATGGATAGGAGAGGGACAGAGGAAATGCAGCATCACGACTCATCAGAGTGATGCATAGTTGGAGAGTGAGAGGCAGTAGTACAGCAGAAACAGTGGAAATTCAGAGCATTCACAAGGAAGAAACATTTTCCCCACTAGAACAGCCCAGCACTGGAGCTGGGGCCCAGGCAGGCTGTGCCATCACCAGCTTTGGAGGTTATCAAACCCCAACCGACCAACTTGGTCTAAGCTCAAAGCTGGCTCTGCTTTGGGCAGGGTTTGACTGGAGATCTGTTGTGGTCCCTTCCTGAGTTATACTGTAACCCTATGAACTACAGCTCTTGGAGCATCTCAGAAGCTCCTGGACCATTTTTTAGCTAAAAGTGCAAGGGTACCCCGCCATGGTCCTCTGGTAGGGCAGTTTTAGTGAAGGACGGAAGGACAAGTTGTGGTAATACAGGAGCTCCTTCGGGGTGGGAGCCCCTTTGTCCTCTGCAGATGGATTTGAGTGGATATTTTACTATTGTGTACAAACACGACAGGGAGTACATCAGACAGAACCAAGCTGTTCGAGTAGTATCCAGTGATGGTACCCGGTGACAGGAGCAAAGCATTCTGTACAAGCTGAAACACGGGAAAATCCATTTAAACATCAGAAAGCACATTTTCACTGTGAGGGGAGAGATACACTTCGGCAGGTTGCCCGGAGAGGAGGCGGCACCCCCACTCTGGAGAGCACTCCAGCCTCAGCCACTCCGGCCTTGGGCGACCGTCCGGGGCCGACCCTGCTCCGCGACGGGAGTGGGTCGGGCCGCCCACCTGCGGTGTCCGCGGGCCCTCCCCGTCCCTCCCCTGCCTCCTCGACCGCGCTGCTGTCCCTGCGCCCGGCCGGGGTGCCGAGAGGCTGCGCTCAGTCCCGCCGCACACCGCGACCCGCGGCGGCCGCGCTCAGCCCCGCGCTCCCGCCCCGCCTCTGCCGCCAGCCCCGGTTCCCCCGGAGCGGAAGATGCTGCGGCTCTGCGTCCTAGCCGCCCACGGTAAGCAGCGGCGCGGGGCGCACCGCGCCGGCCCCAGCGGCCCCAAGCCCGCGCGCGCCGTGACTGGGGCTCACTTTGTCCTTGCAGCTCTACGGCTCGCCGGGGCGGCCTTGCTGTCCCCCGGGTCCTGCGCCTTCGAGGACAGCGCCTGCGGCTACCACTGGGACTACGCGCATCTGCCATGGACGTTGCACGGGGAAGGTAAGAGCTCTGCGGCCCCCCGGGCGCAGATTCGCCCGCACTTACCTTTTCTTCTGGGCGTAAGGCCGCGCTCCGGGCGCTGCCGGACCCCTCTCCGGGCGCTGCTGCAGCCCCGGCGGGGCCCGGCGTTTCGGGGTGCCGCTGTTGCCCGGCGGTGCCGCGCGGCCCGATTTTCCCGAGGAAACAGCCGCTGTCTAGTCCTTTCCGTGTGGGTGTCAGTCCCCTGACGACTGGTTATGGGCAGGCCCTGCGGGGACACGTCTGCACGCTCCCGGCACAGATATCTCTGCAGGTTTCTGCAGGATGCCTCAGAAATCTCTCTTCTTTCTCGGTCACTTTCTGTTGGGAAAAAGATGTCTTTTATCAAATCCTCTTTCTAAAAAACCCCTCACATCTGTCACGTTCCTATTAAGCTGCCTTATTTTTTTTCCTAAAAGTATTTTGGGTTCTACTCCAAAAGTGGATTCATTTCCAGGGCAAGAGACAGTCTTTGGCAAGACTATCTTCACAACACGTTCAGTTAAGACTTTTCTCCATTTTATGGTACCTACAGTTCAACAGGAAAAAGTCAAGCACTAGTCTTCCAGTAAGTTGCATTATACTTTACAAGACTCAATGCTATTGGAAAGAGAACAAAATCCAGTCACTGCACAGAGTTTCCATGCAATGGTAACTAGTTCTTGGTAAGTTCTTAGTGTAGGCTCCAATTTTTGACAGAATCTACATGAACATACCAAAAGACTAAACAAAAATATATACAGCATGGTTATAACTGGGTAATAAAATAATTCAGTTTTGGTTATGTTTTTACCACATTGTCATTCATGAAGTAAAAGTTGTACTCACACAGAAAAAGGGACTATGTGTTTTCAAAGTTTTTAAGCTCTAAAGCAGGTGCCAAGAATAATGAAGAAGTGACTACACATACAAAGAGATACACACCCCTTTACTACCCCTTAATCAGTGCTCCATTTAAAACTGTCTGGTCCAGTTTTGTATTCCACTTGTCACTCAGTTGAGAAAGAAGCTTTTTTTTTTTCCTTATTTGCAGTTCTCACCTATGCAAAACAAGTCACCTTAATTGTTACTTTTTAGGTTAGTCAGTAGACTTTAAGAATGCAACAAAAATTCTAACTTAGAAAAGTCTGCAAGGATGTCATAATTGAAATCCTTGCTTTTTCTCTTATTTATTTGTTTGATATTTATTTCTTAGTTTATTTATTTATTTAAATATACATAGACTTTCCTGTATTTTTGAAGATACTAGTGGAAATTTAGTAACCATCTTGCTATCCCAGCTATGCCTCCTAACATCATGCCCTCTTAGTCTACCTGTCAGTGAAGCAGCAATTCCTCCTTGTGATTTACAGGGAGCCACGTGGTAGTAGTGTTGATTCAGCTCCAAGGGACTGTGAGATGCTGGGAGTAATACCTGCAGAAACGAATGTGCATCATGTTGTGCACATGCAAACTACAGTGCTTCAAGAAACAAGGACACTTGAGCAGACATTTGGATCAGGAGCAGCCTGCTTTTTTTTGGTCCACAGAACATGATTTTTGTTGCTGTAGTTTGATTTTTCTGTATGAACATAAACATATCAGTGGCTGCACAGCTTCTGTGATTGCACATCTTATTTTCAGGGATACATAACTGAACTGTTATACTCCGGGAGGATACGTCAGCATTTCCATTATAAACAGTTTTTCTGCGGTCTGTAATTTAATCATAGCAAGACATTGTGTGCAAACACTTGGCACACAAGGTATTATATTAGTTTCTTCAGAAATACATTCATAGAATCACAACCAAATCTATCTGAAAATAACTCATCCACATCTACACAGCAGGTGTGCAAAACTAGTCTTCCTTAGACACTCTTTCATTCTTTTATTTCATAAAACCGTGCTCCTTTTGGCAGCACTGTGTCCTGCTATTTGCTGGTCAGTGTATGTACATATAATTTACTGGGACAACAGAGGAAGTTAAGAATGGGAGAGGCAGCTTAGCTTTGAATTGTTCCACTTCTCCTTGCAGTGCTTCAAAGTTGCTTTATTATTTTAAAATATTATTTGTAGTATAGAATTACATTCAGCAGGTCTCTTATAGGGAGTATCTAGCTTGCAGTGCAAGTTCTTTCATCTTAAAAATCTCTCAATACTGTGGTCTTGTGCCAAACTGTCAAGGTGATGTAAACACAACTAAAACTGTGCCCAGAAATTTCCACTCTATACTTGAAAGTATTTTGCCCAGTTGCCAAGGAAGCCAGTATCTTCTGATGGGCCAGGCACACAGAAAGGAAGTGTGAGAGTAAGTTTTGCTTTTGTTTACAGCTACACAGCCCCACTTAAATGAATATGTTTCTAAGGTTCAGCTGCTTTTTAAAATGTTTCTGGCTTCTGTTTAGTGTTTTGGTAGTTCCTCCATACAAGATTTTTGTTTAATTTTAGAATTTTCATAATTGAATTTTTTTTTTTAGCTAAAGTTTCAATACCTGTAACTGATATTTTACCGCCCATTTTAGTCAAGTGCAAATCAAAAGAAAATACTCAATGCTAAAATGGATAGCTGTTTCACTCCCAAGTGCTCTACTCAAGACTGGCAAATCAGGCCCTAGTGAAGTAGCTCTTTGTGGAAACAGCTACACAAGAAACAATTCAGGCATCTGTCCAGTGGACCTGTGCTCCCATAAAACTTCTGCTTCAGTGAAACCCTCTGTAAGCCTCAAGCACTCTCACATGACTCTGAATTCGGGAATAGGACCGTCAAGTACATGAGGGTGCTTTTTTTAACTGTCAGCTTTTTCAGTCGCTAGCTAGCTCAGTGTTTGCGTTTTAGAACTATAATGATTTTAGCAGACAAACATCATGCAAGAAAAAATGTAAAATATAGAAAAAGCTGAGGATATAAATTTCTAGAGACCCTAGTTGTGGCTGAGAAACACACTCAACTGAGGTCATGGCCCAGGCTGGGTAAGCACAGCATCAGACTTGAAGCAGCCTATTTCCTAATGAACCAGTTCTGTTTTCAGTGTAAGCTGGGAAATTCCATGCAACATGTTGTGCTTCATGTGTTTGTAGGATACCAACTACACAAGAAACACAATAATGTTGCTCAGAAAACATCATCATAATGTAATCCTGGTTCTGAAACAACCAACAGATGAATTTATATGTTACCAGTGGTAAGATCTGAAAGCTTTAAATGAGTAGCTCCTGTACATAAACAAAGGGAGCACAGCTCCATTTTTAGTTTCAGATCTACAGGCATGCCCCGCGAAATAGTCATGCAGTCATGATGCACCTGAACAGATAATTTATTTTTAAATTCAGAATATAAGACAAAGATCAAACTCTTGGACTCAACTAATGGATGGGAAATTTAGAAATCACATCTATATTCATCACGACTATGGTAATAAGAGATAGCTGAGAAGTTTGAATACCATGTTGCTTCTACTAACACCTGCAGGTATACAGAGCATGAGTTTATGTCCAGTTATTTTGGGGTATAAAGCTTTGCAAGTACATAGTGGCTGATTTCCACATCCAGGAATTTCTTTGTCAGCAGCATATGTGTGGCAAGGGAGATACCTAGTTAACTCTAATACATACTGTCAAACTGTGTAGGATAAGATTTCATCAAATAATCTTGAGATTTTTTTTAACCAAATTGCAGAATTATTTCAGAGGAGACACATGCTTTGTAAATGCAAAATGGTCTTAGAAACAAAGGAAGATGCTGTATGTGATAGGCAGTAATCCTGAGTAGAGTAATAAATAAAATCATGCACCCCCAGTTACAACAGCTGTAGGAAACACAGCCTTGGGTCAATTTTAGCCATTCTGAAGTGTTAGATTTGGGCATTTTTTGCATTCCTCTTAGCCCTGTCCAGCACAGAGGTGGCCATAACCCGATTGTAAAACCATCTTGCTCACAGCATTGTTATAGGTAAATTTCATTAGGCACAATAAGTATGGCATGTCTTTTCTGTGACTCTGGGCAATGCTCACATTTTTGCTTAGAATATCTGTACAGCACTTCGTGTGAACTGTGTCTGTGGGTATGTTTTGTTTTCCATTGCTTTTCACTCTAACAGAGACCAGTTTAATAGAGCTAAAAATAATGTGCATTTTGGCTGTCAGCTTAAATCTGCCCTAATGGAGTTTGCTATGCTGCATCTGCTTGCCTGGATTTAAGCACTAGATAAGAAACTTGTCTATTACCACACCAATCTATAGGGAAGAGAGGTTTATATTAGCAATGTGCTGCAAAAAGCAAGTGATCATTTTTAAATGTGTCCATGCACTGCCTAATGAGTTTTGTGGCACTGAAACACTGAAGTTATAACTGGTAGTTGATAAGCTGTATGCACCTAGCTGTCATATGATAATTGACAGCTTCAAATGCATATTTTTGTGTGTGTTGCTTTCCTTCTAAAATTTTTGAAGTGTTACTACTTGAAGTATTACTTCATATCTCGTATCACCAAGGATATATTTTAATACTACACATTCCAGGGGTTTTAATAAGGTTTTCCCTTTCTGCAGTATTTTGAAGGAAAAGAGATAGATTTCATTCAGAAGAGTGATGTAATAGATTACATTATAAACAAATATGGCCTTATTTTCTTATCCTTAAAACATATGCCTATTTTTGTCACATTATTCCAAGACACTGTTCCTGTGATACACTCCAAACAGGCATTCATCAGGTAACAATTTATGGTAAGCAGGTGAGCAAGCAACATCACTAACAACGGTTTCAGGAAACTGAAGTTTGTCTTTTGGGACATACTTATCACATGGCTACAGTTCAAAATACATGGAAAATAATTTCCAGAGTCAGAACTGCTACTGCAGGCCATCAGATAAGTCAAGCGTGAGAACAGCAGCATAAGGAATCTCAAATCTAAACATTGCCTGCATACCATTTAAATAGCTTGTATTTACAGCTGTGCCGTATGACTCTTTTGATCTAAGCTCTCTGATGTTGAATATCAGATAAGTTCGTTGTAATATGCAGAGTAATAAAGCAGGTAATAATTGGTGATCCTAGATTTTGTGGCATGGCAAGCACAGTTCGTATCTGACGTGTGCTCTGTCATGCACTGTTAAAAACCTAATGGCAAATAAATTAGCACGTTTGAAGTCTTAGTTTTCTTTCCATCTATCTGCAGTACTTTCCTGTACATAGGAAAGTACATAATTTGAAAATATAAATAGTCGTAACATTGCTGGCTTTGTACAATTTTTAAGATGAGACAAGTGGTCTCACGTGTTTGTGATAACTGTGTATTGGGACACTTGCACCAGCTTATACCTAGCTGTAGCAGAACCAGGCTGGCATACCACAGTGTTTGTTTGCTGGCAAGGTTCTCAGCTGATAAAGTCACCCTGCCACGGGAGCTTACTGATTTGGGCCTTCCAAACCTGTAGCAGGGGCATCTTTGCACCAAATGCTCTCTGATGGAGGGTAGAAGCCCTTAGATTGGCACACAGTCTGTTTTGTCTTGACCTGATAATTAAAATATTGGTCTTCTGGCCAAAGTAATTGAATTTGGAGTGACAGCTGTCCTTCATAGTGACTCCTGCAGAGGGGGAAAACACAGGCTGACTCAAGCACTTATTTTACACTTAGAATCTCATGTTCTTCTTATTTTCCTTTGCTTCTGGTGCCATTTCTCCTGCACACTCGACTTTCACTAATCAGCCACTACTGTTGTGTTAGCAACTTATTTCTTCTTTTTATTTTCCTGTTCAGTCTGTCACTGGCAGCTTAATAGTAGTACCATGTGTGAGTAGCATTCCATCTTTCTCCAGCCTATCCCCTGTCTTGCTGATTCCAGTATGAAATCTGACATTTTGCTTTCCCAGGTATAACTTCCATGCTAGGCTTCTAGCATGCTATTTATTGAACTATGCTCACATTACTGTTATTAGCATATTTTTATCTCATCTTCAGAGACAGGTCTTATGAAAAAAAAGATGGCCAGAAGCACTTTATGTCCGTCAAGGGCTTCAGCAGCTGTTGCCTGTGCATGATGACACTTAGGATAAATCTGGGCTTTCCATTTGCAGCAGGGGAACAAATGAAGCCTAAATTATTATCAGTGAGTCACTGCATGAGAGATGAGTTTCAAAGCATTCCTCTTCTCCACAGAATAGTAATGTTCTCATAAGTGTATTTTCACATACAGCTGTTACTGATTCAGTGCTTAGAGAGTCAACAACTGCTTTTAGTGCTTTTTACACTGAGCCATGGAATTTGGGCACAAGAGAGGGAGGATAGCTCTTAGAAAATTCATGTTTACTGAATATACCTTGCTCTTCTGACAATAGGCTGGACTTTCTTTTGCATGAAAAAACTGAAAATAGATAACTTACCACTTGAATTTGAAAAAAAAAAAAAAGATGAAAAAACTGTAGGAGGGCAAAAGAGGGGTAATGGAAGCCAAATAATCTCAGTCAAAAAAATAACTTGCATGTAACCCCTGGCCTTGAAAATGTTGTTGAATTTTGCTAAAATTCACATACAGACATGCAAATCACTCACTAAAAACTGCTAGAAACATTTTCAGCTTTCTGAAAAAGAATGAAAGTTGCAAGTGAACTGAAGTTAAATTTCTTTTAGGAGTTTCAGGATACAGGCATGGCGTGAGTTTTTTTATCAATAAAAGTGCTGTCAGACAGTACTTTGTGGTTGTTGCACTTATTACACTACATGCATAATCATCTTGAAAATGAAGAGGAAAGTCAATCATTTGCCAGTTTATTTTTTGGAGGGAAGGAAAGGTATTTTTGTCAAGATCTATCATGAGTCAGATGTGTAGTGAGAAAAAGTAAGCTTGCACTTATGCTGAAAGGATGACCACAGACACTTCAGAAGCATTTCTACTAGTAAAGAAGACTTGTTCACCTTATGCATGGTACAGACTTCAAGATTTTTACAGAATCAGCCTGAAAATGCCCTAATAGTCTTATTATATAGGCTGCTATCAAGTGGAAATATTTGGAAGTTTATGGAAAAAGTAAGTCCAGACAAGTTACGACTAGTTGGTTTTGTTCCCTTTTTTGGAAGTTCTTACACTAGATTACCTTCTGAGACTTTTCATCGCCAGCCACTGTGTGCAAGAGCAGTACAAGCAAAGCTATAATTACTTGACTGATTCAACTGGTCAAATAGGGTCAAATCTTCTGTGGTTACATCTCAGGAAAATATACGTTGAAAAAAATAGAGACGTTTTCCTTTAATGTTTCAGTTTTTACTGTCTTAATAATACTTTTTAGCGGTAATGCTGCACAAGGTCAGATAAAAGGCCATAGCCATCCATGTAACTTTATACAATGATTTGATTGCTTAGAATATTTTATATAATTTGAAAAATTTTATTGCTTCCATTTAAAAGAGTAAGTCTCTTTTTCCCTTCCCTTCCCTTCCCTTCCCTTCCCTTCCCTTCCCTTCCCTTCCCTT